>JAUPFT010000018.1:29036760-29534260 GCA_036936625.1 Parnassius smintheus behrii
ACAAATTTTCACATACAGATTTTCTACCTCGTATCTATTTTTGTTCCATGCTTTTATTACAAAATTCGTTACACAAAAAAAATATATTTTAAGTTTGTATAATTTTTGTTGTTTTGTTGAAAAGGTTTCTAAAAGATAATCATCTAGAACCTGTATAACATGTACTCGTATTATTGATTATTCAAATGAATCTGGCAAGTGCTAGAATGAGTCGTGCACTGAGGGTTTCGTAATAAGTCGATGACACTATCGAAAATCCGTCAAGTACGTCAAGTAGTTCTAAATACTAAAATAGATTAAAAAAACTCAAAATAATTTCTATATAAGTACAAACAGTCCACTATCACACATATTTATAGTTTCTCATTAAAGTATAATGTAACTTTGTATAGCATTTACCTATATGCATGAATTACTATTCTTGTACAGCAGCATCGACGGACGACTTAGCGCTTTTTTTAATTTATTCGCAATGGCTTGAATGATGTATGGAGGGTCTTTGATTGGCATCGAGCGTTCCATGCGAGAATCAATTAGCTCAGGAAGCTAAAGAGGAAGAAAAATGACGTCCAATTTTTTTTAGATTTTGACGTTTCTGTGATCAGCATGACAATTTGCGAACATTGCGCTAAGTCTCCTATTTGACGTCCGTATATTGGACGTCGTAAGCAGTTTGACGCCACATTATATCCAAAATTGGCCATAGTGGGCGTACAATAAATTACGGGATGCTGAGGATATTACTTAATAGTTTACTTGTAGTCTACGTGTATTACTGAATAGTTTTCGTATCTAAAAATGTCATTAACTCGACATCAGCAGCTACCGGTAACAAGGAAATCTCTAGTTGAAAATCAAAAAGACGAAATTTTCCTTATGACACTTAAAAATTAAATTGAAAAAGTATTTCTATAAAAACATAATGTACTTTTTTTAAAAAAAAGGACATTAACCACTCGTGGTAAGCTTAAATTGCTTGTGTTACGAGTGGTTCACGCCAGTAGTCGAATGGTGGATTCGAACCCACGACCTTTTTGAGTTCGCGGTCCGCTCCCTGCCATTAGGCTACTGTCGCTTGTAAACAAAACATCATGTGCAATCCAAAAATGTATAATACTTCTATATTTCCTTGAAGAACTTACATAATATGTAGGTTAGGTACCTAATTATATACCTAATATTTAACCAAGTGCTCACACATATGCACGTTGTTAACTATTTTACTATGAAACACAAAAAAACTTACCTTTGAATTCTATTTCTGTTCATTGCTTCAACGTTTGATTTCAATTTTCGTTTTCTGGTACAAGCATATTTTTTACGTTTATGGTCCATATCGAAATTAAAAGTTATAAAACAAATACAAAATGATTTATAAACCCTTAAAGAATTATATGCAAAAAATAATAAAGTAGAGAAACTTTCAATTCGTAACAATGCGCAACCAAGATTAGGGAAAGAGAGAGAAAGAGGAATGTTAGAGCGAGAGGAAGTGCAAAAATTTGGCACAGACAAGACGTCTGAACGCTACAGCCGCTCAGCGGCTACTAAGGAATATTGCCCGCAATTATTGTTTATAAAGTCAATATTTTATAGGTCGATCGAAATAATTATTAATTTTGAAATAAAGTGGTTTAAATTATTATTTTTTAATATTTGTCTAATTAAACACCTGCCCTTGAGAAAAAAATAATTATAGCATAAATATTTTCAGCTATTGCTATGAAACAAATAGTTTTTTATGAGGCGAAAACAGCGAAATTTAACGAAATTGAGACCTCTTATTTAAGACAATGAAAGATATTTAGAAAAAAAGAAACAGCGCATTTTGGAGATGAAGATGTTTAGCTATTAACGCGCTGAATAGATTTCGCCTTTTTATTATCGATTGCCTTATAATGGTACACGAACAAAGCTCGAAATTGCGTTGGGTGCGAGAGAGCTCTATTTACCGTTTGATTTATCTAACATAGACCACATAGATGAACCAAAAAAAAAAAATTTAGCCATTACTTATAATCTGGGTATTTATGTGTTATCAAAATATTTTACTCTGAAACAATAATTTGCTGTAAAAAAAGAAATCAAAGTGGCGCTAATGATTCGATGTGAGTCAACTTTAAAAGACTGTAGCCTTAAGAAGTTTGCTGAAGAAAGATGATTATTGTTATGTGAATAAGTCAACTAGCGCCATCTAGTGTCAGGAGCGAGAGCGGGGGGGGGCTTTGCAGAGAATGACATCGCCGATCTCTCGACCAACAGCGCCACCCGAGGAACTAAGTTTCTAGAAAATCTATACTCAAGCTCTCGGTATCTTACGCGTGTTTACTTGAACATTCCGGATGTTTTGCTGATTTGAATATATAGGTGGCGCAAGATGCGATCGACTCAGAGTTTAACTCGGCGACACAAGCGAAGCTTCGGAGTGAAATTAAGTGAATTAGTGTGTTTAATTATTAGTGTTTTTTTACTTTAATTTGTATAAAGTAAATTAAAGTGTTAATTTAGGTAATTTTATCGGCAATTTTTATTGTCACGAACCCTAAGCTCGTAACAATTGGTGTCAGAAGTGGGATAAAATAATGCCGATTTTACCTAAGGAGGAAACGGAGGGTGTCCGTACCCGAAGTCAACGCCAGCAGGAGACGGACCAGAGGAGATTTGGTGGTGCAACGCCGCAGATGTCTGAGGGCCAGCCGCCGGCCACGGAAGCCGGCCCGTCAGCAGCTTCTACGTCTGTGGCACCTGACTTAGGTGCTCTGATAGTGATGCTGCAGGAGCAGGCTCGCCGACAGGAGGAACAGGTCCGTCGGTTGGAAGAACAGCTGCGGGGCGGACAGGAGGAACAGGTCCGTCAGTTGAAAGAGCAGCTGCAGAGCGGACAAGAGGAGCAGGCCCGCCGACAGGAGGAACAGGCCCGCCGACAGGAGGAACAGGCCCGTCGGTTGGAAGATCAGCAGGCGGAACAGGCTCGTCGGTCGGAAGAGCAGATGCTCCTCATGAAGGACCTTCACGCTACCTTTGGGAAAGAGATAAGGCAGGTGAAGGATAGGGTTGCTCAACACGACAACCGTCTGTCGGAAGCTGAAACCCGAATCGAAGAACATGAAACCCGAATCAACCATGTGAACCATCGGGTTGACAACGTGATGGCCGACATGAAGAAATCACTGGACGAACTCAAACTTGGAGATGGAGCTACAGCTCCCGCAGTAGCTACAACACCTTCGCTACGTGGGTTCAAGGTGCCACCGTTCGACGGTACCTCTTCCTGGTCAGCCTACAAAATTCAGTTCGAAGCTGTTATGAAGGCGAACGGCTGGAATAAAAATCAGGCCATGACTGCTCTCACACTAGGCCTGCGCGACCAGGCCTTGACAGTTCTGGAAGCTCTCGGTGAGGAAGTGACTTATGAGCAACTCCTTGAGGCATTGGAGGCGAGATACGGCGACGCTCACCTGGAACACGTTTTTCGTGCGCAGCTTAAAGATCGTGTGCAGCGCATCAACGAAAACCTGCAGCAGTGGGCTCTAGAAGTGGAGAAGCTGGTGCGAAAAGCATACCGGTCTGTACCTGCGCTCATTGAAGGGAACCTGGTGCAGACATTCATCGACGGCATCCGCGACCTGGAAGTCAGAGCTGCTGTGAGGCTCGGGCACCACGAGACGCTTAAGGACGCCTTGGCCCATGCACTGGAGGTAGAAGCCGTGCGGCAGGATCATCGTTCCCATCGCGTCAGGGAGGTTGCAGCAGCTACAGTTCGCGACCGCAACAAAGGATACAGCCCTAGGTGCTATGGCTGTGGGGAAAAGGGCCATCTTCGATCCAGCTGCCCTAAGCGAAACCTAGAAAGGGAAGGTGAACGATCCCAGGAGGGTAGTGCGGCCAACAGCACCGCCCAGCAGCAGCAGGGAAACGAGTAAAAGCCAGAACCGCGGGGCGGGTGCTGGCTGACGTAAAAAGAGCCCCAAGGATCTCGATCTCACAAACCCATGATGGGAACAGTCTAATCATCAAGGGCGAGTTCAACGGAATGCCGTGTAAACTGACCATAGACACTGGAGCCTCTCGTACGGTTGTTAGTTCCCAACTTATAAGTCAGTTCCTTGGGGACTCCACATACAACCGAGATTACCGCATTAATTTGGTAACAGCCACCGGTCAGCGTATACCCGTCCGTGGAGAGAAGGAGATGGAGTTGAAGCTTGGCAACGTGATCTACCTGCATAATGTCATCGTGGCTGATATAATGGACGACTGCATCCTAGGCCTAGACTTTATGAGGAATAATTGTTGTGAGATCGACGTTAAGCAAGGTGTTTTGAAATGTGGACAGGAGGAACTTTTTATGGAAGGTGCGTTACCAGGGAACGTGTACAGCATTAAGAAGATTGTTCTTCCGCCGAGATCGGAAACGATTGTTCCGATTAGTCTTCCCCGAAACGCTGGGCAAGCTCACCGTTGTGTACTTGTGGAAAGGGTAAACAATGACCTTCCATGGAAAGTAGCTCGAACCTTGGTCAGGACCACGGACATCTCAGGAGTACGTGTGCTGAACCTTTGCGACCGGGACCAGATTATAGAAAAAGGCACATTAATTGGTACTTGTGAGGAAGTGGATTGGTTACGTCGGTGCCAATATATATCGAGTGGGACCCCCAGCAAGGATGCAGAAACGAGAGTGACCACACTTTTGGAAGACTGTCGCAGTGTTCTCTCCCCGAACGAACTGGTCAAGGCGAAGAAGTTGTTACTCAAGTACGCCGATGTATTCTCATCAAACGATGCTGACCTAGGAAAGACTGGTTTAGTTCAACACAAAATAAACACAGGTGAAGAGTTGCCTATCCGTCAGCGGCCAAGACGATTGCCGGTAGCACGTGAAAAGGAAGTGGAAACCATGATTGAAGGAATGGTGAAGGATGGTGTTATTGAACCTTCCTCTAGTCCATGGTGTTCGCCAGTGGTGATGGTGAAAAAGAAGGATGGCAGCATGCGGTTTTGTGTTGATTACCGCCGTCTGAACGACGTTACAAAGAAGGACAGCTATCCCTTGCCAAGAATTGATGACACGCTGGACATGCTTACAGGAGTAAAATGGTTTAGCACGCTGGATCTAAAAAGTGGCTACTGGCAAGTTGAAATTGACCCCAAGGACAAGGAGAAAACTGCGTTCTCGACGGGAAAGGGTCTGTGGCAATTCAAAGTAATGCCGTTTGGGTTGTGCAATGCTCCAGCAACGTTTGAAAGGCTGATGGAACTTGTACTTACCGGGCTAATTGGCGATGCCTGTCTGGTCTACTTGGATGACATCATCATCGTGGGCCGTACGTTTGAGGAACACCTTCAAAACCTGGGACGCGTGCTCATGAAGATTCAGAGTGCCAATCTCAAGCTGAGTCCGAAGAAATGTTCACTGTTCAAACGGCAAGTCAAGTTTTTGGGGTATGTAGTGTCGGAAGAAGGTATCCGCACGGATCCAGAGAAAATTGCAGCTGTAAAGGATTGGCCGGTTCCAAAAGACAAGACGCAGGTTAGAGCATTTTTGGGTTTGTGCTCCTATTACCGGCGATTTGTGAAGAACTTTGCAGATATAGCCAAACCTCTGCATAAGCTAACCGAGGAGAAGCGACATTTCTGCTGGGATGAAAGTTGTAATATCGCATTCCAGGAGCTCAAGGACCGTCTGTGCAAAACACCTATTTTGGGATACCCTGATGCAAGCAAAGAATTTGTAGTTGACACAGACGCAAGTGATATAGGACTTGGCGGTGTGTTGTCTCAACGGAATGGTGACCAAGAGGTCGTGATAGCGTACTTCAGCAAGTCGTTGTCAAAACCGGAAAGGAACTATTGTGTCACAAGACGCGAATTGCTAGCTGTGGTAAAGTCGTTGCAGCATTTTAGCAAATATCTTCTGGGGCGAAAATTTCACTTACGAACTGACCATGCTGCACTAAAATGGCTATTGCAGTTTAAAAATCCAGAAGGACAAGTTGCGAGGTGGATTGAACTACTGCAGGAATACGACTTTGAGATCGAACATCGCAGCGGGAAATCTCATGGCAACGCAGATGCATTATCACGAAGACCTTGTCCTGAAGATTGCAAACATTGTACTAGGCAAGAGAGTAAGGGAGTAGTATCCGTGAGGATGCTCAGGGCAGACCACCTCAGCAACGAGTGGAAGGACAGCTTACAACGTGCACAGCAGGAAGATCCGGACATCAAGCCGATCCTGGAATGGATGAAGGCCAGTGCTCCCAAGCCCAAGTGGAGCGACGTCTCAGCGATGAGTTCGATCACTAAAAGCTATTGGGCCCAGTGGGATAGCTTGCTGCTTCAGGATGGAGTTCTGTGCCGTAAATGGGAAAATGTTCGGGGAGACAGCTGTCATTTACAAATGGTTGTCCCTAAAGCTAAAGTACCGGATGTTCTACAGCTGTACCATAATGATTATTCAGGAGGCCATCTGGGAGTTAAACGAACTCTACTGAAGATCCGAGAACGGTTTTACTGGGTCCACTGTCGAAACGATGTCGAGGACTGGTGTCGCAAATGTACAAGTTGTGCGGCTGTAAAGGGACCTCAGACTCGTAGTAGAGGTGCATTGAAGTTGTACAATGTTGGTGCACCATGGGAGAGAATAGCCATTGACGTGGCGGGGCCGTTTCCGGAGAGTGAAAGCGGTAACAAGTATTTCATGGTTGTAATGGATTACTTCACTAAGTGGCCAGAAGTTTTCGCCATTCCAAATCAAGAAGCTTCAACAGTTGCAGATAAACTAGTTCATGAAGTCTTCTGTCGTTTTGGAGTACCTTTAGAGATTCACAGCGATCAAGGAAGGAATTTTGAGTCTCAAATATTCCAGGAAACTTGCCGAGTTATGGGTACTCATAAAACAAGAACGACTTCTTATCACCCGCAATCTGATGGAATGGTGGAACGATTTAATCAGACATTGGAGAGGTACCTAGCAAAAGTTGTGGACAATCGGCAACGAGATTGGGACAATCACATACAACCGTTTTTGTTGTCATATCGAAGTTCTGTTCACGAAAGTACGGCAGTGACACCAGCTTTCGCAAATTTTGGAAGAGAATTACGGCTGCCTGCAGACCTGATCACTGGGATACCACCTGATGCCCCACGCAGTATAACCGATTATGCATATGACTTGCGGAACAAAATGAATGACATTTATGAGCACGTCAGACAATCGGGCCAGCAAATGTCTGAGAAAATGAAAACCCGGTACGACCGCAAAATGAACAATAAAGGGTTCAACGAAGGTTCATTAGTGTGGTTGCACAATCCAGTCCGCAGCAAAGGGAAATCTCCTAAGCTTCAAGCTAAATGGGACGGCCCGTACCGGATTGTAACCAGGATCAACGATGTGACCTACCGGATACAGAAAGGCGCAAGAGGGACTCCTAAGATCGTCCATGTGGATCGCTTGGCGCGTTATTATGGGACCGATAATGCTCGGGGCGAGCATGTCTTAGGAGGGGGCAGTGTTATGTGAATAAGTCAACTAGCGCCATCTAGTGTCAGGAGCGAGAGCGGGGGGGGGCTTTGCAGAGAATGACATCGCCGATCTCTCGACCAACAGCGCCACCCGAGGAACTAAGTTTCTAGAAAATCTATACTCAAGCTCTCGGTATCTTACGCGTGTTTACTTGAACATTCCGGATGTTTTGCTGATTTGAATATATAGGTGGCGCAAGATGCGATCGACTCAGAGTTTAACTCGGCGACACAAGCGAAGCTTCGGAGTGAAATTAAGTGAATTAGTGTGTTTAATTATTAGTGTTTTTTTACTTTAATTTGTATAAAGTAAATTAAAGTGTTAATTTAGGTAATTTTATCGGCAATTTTTATTGTCACGAACCCTAAGCTCGTAACATTATTTTTCGACGTTATACACTTCCACAACTCAATGAATCTAACTACACCTCATAACACGTTAAAATGCATCAACCTACATATACATATAGGTACGTTCTTATCTCTCTGGGGCAGACGGGTGAAAAGAAAACGATTTAATGTCGTCTTATACATCTTAAGAAAGGGCATCAAAAACATAAACGCGTTTTCTTCACGGATACCATAATAAAAATATGACCGTAGTCTCAACATTAAATTCACATTAGAAGACATTATTTAACAGAAATAATTTCACGCCGATAAATCACAACCACGTGCGAACGACCTCTCATTATTGCCTTCAGCTACAGCAGTTTTATTACAATGATTTATTTTAAGTATCTATTATACTTAGTTGTAATTTTAATGGCGAAAATACGACTTCATCGCCAGTTTCTTTTATTTGATTGGAAAGTAAACAATTGCTTAGAACTTATAGTAAAACTGCAACATAACAGTTGCGGGTTCTTGGTACAATAAACCATATATAATAAACTTTATATTAGTCAGAAATTCTTAACTCTCAATACTAATAACAGACAATTCGACTTCGATAAGGTTAAGATAATCACATGCACAGAGCACTATTACATTCTACAATGGCTACACGAGTATAAACTACAGACTATTATGTGTATCAGTTGCAAAATCTAGTCTGTATAATCTATATAAACAAAACTTAGGTAAAAAATATCTTAATAACCCTTCCTTGGCAGTCGGGTAAAAAGTGTTGTACCTTACGGTTTTGCTTGGACAGAACCGTAACTGCCTTATAATTATCAGTAAACTTGTAACGATAATAATGTTTCTGGGTACTTTTTCTAATTTATATTCAGATTACCCAGATTTGTAAAATCCTCGTCTTTACGACTGCAGTCAGAATAAAGTCGAAATCAAGCTTAGATTCAGTATCAGTGACGCACAGTTTTCAAAATTCAGAACACAATTAGGTCAAAAAGAAAGAATTTGTGTTTCGCAAAAATGTTGGCTTCTACTGAAATTTGAACAAAAGATTTGATTATACCACAATAGTACCCAAAGTATGGGCTGGCATGACTTAAAATCCAGTCCCATCTAAGTGCGGTCAGTACACTGCTAGAGTACGTAGCTATCGAACTATAATATAATAGAAACCGAGAGACAAGATGCAGTCAAGCTTCAAAAACAAGTACAAAAAACTTCGAATTTTTTGTACTTTTTAGGCAATTCGTCGTGTTTTACTGAACTTTCTACCTCATTAGGGAGAGGAATATTTTAAAAATAATGGTTTGTTTTTGTGAGACATCTCTACCGTACACATTTTGTTTGTTATTTAATGTAAGAATAGGACTACAAAGATATTGTTCTACATCTTGCTTTTCGGTATCCCAACTTTGTTGCATAATTTCTTTCGACAAAACTGTAGTGTTTCGAAGCCTGATAAATTTACTATTTACTTTTACTAACTAATTTAGTTAACATTTCTAACTACTTGATGGTAATTGTTGAATAATGAAAATATTCACTCGAATCATCATCATAATCATGAGAGATGATGACATAATCCTAAATATAGAATATAGACCTCCCCTAATGTATACTACTACGCACGCTACTGAGTCACCTTCATTCATCGACTTGCATCTCTCAGGTTTCCACTTCATCTAGTGGGGGGTCCTCTCACCTTCGCTTACAGGTATGAGGCTGCCATCGAGAAACTTTCCCTACCCATCGGTTGTCAATTTCTCGAAATGTAAAATATCGAAGCGATAATTAATTATAGTTAAGATCCACGCGTAAAAATAATGGGTTGTATTACACCAAAGTATAGAATAGAATAGGTATTATTTGTCCCTTCCACACTTGTGCGCAAAACTTATAAGAATTGGGTCGAGGTAGGGATGGGAAATTTAAAAAATATCGTATCGTATCGATATTTTCAAACAGTATCGATATATATATATATATATATATATATATATATATATATATATATATATATATATATATATATATATATATATATATATATATATATATATATCGCGTCATATACAACATGTAACATAATTAACGCACTTTGAGAAAATAGTTTGTTCAGAACCGTTTACTAAATCGATTCCTATCATTTTTAATATAGGTAATTTTTTATCCCAAAAATAATTAAAACTACGTAAATTACAGTCACACTAAATCTGTACAGTCAAAACAAACTGAAATGGACCGTAACTTAAGGCAATAAGACTTTTAAGAGTGCAGTTTTATTTGTATTATTACTAATTCTGTCATTCAATAAAAATAAAGAAAAATGAACCTTATTTTAAGCACGTTAGTATTTGCGTTCGTGGATTTGAACTGTGACCACGACATTCTTCCGGAATTAGTATAACTAATTTGATAAATAATCAGTGCATAAAAAAGTTTAACTAAGAATTCAGTGTATGTATTATGGTTATAACATAATATACTAATTGGGGTGTCTGAGAGTGTGCGTTAATTACGTTACATATTGTATATCGATATATCGTCATGTTTTGCATGATGTAGTTGGATAGAACCCGACATTACATTACTGGATGGTTTGACGACGAAAAAACAACGACAACAGCACATAAATGCTTTTATAGCTATTTTTGTTGCTTAATGTTTTGTAGAATAATACAAGATTTGAAAATATATCGAAATTGATACGAATTCGATACTCCAAAATAAATATCTAATATCGATATATCACGATTTAAAATATTGAAAATATCGATATTTCGATATATCCATATTTTTACTCAAGCCTAGGTGAAGTTCGTGCGAGCTTTCTTAAATTTTAAATTCTTAACTTAATGTTTGTACTGGATCTATATCCCCCCCCCCTCATCAGTCAGTAACTGGTGATACAGTATTGGATAGTAAATCCTTATAACTAGGAAAAATCCTAACTCTGACTAAATAAAACACTGTTACGAGACAAGTATTGCAATTCTTGGTGTAATAATAACTATAAATGACGAAGAAAACCACACACCAATACATGTATTTACTCTAAGACTCTGCGAAAGACTACACATACTTTGTCCGAATCATGTCACAATGAAAGGTGAATTAATGTCTTATTATTAGCCGACCACAAAAGCAAGAGGTTCTCATTTAACTGTATTTTCTTTTGCATACATGTTATGCGATATCTTCGCCAATTGTGAATCTACTAACAATATCTCAAGGTTGGTTTTGTTTAATTTGATGAAAAGATTTCCACCGCGAATAATACAAAAACAGAAAATGAATTTTTTTTAAATCAAATTATGTCGCCTTGTATTGTGATGTTGCTTAGTCCGTTTAATAGTGACAAATACTTAAACTTTAAAAACAAAAATAAAAACTGACTATAAAAAACTAGAATTAATAAAATGATTTCAGAAACTGTTAAGTATATTTAAAACTATTTTACTCTTATTCGTTTTTTGAAAATTTCATTGGTGCCGGCGGAGGTCGGACTCGGGTTGTTCACGTACGGTGAAATTTACAGCTAACGCGAAATTTACACCTTTGAGCTAGGTACCACTAAAATTTCGATAGATTTTTAATATAGAATAGTGATTCTATATTTAAAAATTTATCGAAATTAATAAATTTTTAAATATAGAATGGTATGGCAGGATCGCCCCCGTCACTACATCAGATTTAATAGGCCACAAAACCCTCATTAAAGAATGTTGTTCTTCAAGAACCACTATTGAAATCAAAAAACATCCTAATTTCAATGGAGATGATGGTTGGATGCTACCATCTGTTTGGGATACTTTAATGAATAAAATTAAATCCCGAGTAACAACCGCAAAACTTCAAGATACTATAAGTTCATTCTATGTAGATCGGAACAATCTGTAATCTGAACGTAGCCGTGGTTAACTAAGATATTGGGTTGGGTGCTGTATAGTGCTCGAAACATCGGGAGTATAAAATAAGTTAAAATATGAGATGAAATCTGTAAAAAGTAGTTTTATTTAAAATACATTTTCTTGGACTTGGAAACGTGGTAATTTCCACTGTTAAATACTTACAGTGAAGTAACAGCCTAATAGCGGTTTGACACATTTCAAATTCTCCTTATGTCCTTTTTCTTGATTAAATGTGCGTCTATGACAAATTAAAAAAAATCCTTGAACAACTTGACAAACTTTCACATTTACATTACAATAACGGTAAGGCTTACGGATATTACAAAAATATTTCATGTAGTGCTTCTTTTATAAGTACAAGCATTTCTCTAATCCTCATCAACACATTAACCCAAAGTTTGATTCCTAACAATATACTTTAACATGTTGTTAAAGTATATTGTTGGGAACCAAACTTTAGTGTGTGGTAAATCAGCATTTAATATAAATTAAATGCTGATTTACCACGTGCTCGGCGGTGAAGGAAAACATTGAGAAGAAAAACACAAATTTCGAAGACATGTGCAGTTCGCCAACACGCATTATAGCAGCGCGGCGAACATTTCCTTGCCCTAAAACCCTCTTAGAAATGAGACGAGGCCTGTGCCCAGCCGTGGGACGTTTATAGGCTGTAACTTTAAATCTTAAAAGACGTTTTTTTTTTCATGTTTATTTATTGCGATTGTGGAAAGGGAGAATTAATGTAACTCCTGTGGACATGTATTATATAGATTATAAAAAATGAGCAGTTTCACTCATCATTAGAGGTTGCTCGCTCGTAACTTGCTTGCAGGAGGTCAAGGGATGCAGTAGTTACTTTTTTATTGCTTCTCTTAGAAAAAAATGATACAAAGGGCGGACTTAACCATCAGACAGACTGTTAGTTCGGTTTCCACTTTAATTTTGTTTAAAACAACTCTTTTCTACTATTTTATACTTATGTTTGTGTTGTCACGGTCTTGTGCTATTATGAATATCATTGTTTTAAAGTGTTAATGTTCATTCTTAATTCAAAGACAAGAATAATATTCCTTCATATTTTAATATTTTTCAAATGACATCTGATCTAATCGTTCAACATTTATAAATTGAATTAGCATGTTATTTTACGTAGCGACGCGAATAACACTCCATTGCTATTAAGTTAATAGGCAGTATGTTCGTAAACCAGCTTTCCAGTCAACGGTCACCGTTTTCTAGGCTCGTGTATTAGTTGTAGGTTTCGCTTTGCTTATATATCTATAGTCTAGATATATATAATACTTACTACTTACTACTTACTACTATATAATACTTTAGAATATTCTGTCGAAATAAAATATACCTTCACTCTACAGTCCAGAATCGAATAGAAGTGCATGTTATGTTCTTTTCCTCCTGGTTGATTTTATACACGGTCAAATTCTGAATAATAAAAATATGTCAAATGTGAAGAAGGTGTAATGTGCGCCAAACTTACCGCAAGAACAAAATCACTATACTTAACACAACAATGCCCACAACTTAGGGGATAAAATGACAGGGGTGTGCAGTGTCAGAGATACATGGAAAATAACTGGAAACTTAGAGCTGAAAAATTTCGAATAGTGTCTGCAACAATGTTGGCCGAGTGTGATATATTTGAACCCTAGTTTACTGATGGTCACGCGGGTGTGATTTTTCTTTATAATCATTATTAAATTAAATTAATCTAAAAATTTCAGTCCGATTCAATTAATTAGTAATCAAGTAATCCAATTTATTAGTATAGTATGTTCATTGAATAAATCTACTTATACGGATTTTTACCCGTTTAATTAACTTATTTTTAATTCCCGACGTTTCGGGTGCTTCACAGCACCCATGGTCACGGGGGGTACTGAGATGTTTGACGTCCCAATGTCATAGTTATCCCAGCTACCTTCAGTTTTTGAATATTAGTTTTTGGTCCAATCTACGCAGAACGACCTTACGGTATCTTGAAGTCTTGCAGTGGTGTGCTTGGGTTTGGATTTCATTTTGTTAATTATAAGATCCCAAGCAGATGGCAGCACCCATGCATCTTATCTATTGAAGAATGTTTTTTAATTTCAATAGCCTCGCGTATTATCCTTAGCAGGAATCGGTGTTATTTTCCGACGATTTGTGATTTATCAAATCTGATGTAATGGTGGGGACGATCTTGAACATGTTCACAGATTGCAGACTTCCCCTAGTGTCGGTGCTTTACGTCAACTATATGTTCTTTCTCGCGGGTTTTTATAGATCTTTTTGATTGGCCAATGTAAGAGACCACATTTACAATCTAGCTTGTACACTCTTCTTGCAGAGGTACATTACACTTGATGGATGGTAAAAATTGACTAACCTTCTTGTAGTATGTTTTAATGGAAGCTCACTTCAAGATGTAGCCAATCTTGTCTGTGACTCCTCTGATAAATGGTAGTACGGTAGGCACATGCTCGACTATGGCCGGCGTCACTAGGTCACTGCTACGTAGGCGCGGGACCCGAAGCTTGTTGTCTTGCAATACTTTCTTGACGTGCTGAAGCTTAGCGGCCAGATATTTTCTGTAACAGATCCCTTGTGGTCTCTAAAACAAAGATTTACCCATGGTAGCTAACTGTGAAGGATTATGGTGAGATTCAGCATTAAATATCACTTTGTATAGGTCTTTTTCCTATACACAGTGTAACCCCCCGAGACCATGGGTGCTGTAAAGCACCTGAAACATCGAGAATTATAAATAAGTTAAAATAAGTTAATCAAATGCGATAAAATCCGTATTATATAGTTTTATTCAATGTGTAGTTATCGCGTAAATTTAAAAAATCAGTAAGTAGTAAGTACTATGTTCATTCCAAAATGTGAGGGCATTTTGTACCGTATATTCCCTTTTTATTTTAGTCAATAATTGAAAGAGCAAGAGAGAGAGAGAGAGAGAGAGAGAGAGAGAGAGAGAAATGTACATTCTGAATTTTTTCCGTTGTTATGTCCGCCGTTTTATTTATTTAACTAGCTATATGACAATGAATGTTTATGAAGCAGTTAAGTGTTTCTTTTTTAGGTTTACCAACAATTAAATGTACTAACAATATATATGTCGTAGCACCCATCGAGAAATGCCGTGACGTGCCGCGGTATCCCTTGGAATGCCGTGACGTGTAGCAGCATTCCGCGGTAGCACGCGAGACGTTTCGGTCTATTCGTGTTGAAATAAAGAAATATCAGTGCTAGGATCATTAAAATAAAGTCGAAAATATGATAACGGTAATAATGATTATCTGTATATTTGAACTTAAGTTTAAAATCCTACCTAATTCGAACGACCGGACTACAGCATATACATTAAGAAAAGCTTAGTTCTACATACTACCTAAGTATATTACTTAAGAGTAAACAACATGAACTTAATAACAGAGTACATCAGTTAAAAAATGTGATTATAAAAATAAAAGAAGAATAATAATTTATCTTAAAATTTAGTAATGTTGCTAACATTTTTATTACACGCACGATACGGCGATGGTTATAGATGAATAAAGACGTCTTAATTATATGTATAACGGCGTGACCGAAACGATCGAGATTCATTCGGGGACGAAATTTGCAGACATTTTACGGTACCGACCGGTTTGCAATTTTTAACCAAATTTATATTTTTAACATCTGATATCCAACTAATTAGATCTTAGTTACTTATATGGTTACGTGGAGCAGGTAGTTTCTACGTCATAATAATTAATCACTATTGTATTATAGCTACAGCACAAACAGATTGGCGCGACCTGGGACGGCAAGGCCAAGTTCTCACAGAATACCGTACGCAAAGGTGACGTTAACCGAAGACTCTTTTTATTGGTAACGAGACATTTCATCAACTCAATGTCCTTATGTACTAACGTCTATGCATCTTGTTTTATAATCTCTATATATAAAAATCAATTGCTGTCCGTTAGTCTCTAGTTCTAGTTCTGTGAGAGCGTGGTCCTTCTCCGGCCGAGGCGACCCTTTCGTGATATAACCGTAATATAGCTGCAGCGTATACCAACCATGTAAAAAGTGTGTATTTAAATGGGTTCCAAGCTGGTTTAGATTTACATTTGTTGGTCCCTAGATGGCTTAGATTATTGTTGTCGAGATCCAGAAATCCTCAATACGAAGCCCGGGCGGATCGCTGGTCGAGGATATTTTTTTATTTTTTAAAGCATATTAACAGTGCTATAAACATTACTAATATTCCCCTTAACCACTCGTGGTAAGCTTAAATTGCTTGTGTTACGAGTAGTTCACGCCAGTAGTCGAATGGCGGATTCGAACCCACGCCTTTTTGAGTTCGCGGTCCGCGAACGCGAATTAGGCTACTGTCGCGTTAAGTAATAAATTAAGTGTTTATGGGTTACGGTATCCACTGAACATCAGATGAATTGTGCGATAAATTGTCTATAAATCCGTGTTTATGTTAAGAAAATAATTAACTACTATTCCAAAGACAAAAAGTTTGGAATATAAACACGAAATAAACGGAGCTGATTGGAGCGGCAATTTGTCAACCTCACCAGTGCCCCTGTGGTAGCAGCGTCGATGAGTTCGGGCTCCACGGACTTTCATGCAAGAAAAGTGCAGGTAGGTTTTCCCGTCACGGTTCTTTGAACGAAGTGTTCCGAAGGGCTCTTGTATCCATAAATATCCACTCGGTTTTAGAGCCTTGGGAGATATTTAGAGAAGATGTCAAGAGACCCGACGGTATGACTTTAGTCCCTTGGGAGAGAGGTAAAACCCTAGTGTTCCCACACTGCTACTTGCGTTGACACTTTGACGGCCTTTCATCTCAAGGGTACCTCTTTTAGAGCCGGGACGGCATCAGAGTCAGAGGCAGCCAAATTTAGTAAATAGCGCAAATATGTCTTTGAGAAATGACTACATATTTGTGCCATTTGCTGTAGAGACTATCGGTCCGTGGGGTCCACGTGCAGTGAAGTTCCAAAAGGAACTGTATCCACAGCTGGTCGTCGCTGCTGGTGATAAGAGGGCTGGTTCTTTCTTTGCGCAAAGGCTAAGCATAGCTATTCAGCGAGGAAATGCAACCAGTGTTCTTGGCACTATACCACGGGGAGCAGGCCTTTTTGACTATTTAAATTTTTAGTGTTAGTTTTTCTGTATTATAGTTTATTTTTTATATATTGTGTATAATTAGTATTAATTGTAAATATTATAATTAAATGTTCCTCATTTGAATTTGAATTCGAAATAAACTAATGCCTGAAAATGAATTTAGTCGAGCGATGTCGGAATTCCAATAGCGGTTTTAATTACATTTCAAACCGATAGCCTAAATTAGCTCGGACAACAACAAACAGTCTTCTTGTAATGAGTCAGCAATCTTATCAAACAATCACTTTTTTGAAGTCAGTTGAGATGAACAGATTACGAGGTGAACATAACATCGGCGACCCTGTGAGCTTTAATCGTACGCTGTCATTCAATCCGCGATTCCAGTGCTTTCTCCGCGCAAATGTCACGGTAGTGACTGTGTCTGCGCAGAATATTTGAACCCAATTTCCACAAATCCGACGCCAATCAACAATGTAGATCACAAGATTGCCGAATTGCGAAGCGGATCGGTGGTCGATCCGTGAGAACGATAGGGTATGGGCAACAGGTGGTGCCCTCCCCTGCCATGGGTAACTGTTCCTTCATCAAGCGAGCGACTCGACAGCGATCGGCGCAGTCCCGTCTCGAGACACCGAAGGCGCATCACGCGAACAACAGTTGAAGTCCGTCGCAAGCACACTTTACTTGAACCTTTCGCGGGAAGCCTACGCAAGCGTTTCAACGTGCGAGTACTGCGGCGCGCGAGCTTTCGATTGTGCCAGTGTTAATATTTAAACTTCAAATATTTGTGACGATTGTTAGTTATAGTACCCCATAAAGTACACTTTATTTTTTGTGGTAGCATCAGTAAGGTAATCGGGGCAGATAGCTTTAACGGTTGGTTCCGCGCTCAAGTGTGGCAGACCGCAAGCATGACGAGCGCCGTCAACTGCGCTCTCGTGCTGATCTTGTTGGTACGTTTTTTTTTTCATTGTAATATTTACTGTATTTGTAATATTCCAAGAATAGAAGAATATGTATTTTTTCGTATGTAGATTTTTGCATTCTCATACTCAGGATATTACCCACTAAGTAAATAAATAAAATAGACTACAATAATTTCTTATATTTACGCGAACGCTATACATTGAATAAAACTACTTTTACGGATTTTATCGCGTTTACTTTGCTTAATTTTAATACCCGACGTTTCGGATGCTTTCCAGCACCCATGGTCACGGGTGACTGAGGTTATTGACGTCCCGATTTCAGAGTGAACCTGGGTACCTTCAGCTTTTTAATTATTTCATTTGATTCGATCTACACAGGATGAGCTTACTGTGTCTTGAAGTCTTGCAGTGCGGTGCTTGGGTTTAGTTTTAATTTAAATAATTATAGGATCCCAAACAAGTGGTAGGACCCAGCCTCCTTCTCTGTTTTTTTTATTTTTTATTTTTTTTTTTTAATTGGGATGTTTTTTTTAATTTCAATAGCCTCACGTATCATTCTTAGCACCATCGATTCCTGCCAAGGATCATCCGTGAAGGGAGGTCAATCACCTCAGTCTCCCGATACGTCGGGTATTAAAATTTATCAAATTAAACGCGATAAAATCCGTAAAAGTAGTTTTATTCAAAATAAAATATACAATAATATTTTATGTATTAAAATTGTATTATCACCTTCAAGAAAAATACTCTGTTTTTATTGACGACGGTATTTCTGACCATATAAGACAGCTAAACCTGTTGTTAAAGTAAAAATAGCATCAGCCTTAACAAAAATTCGCCAGCGAACGTTGTAAGCTCGTGATTGAAACCATTAACAATATTAAATTTCACGCTCGGTAGATTTGTGTTAGTCGCACAAAAAGCTTCAAGACGAGCTACTTCGAAAATAAATTAAATTTGACACAATAGCAATAAAAACTTTAATTTAAGTACATATTATATATCTATAACATCTTTAAACATCTACACCAACTAATGTATTTCGCAATTATGTTATCATCATATTATTATTTATTTGGACTTTTTTTTTGCCGTATTATATAAGGCTTGTGAAATGATATATATTATATCATTTCACAAGCCTTAATATTCCAAGCCTAGCTGTTGCCAACATTATTATTTCTATTTCTTCTTCTGTCGGAAGTCACAACAAACTGTACACTTTTAGACACCCAGGGCATAGCGATATATGGATGTAGCTATCTCGAGGCATAGCGGGAAAGGACTACTGTGTCGAAGCCTTAACACCCCCTTAAAGCTTCGGTATGTGCTTCGGCCAAATTGTTGAAAAGATTTTGAGGAACCACGCAAAACCTAATATTTGATATTTTCGTTACTTGATGATGTCCCAATTGACTGACTGTTAAGTATGCACATTATTAAATTTACAATTTTTTGAATACTTTGTTTCAATCTTTGTTGGGGAGCCATGTGAAACAGATACCATTTTATTTGATGACACAGAAATTATTGGTGGTTTTCCTTAAAATAAAGACCATGAAACCTTTCTTCAAACTTTTCAAGATTTAGTAAATCCGGGTCAGGACAAAATCTATTAACCGAGCCGTCGTTGAGTTGAGTAATAACTTAAAAATTAAGCGAGCTATGACTATTTCCCTTTTCAAATCTATAAAACTGTCTCTTCAACCAACCATGTCTTTTGTTAAATATTTTACTTATAAAAGAGAATTGCTGTAACACTTCCGCCGCAAACCGTAACAATAATAACACCTTCACACATGGAGATTCTTAGAACTTCCCATCACTGGATTAATACTTTTATAGACAAGAAATTGAAAGAAATAAGTATAATAAAATAATATTTAAATAAAATCAGTTTATTAAAGAACAAAAATGAAGTCAATCCAGAACTATATAACATTTTTAAAGCCCATATGAGATAATAAATTCTTGTGTCTCGGACAGCACGTTAAGCTGTTGTTCCTGTGCCTGATCTCTCTCCGGCAATATCGGATTGCCGTTCCATAGGACTACGAATGTAAGGAAATAAAAAGTGCATAATATATGTTGTGCACTATAATCCTGTTCTGCGCTTATGGATAATCTCCTTCGAGACTACCCGCCGTGAACGAAATTCGGTTCGGGGGGCATTATCTTCACAAATAAAAACGTGAAGTAGTTAGGAAGTGGAATTATTTTTTTGATAAAACTAATATTAAAATATTGAAGCATGAACAAAATGTGAACGATAACAAAAACTATGATAAAAAATATTATTTCATTATAAAATAATTAATAAAATCAGACGTTACTTTGCGGAAATCCATTATAATAAAGTTGATAAGAATTAACTCGCCCACATCCGCTCAATAAAATAAAATAATGTGTCTTACCTTACCTTACTTACTTAGTTTGAAGAGCACATCTCGCCCACCCTCATTTGCGTGAACTAATCCCGTCACAACTAATCCCAGCACCACTACTCCCAACACTACGCTAGAAAATACACACCATCGACGATAATACTAAAAGATAATAATAATAAAGATTATGTGCGTTTTCGTCTGCGAACAGAAAAGTTTTAACATGAACGCGGAAAAGACGCAGATCATTCAACGTATACGCACAGTATATAAAATAAATGGAAATTTATATACTGTGGTATATGTATTATAAGTATACGGTAATGATAGTTGTTGAAACTTTATACGTGCCAGAGCCATACTGCAGTTATGGTAGTATTATTAGTAGTTTAGTTGTAGTACGAATGGGTCGGCTTGACCGGGGAAGGACCACGCTCTCACAGAATACCAGCGTAAAATAGTAGCTTAATGCTGCTGTATTTCGTATGGTGAGTGTAGAGAACCGGAGACCTTTTTTACTGGAAACAGGCATTCTATCTTAGTCCTCACAGGTGACAACGCATCTGCGTTTTGATTCGTAATCGAGGATAGATGTAAATGTCTATGGGCCGCAGCAACCACTTACCATCAGGTGGACTGTGTGCTGGTTTGTCACCCTATCCTATAAAAAAATTGACGATAACACTATGTATAGTATTACACGTATACGGTAATGGAATTACAGTTAAATTTGTTAAAAAAATTACAAAACGTTCAGCTAGATTAAATTACTAGGATAGTTAGGAATAGGATGGTAGGAATAGATAGGATATTTATAGGATAATAGGAATAGATGGGATAGTTAAAAAAATACAAAATGTTCAGCTAGATAGGTTTATGAGGATAGTTCTAGTTTAGTCTAAGTCATCACCCTGTCACCTATTTCTGTCGCCAAATAGTAGTGCTTGCACTGCTGTGTTCCCGTCGGAAGGGTATGGGAGCCAGTATAATTACAGGCTGTGATTCATTCCATCTTACTCCTAGGATATGTCAAGACTTCTGTAGCCTGGTCTGTTTGAAGTAAGCTGCGAGTGCCTATAGACTGCAGTAGCTACTTATCATCAGGTAAACTTTGTTATTTCAATTTCATAACAAAATCCTTCCCGGTGTCGCCCACCATTTTAGATTGTATTAATGAGGGCTCATAAACTTCCCATTCATCAAATGTCGCTAGTTGACACTGAGGTACAGTTTTTTGTTACAAAATGGCATTTAATTGATAAAATAGTTTTAAATAATAGTTTAATCGTTTCTGGAGTATTATATTACAAAGTTTATTACTATTAAGTGGTTTGTTCTTTAATTTATTGCACATTTTAAGCTTTTTTTTATTTTCTACCTTTATGAATTTATTCGTTTTGTTTATTTAATTTCGATCTAATTAATATAAAATATAACTAATAGTACGGAAAGAAACATTAACCAATACATTTTTCGAACAAATTAAATTCCCCGCTATGAAATCTGTCAAATATTAAGTTGCCTTCATTTTGCCCGTCTTTGTATTTTGTTCATTAACATAACCCATAGTAACAAGCATAGAATACTATAATACATACATAATATTCTATGGTAACAAGTTTATGATTTTAATGAATATAAGTTTAATATTTTCACAGAAATATGTTATGTACATGGTACATGCGTACTTCCTAGAACAAGAATTTCTTTCGTTCATTGTTAGACGTTTTTTTGTACGAAGCTGTTATGACTTATCATTCATTAGTGGGAAATTCATTACGTTGCAGATCGGTCGTTTGTAGTGTGTAACGAGCGGCATTAACGTAAGTACTCATGCGGGATCGGTCCGCTTGACGCGCTCTGTACCTCTGTACGAACTTGCGGTTTTATTGACCGATCGGTAATAAAGCTACGATTATTATTATCTATCAAAGTTTAAGCGGCTAGATGTATCGTGAGACGGAGACGCTATGTTAACGACCCGTGCGTGCCGCGCACCGCACGCGCTTTCATCATTGCCTTTTGAATATAGTTAATAGCAAAAGCAATCATACTATTAAAAACTTATAGCCTTTTTTGGCATATCTCTTTTCATTCTATTTTGATTTTTCTTAACATTTCCTCAGATATCAATTGAATTATTTTTACTGTTATCACAGTATTTTTTTTTAAATTGAAGCTTCGATTTTGATGTAAGATTTTAGTAACGCTTATAAGATACTTCAATTAAAATATTCGATGCATGTTTCACTATCATAATAAATACTAGATGTAGGTACATATCGCCGTAGTTTTCAATAGCAAATTCGTTTTCCAAAAATAACTCACAATAATTATACTGTTATGTGAAATGTTTTTCGGTATTATATTAAATAATAATTAATAACATTTTTTGGAAATGAAGCATTTTTGTAATCCAAATATTTAAAAAGGAGCGAGTTAAGTTAGCCTAAGGGGTTTGCTTTAAGCGTCGCAAGCCGATTACGATATTCGTAGTCACTAAAAGGAATTGTTAATTGCAATTCTAAGTGCCTTTTTGATTTACCACGTACTAGGCAATGAAGGAAAACACGCGAGGAAACTTGCATGTCTAAAAAAATTACGAGGATATATATAGTTATTGATATATGATAGATTATACAGTTTGCCAATACTTTTTGTTTGACTAATTGCTTCGAAATCCTTTAGGGAACGAGAAGAAGTCTAATATGCCCAGTAGTGGGTTGTTTATAGGTTGTAATAAATGTTATAAGAGTTAAATAACGCTTTTAGCCACTAATCGTTATAACGCTGGCTTTATATTCGTCTCTATATGGGGAACGTTATCTTTCTGATAACAAGTGAAAACTAAAAAAGTGTAATTATCAACTTGACTACAAAACGTGGCAACTATAACAATATCACATATGATGCAATTTATTGGGGTGGCCTATATTTAGCTGTAGATTTATGATAAAAAGTTCTGGGCTGTTCTCGGATATGAATTTCTCGTTTAATCACAATGTTTTCATTCACACACGCCTTGTGTGGCAGCGGTGTCATCGCGCCGCGAGCGAAACACACCGAAGCCTAAATCACGCTATCAAAAATTCCGAATCATAAGCAGTATATATAGAACATCTCCGAACTATCACACGGAGCGTTGGCTCCCCACGCAGAACACCCTGTCCGGCGGGAGATCTCCCCTTGTTCTTCTACGGCCACATGTATCATCACTTAAAATAATTGAGCACAGTGGTACAGATCGCGATCGAAACTAGAATCTCGGTGATCCGTCAACCTGAATAGGAGACATGACAGGTTGACGTTTGAGGTTGACGTTTTATACAATATATTTTATTTATTATTCAATAAATAAAATATATTGTATAAAACAAAGTCGCTTCCGGCCGTCTGTATGCTTAGATCTTTTAAACAACACGAAATTTGATGGGGTTTCATCAATAGACAGAATAGATCGATAATTAGGTTTATATGCATAATACTTGCATGTATTGTCGAGATCCAAAAATCACCCGTACGAAGCCGGGGCGGATACCTAGTAACAAAATATAATAAAATATTCGACTGATGACTTTTTGATCAGAAAGACAATCTGAAGATATTTAACGCATTAATACTCTTATTTATAACTCGCTAAATAAGTTTCATGTACTTTAAACAAAAAATTACTCTTAATGGTTAGTACTCTTTTAGTTAAGATCTTCGTAGTCCATTACTTAGTAATAAAATATAATAAAATATTCAACTGATGACTTTTTGATCAGAAAGACAATCCGAAGAGATTTAACGCATTAATACTCTTATTTATAACTCGCTAAATAAGTTTCATGTACTTTAAACAAAAAAAAAATACTCTTAATGGTTAGTACCCTTTTAGTTAAGATCTTCGTAGTCTATTCAGTAAACTGTTTTTATTAAATGCTTATCCGTTACAAATTGGATGAAGATGTTGTTAGACCGAGTACTTTTCAACATAAAAAACAACATAATCTGTTTCCGCAGTATCTAGGTTTGTGAATTGTCTGACAAATGGAACGCGTGCAGTGCTCTCTGGTCCATGGTATTTCAACACAGAAATACAATTTTAAATTCTAACCAAGCGTCAATTAGAACTATTCGTATTAAGATAACACGCTCAGTTGTTAAAAGTGATAATTAGAGGTTAGACAGTTATTTAGTTTTTGAATGTAGATACTTTATAAAATTGGTGCAGTTAACTGTATTTAGTGTTTTTTTTTAATAAATTTTAAGCGGCAAATTAATTTACCGCACACCTGATAGTAAGTGGCTATTGGTACCTATGTACACTTGCTATTAATGTCAAAAATAGTGCTACCTACAAATTCCTTGTAAAAGAAATAAGTTCTTAGCTATATTATATTAAGTGAGAAGTTCTTGTTTAAATGTATACATAAACATGTTATTGGTGTCGTGGAAACGTTTGGAACTATTTCAATGGAACTTGTTATGTCTTACTTTCCTAATTTACCTAGATATGTTTCGCCAAAAATTATTTTAGCAAATTGCTATGTACAGTACGTTTCAAATGTGTTTCGAAACATTTTATTTTTGAAGAAACAAATATTTAGACAGGCCGTGTGCATAAAATTTTACATAAATGTTGACTGCCTCGTTGGTCTAATGGTTGTAGTAGTGCGACTGCTCATCATGAGCTCCCGGGTTCTATTCCCGGGTCGGGCCAAAAAATATCAGTTATTGAGTTTTTCCATCAAGAAATCATCAGTAGCTGCCCGGAATCAAAAAGTTGGCGGTGTCTCACCCCCGTGCCTCGGAAAACGTAAAGCCATTAGTCCTGCGCCTGATCTCTTTCCGGTTGTGTCAGTTTACCGTCCCATCAGACTATGAGAGTAAGGGAATAGAGAGTGCATCTGTGTTTGTGCATACAATTGGACACTATGATTCTGTCCTGCGCCGATAGCCAGTCTCCGTTTAGGCAGGCCACCGCGACCGAAATTAAGTCTGGAGGATATTATTATTATTGTAAATGTTAGGGGATCGAAAAAGTATCCGCGCGTCGTTATCCATAATGTTTACCGATGCGCAGAAACAATAAAGTCTGAATATTTTTTCGAATTTTTGGAATTGTTGCAAGAAGATTCTGGTCGCTATTACCTCGATTTTTAAAAACGGACCTAACGTAGCATTTGTAATGGTGATTCCGAAACAAATTTGATCAATTCATAAGAAATTCAAAGCAATTACTTCCGCTGTTATGATCGGGGGCTCTATTTTGAGCATGGAGCTTCTGTTAAGGACACACTTTGAAAGCAAAACCGATTAAAAAAAAATCTGCATTACAAAATGCGCAAGTAACGGCGTTTCACGGACACCAAAATAAAAGGTGACTAACACGGTAACACCCTAAAAATAACCTTTAGTAAAATTTACCTGTATCATATGCACTCATTCGCACTTTTAATGAAGACTGAGAGTATTCAAAAATTCAAATAATTAACTACACCACTTCCGCGTTTTTTTTTATGCAATTATCTTCACTATTATATCAGATAAGCTGAGAATGTGATAAGCTACCGTGGGACACTGCACTGAATCGATGACTGTAATTTGATACATGAACAAACAACTCATAAACAATTTATTATTAGGTATAATAGTATAATCTGTTTCATATAATTATGTTATCATACTTCATGCCAAAGAGAATAATATCATAATTACTATGTTTTATGCATTAATTCATAACAAGATCTTCATGTCGTTTCACGTCAATTTCTTAAGATGGAAAGCTATACGCTATTGATATTAAAGACAATCCTTAAAATTGCGTAAGATAAAGGACTAAAGCAAAACTGACATAGGATTTTTGTTCTCAGTAATTTCCTTTATGAGTTTCTACATTACACATTGAATAAAATTATTTTTACGGATTTTATCGCGTTTAATTTACTTATTTTTAACTCCCGATGTTGACGGTGCTGCAAAACACCCATGGTCACGACGGGGATTACATCCCGTCCCGATGTCAAAATTAACCTGGAGTACCTTCAGCTCTTTAATCATTACTTATGGTCCGAACTTCTCAAAATGAGCTTACTGTGTCTTGAGGTTTTGCAGTGGTATGCTTGGGTTTAGTTTTAATTTTATTATCTATCGAATCTGATGTAATGGCGGGGGTAAATTGTTTGGTTTATATGAGAAAATTTTAATACAGTTCACTTCTTTTAGTTGAATATATATTAAAGATGAAAAAATATTTTAGCTTCGGCTCATGTCAAAAATAAAATAACTGTAAGGATTTCTTTAAAATTCGTCGTTATGCGAATTTACTAAACGCAGTATTTTGACAATTCAGTATTTTTTGGGAAGTTAACGATACGGTCCATAAAGAATCGATTAGAGAGATCACCTTTAAATCCAATTCTCATCTGTCAGTCGATTATAATCGACTTCGCAACAGCGTTATACGCTTGATTTCAGCTCTACTGAAAATGCGAATAGTATGACTGTTGTGATGCGAAAAAATGGGTACTAAATATATTTATATAATTTACTGCATTTTGATTATAAGTACTTCAATGGTTACAAGCTTACAGTAAAAACTGAAAGCAATAACCTTGTCAAATAAAGTTGCCTCGTCTGTGACCTTACGTGACATTTTGATGTTTTAAATCCCATATCGTTTTTCCAATAGATTTGATTTTATCTGATAAAGCTTTGTATCGGATATGAGCTTGAAACGAATGAGTTCCCGTGTTTTCTTGTAAACTATACCTTACACGGTTGATAAAGTAACGCATGTGGATAAAATTAAAAATTACTTTTTCTTAATTTTATGCATTTATAAAGCTATGTACTGGAATTATGAACCCTACGCTTTTGACAAATGCAATAGTAATCGCAAATTTCTTTTTAATGAAAATTGGCCTAATAATGATCGCACAAATATTGTGCTGGTCATGTTGATATATGTCGACGGTGCTGGTGGACTGTGTTGGTATATATTAATATAGCAATAATCATGAAGATGATTTATTATTGTGAATCTTTCTGCTTCTTCATCAGCTCGTAAAAGTTACGTATAGTCTCCACGCTTTGCAGGCAGATGAACACCGCTGTAACAGATAGCTTCTGCGCTGCTGCATCTGGCGTAAACAAGATGTGATTCCGCCATCATCAAAATCAGAAGATATAAGATTTTTTGCATTCCCCATAGTTGCCTTTTTTGACACCGATGGGACGAAATGAGTGATAATTTGTCTTACGTAGCAATCACACGGCAAATAAGTATTTATATATATATATATATATATATATATATATATATATATATATATATATATATATATATATCAATAAGAGGTATATAGAAAGAAAGTAAATAGTGTATGGTAAAATAATAGCAGGTTTGGAGGAATTCTATCTTCCGATACTTTTGTACTCAAAGTGAGTAAAGTTACAAATGTCTATGAGCTGAAATACCTACTAACACATTAATTCTAAGAAGATCTAAGAAGGCCAATAGGTACTTAAACACAAACGTATTGATGAGTAGAATCCTGAGATGTCCATATTTCTTTCTTTGTCTACAGATAATCAAGATGATATTAATTAATTAACAACTATGTTAATACATATCTATACATATTACCTACTTAATTTATCAGCATTTCACTTAAAGACACGCCGTTACGGTTTTTATCTGTTATACATATTATATTGAAATTTCACGGCTTTTGATCAGGGTAACATGGTTGCAGAAAAAAACCGTTTTCACTGTGGCATTAAATTTGCATACAAATATTTCGAACGTGGTACCCGTACGATGAACAACGGTCATCTCATTGACCGTTGAAATTAGACCGTTTTCGGGTCATTTACAACGAATATATTTTAATAGTGGGGAGAGTGTTATTGATTTTTCTTACATCGGCAAAATTTAACACAACTGTTGTGGCTTTGAGTACATACTCTTTAAGTCAACAAGTGTAATATATTTTGTAATACAAATGCTGCGTCGTAAAATTTTTGCACATAATGTGCTCTTACAACGTCATCATTCCATGTGGGCAGGGCTGGATGATGTCCTTTTTGGGAATATACGTCACATTTTGAGAATTCTTACTTACTACAACTTAGTACTTATTTACATTTTTGTACTATTTATCTTTTATTCTTTCTTACATTATCCGCCCGTATAAGCCCATCGTCTTTTTTTAGCATTAGGTGACAAACAAGCACACAGTCCTCCTGATGGTAAGTAGATGCCTAATGAATTTATCCTCAATTAAGAATCGAAATGCAAATGCGTTGTTACACCTGAGGACTTCTTAGTCAGGCGTCAAACATCAGATGGAATGCCTCGATTCCAGTAAAAAGGGTGTCCGGTTCTCTACACTCACCGTACGAAACACAGCAGCATTACGCTGCTATTTCGTGAGAGCGTGGTCCTGCCCCGGTCGAGCCGCAGCGTGGCTCTACCACTTGCAAAAGGACCGCTAATCGAGAACCTCATCAAAAAATCCCTTTGTAGGAAGGATTCATATTAATTATTACGCAGGCGGGTTGCTGATCGCAACACCGGACGTCTCTCACCTGTGACGATGCCACCCTTCGCCTTTCTGGGTTTTACACCCCTGATCTAAGCGAGGTTATTAAACCACTATTTTTCAAATGCCATAAAATTTTATCACGCATTTTCCATATTCGCCTCTAACGATGGGACAGGATCCTCTCACGCAGCAACCATGCGACGGAAGTAAGTGAAAATCTCTACATAGTATAAAACAAAATCGCTTCCCACCGTCTAAACGCTTAGATCTTTCTAGGTGAAGTGGGCGTCAAAAGCAGGTCTTTCACGCTTTATAGGTGCGCAGAAAAGCAATTTTTGACATTAAAAACTACGAAACCACATTTTTTAAAATTCATTATAAAAATTTTAAAATCTGCTTTTGGCGCCCACATCACCTTAAACTACGCAACGGATTTTGGTACGGCTTTTATCAATAGACAGTATGATTCAAAAGGAATGTTTATATGTATAATATAATACATGCATATGCTGTCGAGATCCATTACATTCAAAATTTCTTTCTTTCTTTCTAAATCAAAATTGCTCAGTTTTGTAATGGTCAGTGCGATGGTGCGAGGGTATCGCATCTGTGCGGTTAGCGGGTCTGCGTTCACCACCCTGCTTGCCCCGGGTAGTGAGTATCAGCAAATTTTCCAACGAATACAATTTGCTACCTTACAAGGGCAAACGTCCAGCTGTGACCTTTTATAGGGATGATTTTTTTCCCGTTTAATCAAAAATAGTGGTGACTTTCTCACATTAGCACTGATAATAGACTTGCCAAGTCACGTTCAGCAATCAGCATTTACCACTTGCTCGACGTGAATAAAAATATTGAGGCAAAACCTGTATTTAGATAATGTTGGAGAAATTTAAAACATCGAAGTCCGTCAGCTGAAGAAAAGTGAGAGCAAGTGTGTGCCGAGCTGAGGGACTTATATAGGCTGTACATTTTTACTATGATGCTATCCTAGCCTCTTCCTAGCTTTGATTCCAACCTACCCTACCGAGAACCTACCAATAAGTACCTACTTAAGTTTTCTGCCTACTAAACTATGCGGTCGGCTGTTAATGAGGTAACCCCATGCTGACCTTACGTCAGAGGATGACGCGCGGCGCGTTTCATTTACTGATTATCTGTTCACCTTTCTCGTTACTACTACCATTTAACCCCGGACAATTCTTTCAGTTAAGTACCGTTGAATAAGACAACTTTAACGCACCGTATCTTTATTTATTTTTAATTTAAAGTTAGATTTATAAATTTTGCGTAGCAAGGGGATAAATCAATCTATTATACTATACTAGATAGAAACGTTACTTTGCCCTTGCAGCCAAGCGACGGCGTACTCATTACAGTGTATGTATTAGCAAAGAATATAATTTATTTTTAACAGATTTCGAAAAGGATGACGTACTCAATTTGACTGTATTTTTATGTGTGTTACCTCAGAACTATTTTATAGGTGAACATACAGGTGGTCCCATATAAATTTGACCAGTAGTTTTCGAGTTATCCTTAATAATTACGTATTTAATTGACTGCGACTATATTAACGATGTTCTCATTTTATTGAAGTCAGTTGTACAAAATTTTTAATTTTAATACTTTTTACCACGTAGTATTGGTTTAAAGGGTGTGAGGGCCCATAATTTAAATAAAGGATATGAGGCATTGTTTAAAGTCGGTTATATATGTTCAAGGCACAGAAATCACTCGATCGAAATCGAGACATTATTATTTCTGTGGTTCGAGGGAAGCAGTAGCCCCTTACCATCAGATTTTAGATTGTTGAAGCTTCATTGCTAACTATTAATGTCATAATTGTCTTTAAAACGTTAGAAACATTTTATAACCTCCGACGGACACAATATCATTCCACTGGTAAAAGAACGGTATCAAAGATGTGTTATATTATCATTTTTCGCTAAGACTAGACTACAACAAAACTTATCAGCAATGGAAACTTGTACGCAAAAAACTAAATATAATAATTAAAACTGATGCATGCGTTTAAAATTAAAATTAGATTGTAAATTTAAAACGAGAATAACATTTTCACAATGTACAAATATGGTTTAATTTGAGTTTTTAAATTGTAGTGCTTATTATTATTTTGATTTTACAGATTAAAATTTCAGTTTTATTTTATTAGTAGTTAGTAATATGGTCAACAGGTTAATATAGTCGCTCATAACTCAAAAACTACAGCCTTGTTTGAATAGATGACTTTGTGCTTGAACGAATTAACCGCTGGACCCGACATAAAACCAAATGTATGAACACTCGTTCAACCAAGTGAAGAATAACGCGCACGAAGATTTTATTATGTTAATATAAACACAGATACGAAATTCGTAGATGTTTACTCTATTTCTAGTGCTTGATCCTAGTCGATAAAATATATCGATGAACGAATCAGAAAGAAAAGGCGTATCGTAAATAAGCTGTAGGAAATAAAGGGATAATGAAGGTGAGGTAAGCTTCCGGTATTTAAATTTTAATTAAAATAAAAGAAGCAGGACATTTTTATGGACTTTTCATTCAATTATAGTTATGATAAAAGTCAAATGTTTTGTTAAGTTTAAATTATTTAAGTAGGTTTACTGACTTTTAATATGTATCATCTTTCTTAAAATGTGTTTTTTAGAATTGTTTTGTTCGCTTGTTTTCTTGTATAAGCAATTCTAATATTTAAATACTTTTCAGCAACGGCTTTTGTTAATTCTTCGACGTGATTCACGTCGTCGTTTTCAAATTTATGGAAATGAATGTATTCGTACAACAGAAGTTGCAGCAATGTTTCTGTTACTTTCGGCAGAATCTTTTTTAGTCTTTTATTCTGAACACCCTTTCTAAGTTCGAGTTCGCAGTGCTAACACATAGCTAAGGTATCACTTGAGGGAAGTATCGGCTTTCCTTGTCTTTATGGGCAATGAGACTGCCTTCATTGGTGTCATTTTTTTCTTTGCGTAAGTATTAAAACAGGCAGTATCGAAATGTACACTGTATATAGCGCTGTGTTTCGTCGGTTACGAACTGCTTCTACCCACTTTATATTCCTAGAAGGGTCGCTGGGAAATCTGAAAATTCGTGTAATTTTTGTTTAAATATCTTAAGTATATCTGTACTTAAGATACTTACTAATTATAACTTTTGCAATTATAATATTTTTATTTAATTACAAAAATTATTATTATAAATTTAATGCCATCAGATTGTAGGATTTTGTTATATAAGTATTTTTAATTAAAGTGTTGTACAAATAACATCATCATTCATTCGGTCATATCGTCCAATATCGATATATTTTTTGACATGGTCAAGCAATAGCCGATGTCAAATTGACTCACTCCACAGTTTTAGTCATTCATTTTGAATGGTATAATCCAGCCATTTTGTGATGGTAGTCAGATGTCAACAATACATAGAAATATCGACTATATTTAACATAGTTGGATAATACAACATTTTATTTTACATTTGATTAAATTTTGTGATAAATAACAATAAATGTAATAAAATAATGTACTTACAAGTGAAAAGAAATAGTGCTGCTTCCGCCGCTATAGTTTTTATAGCATTTAACTGAACATTTAGTTATTATTGGGAGATGTTTTGTTGACAAGTAAGTGCTTGAGACTGACGCAAAAATAAACGACCAAGGCTAGAATTTACTGGTTACTAACAAGACCGGTATAGGTACCTCCGCTTATATGTCGGGTCCAGTGGTTGATTCGTTCAAGGCTTTGTGATACAATAACTCGTCATTGGTCAATCTCAATCTTTCAATCAATATATTTTGATAATTTGGTCAAAAGGGCGCTGCGTTATCGACACCATTTTAACAGATGACATAATAGTAAATATTTTAGTCGATTTAAGTATGTTGCAGTGTAGTTAGTTTTTTAATTATATTTTTCGAAGTGTTCCTATTTGTTGCCAAAGCTTGTTTGCTATTTTTTCTTAATATATTAGTTATAGCATATACGTTTGTGTTTTTGTCTCTGTCCTTCTCCTAGTTTTGGTTTTATAGTACCTTACTAACACATATTAACCTTTAACAAAACGCTACGTTACATTTTTCTAATATAAAATTTTAAATCATTTTATAAAAAACGAAAGCATTCTATTTCTATTGCAATTATTTTTAACACCCAAAGAATATAGCAAAAAGATTGATGTCGTGGGCATTGCGTTTTTAAAACACGAGGAGACTATATATTGACACAAAAATATACAGAAACAGAAACTTTTTTATTCAATGTAGATTATAACAATACTTATTGAAACTCACTTTTTTCATTTACCACTGGTTCGCAAAAAAAACCTCTGTCCTGAAAAGAACCAGCCAGAAACCCAGCGGGACTATTTTTTTCCAATAATAGCTTACAATCATATTTACAATTAGCAACACAGGACAAATTAGAAATAGCCTGGTAGCGATCACCCTTCCCAGGGGTTATTATCATCCATAAATTCCTTAATATTATTATTACCCTTTTTATACAAACTTAGTTTAATAACATTTTTGAACTTTGTGTATGACAAATTTAGTATATTTTCTGGGATTTTGTTGTAAAAGCGTATACATCGCCCCAAGAATGAATTATTGACTCGGTGGAGTCGAGTAACTGGTACTACTAGCTTGTGTCTGTTCCTAGTATTTACAGAATGAATATCACTTAATTTCGCAAAACTACTTTTATTTTTGTGTACGTACATTACATTTTTATAAATGTATTGAGAGGCCAGAGTTAACATATTAATTTCCTTAAATTTTTGTCTCAGTGAGTCTTTCGGTTTTAAATTATATATTGCTCTAATGGCCCTCTTTTGTAAAATATATATTATTATTTCAGTGTCAGTCGCGTGTCCCCATAGCAAAATACCATACAACATAATGCTATGGAAATAACTAAAGTAAACTATTCTAGCTGTTTCAACACTGGTAGGAGTTCTAATCTTTTTTACAGAATATGCTGCAGAACTAAGTCTGCTAGCTAGTTTTGATATATGGGGGAGCCATTGAAGCTTTGCGTCCAGTGTGATTCCAAGAAAAATGGTGGTATCAACAAGACTCAGTTCCTCCCCATTTAAAGTTACATTAGTATTGACATGTTTAACATTAGGAGTTACCAATTTCATACATTTAGTTTTAGTTCCATTCAAATGCATCTCATTAACATTAAACCGATTAACTAACTTAGCTATAGCATTATTTACTTCGTCGTAATTTAATAACTGTCACTTTAATTTGAAAATTAATAAAGTATCATCAGCAAATTGTACTATATCATGGTTATCTCCTACTATGTAAGATAAGGTCATTAATATATACAAGAAACAGAAAGGAGTCGAGAATTGAGCCCTGAGGCACGCCCATTTGTACAATCAACCCGGAAGAACTCATACTATTAATGACAACTTTTTGCGTTCTGTCACCTAAATATGAAATAATTAATTTAAGAGCATCGCTTCTTATAACGTAGTGTTGAAGTTTCCTTATTAATGTTTCATGGTGAACACAATCGAAGGCTTTGGATAGGTCACAGAACACACCCAAAGCATCCTGTGAATTCTGCCATGCATTAAATAAATATTTAATCAGCTCAACACCAGCATCAGTTGTCAAGCGACCCCTTCTGTAACCAAATTAATTTTTATGAAGTAAATTATTTACATTAAAAAAAATTAACATTTGATCAAGACTAATTTTTTCAAAAATGTTGGCAGTACAGAAATAGGTCCTAAATTAGCGGGGTCCAATGTACTACCAGATTTAAATAAAGGTATTATTTTACTATGCTTTATTAAATCAGGAAACACACCAGATTCGATACTAGTATTAATTGGTGCAATTGTATCTATTATAGACGCATTAACTTTAACAGAAATCCCCCACAGATCGGCGGTTCTCTTAATATCAATAGTCTTAAAATATTTTACAATATCTTTTGATGACACTTTACGAAATGTAAAATTCTTTGTACACACATTTACATTTTGTTTAAGTAATGATTTTGTTTAAGTAATGATTCGGCAACGGCAGGAGAAGAATTCAGTGACTTAGTGGTTAAGATCGGAATATCAGTAAAATATTTCTCAAATTTCTTAGTATGTGATTTGGTCGCTTGCTTAAAATGTAGGTGTACCTACATGTATGTTTTGAGCAAGCGACTAAATCACATACTAAGAAAATCATTGATTAATTTGGAAAAATACTAAGCAATAAGTTAAATTAAATATTAATAAATATTAATAATTTTAACTCTACACACAAACGAATTATTTATAACAGAAGAATTAATTCAGTTCAAATCCCATTTTTACATTTGAAAAGTTCTTGAAGTTTCATTACAAGCGGTTTAGCTATCCGAATATATACAGACAGACAGACAGAGATAAAACATTTATCTCAATATAAGGCAATTATTTCAATATTACAAACTGACACTTCAATTTTGTTATAAGGTGGGTGGACCATGGAAGGCCATGCTCCTTCGAAGGCCAATGGCCAATTATTAAAATATCGTAGTTATTGCCATGTGATGACAAATTCCTTCTACTTACACAAACACCCATCGAACTGAAAATCACAGACGCTGCGGCGCATCGCTCGCGCTACTATTTTGGCAGTACGGTCCCTCGATTCAATGATTTCGGGAATCGGCGATGTTAAAGTAAAGTGGGTGTTCCATGGAAGGCCACTCTAACAAATAAACAGTTATTATTCGTTTATGTACTGCATAAATTAAACTAACAAATATTTAAGTAATACTTTTTTACTACGTAACATATAAACCACTTCTTTTTATTGTAGATTTAATCGCTATTTATTAAACTATAGCGTTAAATGACCGATTTATTTTAATGGTTCAATGAAACTTAAGTTCAATCAATATTGATTAAATCTGCAATTTAAAAAAGTGGTTTATATGATAAGTAATAAAACAAAGTATTACTTAAATATTTGTTAGTTTCATTTTATTTGTTAGAGTAGCCATGGTACACCTACCTTATACATAGAATAGAATCGCTTAATTTTAATACGTCTTTATTTATTAGCTATATAATAGTTGTAGCACGAATAGGTCGGCTCAGGACCGACGCAGGACACGCTCTCACAGAATAGCAGCGTAATGCAGCTGTGTTTCGTAGGGTGAGTGTAGAGAACCGGACACCCCTTTTATTGTAGTCAAGGCTTTCCATCTTAGTCCTCTGGGGTGACAACGCATTTGCTTTTTGATCCTTAGTTGAAGAATGACACCTATCTAGATGGACCTAAATACTTATACATATATTTTCATAACATTAAAAATACAATATTTATTGCCGTAATTAAAAAAAAAACTAATAAAACTAAAAAAATTAGTTGTCATACAGTCATACTCCCCGTGGTATGGAGCCAAGAAAGTTAAGTTTCCTCGCTGAATGGCTTATCTTAGCATTCAAAAGAAAAAAGAACCAGCCCTCATGACACCAGTGGCGATAACAAGTCACCAATACAGTTGCTTTATGAGCTTTACTGTACGTGGATCCCATAGACCGATAGGCTCTACAGCAAATGGCACAAATATGTAGTCATCTCTCAGAGACTTATGCTTACGAAACTTCAGTTCAGACACTTTAGTCGCTTCTGATGCCGCCCCTGACGTACTACATACCCCGATAATCTGAGATAAGAGGTAGCCAAACTGACTACGCCGGTATGCCACACTAGGGCTTTGCCTCCTTCCCAAGGAACCAAAGTTATACCGTCGGGTTTCTTCCCATAGTCACTTCGTCACTATTCCCTAAGGCTCTAAAACCGAGGAAGGTTTTTTGTAACTAGAGCCCTTTGGTTAACATTGTTTAGAGAACTATGACGGAACAACCTACCAGCACTTGAGTTACATAAAGGTATTGATATGATTAAAGGTAGACTTGGAAAGTAAAAAAGTACTAAATACAACATTTTCTGTTATCGGGAAACCACTTAGGTTCATATTATATACATAATGGTCGCTACTCATAAAAATCGACATTTATTTAAGAAAATTTTAAAGTTGCTCTCTCCTTCTCTCTCTCTCTCTCTCTCTCTCTCTCTTTCCACTAAATGACAATGGGAAGAGATAAGTATTTACATAATTAATACTTTATTTATATAAGCAGTAATCAATGATTACAAGTAAGGCAGAATACGCAAAAAATTACTTTAAGTATACGATAATAATAAAAATATCTAATACCTTTAAATGAGCAATTCTTGTATATACAACATGTAACAAAAACCCTGTGGTTCCCGTTAAGTGCGTTATCAGAATCAGTATCCAAGTGTAAAGAAATATTTTTTCCTTTTTTTTCCAAGTTACCTTCTTTTGTGAGAAAATCTAATGTTTCGAGCCCTTTTTTAGTATTTTTTTAAAAACACGAAAATTTTAATTACACTAATTGCATTCATGATTTTTATTTAAATAACCAGTTCAATTTTTTCTATTATGTCGGTAAGATCAAAAAATATTATTCGCATTTCATCAGTATGTAATTTAATTACTATATATAATTTCCAAAACACACGATATCCAAAAAAATACCGAGTAAACCTCGGTCACCCAGGTACTTTGTATTTATACTTTCATTGGCATTTCTACTCATATGAACAAAAGGCGTAACTACTACCGCGCACCTATTACATTTTAAACCAAAGAAATATGGGAGTAGATGTGCCTAAAACTGATGATGGCTGTAATATTATTCTAATACTATATAGTAATACAAAAAAGTATAGGTTTAAATTTAACAGAAAGGTAACAAGAAATATTTTATGTACTCGTATGTTTTACGATTTCAAGATTGTACGATAACTAAACAACGCCGGTTCCTGCCATTGGTGCTAAATTACAATGTGTTTAATTAAACAATTCTTCCTCTATATAATCACATTTGTTCATTGTTACAGGTTCGAGCGGTACCAGCTCAAGACTACGATGGTGAGTGAACGTGTGTTATACGCCACTAAAGTACGGATATTGTACGTGCAGATTCCGCATGGCCCAGTTACTAAAATTACTAAAATATCATAGCAAAAATAGTATCTATTGTTTCAAGTTTAGCAAAAAGTACTTTTTTAGAATCACTTGGGTGTTTGTCTGACCGTGTTTTGCGTTCACAGGATATTGAATACAGGTTGCTTGATTCTTGGGTCAAGCATCTACGTGCTAACCTCGTGCTTTATGCGATTTTATATTTTTTGCTTGAAGCGACGTTTTGTTAGTGTTCGCGACCGGCTTGATAAAACAATTTAGAGCTCTAGACGTAAATACATCAGAAAAATAACTTATGCTTGCTCAAGCGACTGGAAGCATCAAGTGTTTTGAGCAAGCAAAACGAAACTACCTGCATATCGTCAAACTGCACCCAAACTGTAACCATTAAGAATAAAAAAGATGTTAGTTATACTATCATCATCTTCATCATCGTTACAGCCCTTCACAAGTCCACTGCTGAACATAGGCCTCCTCCCAGGAATGCACAAAGCAAGTTAACGAGCAAGTTAAACAAGTTAAACTACATATTCTAGATATATGGTATCTACCAACTGTCATGTTATTGAGTTCGAATTGAACTGACTTCCAATTTTTATAATTGTCAAATTGCTACAGCTTATATGTAGTTACATGGGTCACACTGAAAGTTTTGCACTTCTGGTTTCTCAGAACTATTTGAATTCAGAATGATATATTTTTTCATATATGAATTATTGATAAAATAAAAATAAAAAATAGGCGGGAAATCATCTGTCATTGGTTTTTTATCGCACTTTGAATTTCGTCATCTGCAGTGAAAATGGAATTAACGCGAAAAGATTTTAGAGCGAATACTGTTAAGAAGCTGATTGAATATAACAGATGCATCACCTAAGAGACGATTTGTGAACATTTGATTGGATTGGTATGAGTCAAATTCAAAAAACTCTACATGAAGAATTAAAAGTTACAAAACTTTGTTGTCGTTGGATTCCCCATGAACCGACTTCAGAACAAAACAGGCTCGTGTGGACTGGTACAAAAAAATGTTACTTAGGTACGACCATGAACATTCCAATACTGTTTTCGACATCATCACAGGAGACGATACTTGGATTTATTGTTTTGAACCAGAGAAAACACAACAATCTTGTGAACGGGTTTTTGAAAACGAGAACAGACCGACAAAATTGAAGCAGGCGAGGAACGTCGGAAAAAAATATTGCAATTTTTTTCTCGCGCACGAGTCCCGTAGATACAGTCCCACTTGAAGATCAAAGAAGTGTTAATGCCGAGCGGTACACCATCATTTGTTTACCCGCTATTCTTGAAAAAGTACGCGAAAGAAAACCAAGAAGCCGCATCTTCTTGCACCACGACAATGCTATTTCGCACACCGCCAATAAAACAAAAACATTTTTAGCCTCTGAAAAAGTAGAGCTCGCGACCCATCCAGCACACAGTCTGAACCTTGCACACTGTGATTTCTTTGTTTTTACTAAAATTAAAGATTTGTTAAGAGGCTTTACTTTTACATGCTGCGAAGAGGCAGTGATGGCGTTCAATCAGCACGTTGAAAACATGCCACCAGACCAATGGTCATATTGATTTTAAAAATGGTTCGAACTGTTACGAGCTTGAGGTTCGTGACAATTAAAAATTGCCGATAAAATTACCTAAATTAACACTTTAATTTACTTTACACAAATTAAAACTAAAAACACTAATAATTAAACACACTAATTCACTTAATTCCGCTCCGAAGCTTCGCTTGTGTCGCCGAGTTCAACTCTGCCTCGATCGCATCTTGCAGCGCCTATTTATATAAATTAGCAAAATATCCAGAATGTTCAAGTAAACACGCGCAAGGTACCGAGAGTTCGAGTTTTAAACTTCAAGAAGTTTAGTTCTTCGGTTCGAGACTAGATGGCGCTAGTGCCGCCGATTTGAGCGCGTAACACTGCCCCCTCCTAAGACATGCTCGTCCCGAGCATTATCGGCCCCATAATAACGCGCTAGGCGATCCACATGGACGATCTTAGGAGTCCCTCTTGCGCCTTTCTGTAACGGCTCCGCAATGTCAAGGGATGTCCTATCTCGTGGTGCACCAACATTGTACAATTTCGATGCTCCTCTACTCCGTGTCTGAGGTCCCCTCACAGCCGCACAACTTGTACATCTACGACACCAATCCTCGACATCGTCACGATAATGGACCCAGTAAAACTGTTCTCGGACCTTCAGTAGAGTTCGTTTAACTCCCAGATGGACTTTTGAAGGACCATTATAGCACAGCTGTAGAACATTCGGCATTTTAGCTTTAGGGACAACCATTTGCAAACGACAGCTGTCTCCTCGACCATTGTCCCATTTACGGCACAGGACTCCATCCTGAAGCAGCAAGCTGTCCCATTGGGCCCAATAGCTTTTCGTGGTTGAACTCATCGCTGAGACGTCCCTCCACTTAGCCTTGGTAGCACGGGCCTTCATCCATCCCAGAATCGGCTTGATGTCCGGATCTTTCTGCTGTGCATGTCGTAGGCTGTCCTTCCACCCGTTGCTGAGGTGGTCTGTCCTGAGCATCCTCACGGATACCACTTCCTTACTCTCTTGCCTACTACAACGGTTGCAATCTTCAGGACAAGGTCTTCTTGACAATGCATCTGCGTTGCCGTGAGATTTCCCGCTGCAGTGTCTGATAGTAAAGTCGTATTCCTGCTGCTGCTGGGCGGTGCTGTTAGCCGCACTTCCTTTCTGAGACCGTTCAACTTCCCTTCCTAGGGTGTGCTTAGGGCAGCTGGACCGAAGATGGCCCCTTTCCCCACAGCCATAGCACCTAGGGCTGTATCTTTTATTGTGGTCGCGAACCGTAACTGCTGTAACCTCCCTAGCGTGAGGTGAACGATGATCCTGTCGCCACCAGGCAGTGCCATTAGCTGCACTACCCTCTCGAGATCGATCAACTCTCCTTTCCACGGTTCGCTTAGGGCAGCTGGATCGAAGATGGCCTTTTTCCCCACAGCCATAGCACCTAGGGCTGTATCCTTTGTTGCGGTCGCGAACTGTAGCTGCTGCAAGCTCCCTGACGCGATGGGAGCGATGATCTTGCCGCACGGCTTCTACCTCCAGTGCATGGGCCAAGGCGTCCTTAAGCGTCTCGTGGTGCCCGAGCCTCACAGCAGCTCTGACTTCCAGGTCGCGGATGCCGTCGATGAATGTCTGCACCAAGTTCCCTTCAATGAGCGCAGGTACAGATCGGTATGCTTTTCGCACCAGCTTCTCCACTTCTAAAGCCCACTGCTGCAGGTTTTCGTTGATGCGCTGCACACGATCTTTAAGCTGCGCACGAAAGACGTGTTCCAGGTGAGCGTCGCCATATCTCGCCTCCAATGCCTCAAGGAGTTGCTCATAAGTCACTTCCTCACCGAGAGGTTCCAGAACTGTTAAGGCCTGGTCGCGCAGGCCTAGTGTGAGAGCAGTCATGGCCTGACTTTTATTCCAGCCGTTCGCCTTCATAACAGCCTCGAACTGGATTTTGTAGGCCGACCAGGAAGAGGTCCCGTCGAACGGCGGCACTTTGAATCCACGTAGCGAAGGTACTGCAGCTACTACGGGAGCTGTAGTTCCATCCCCAAGTTTGAGGTCGTTTAGCGTTTTCTTCACGTCAGCCATCACGTTGTCAACCCGATTGTTCACATGGTTGATTCGGGTTTCATGTTCTTCGATTCGGGTTTCAGCTTCCGACAGGCGGTTGTCTTGTTGAGCAACCCTATCCTTCATGTCCCTTATCTCTTTCCCAAAGGTGAAACGTGTAGCGTGAAGGTCCTTCATGAGGAGCATCTGCTCTTCCGACCGACGAGCCTGTTCCGCTTGCTGATCTTCCAACCGACGGGCCTGTTCCTCCTGTCGGCGGGCATGTTCCTCTTGTCCGCTCTGCAGCTGCTCTTTCAACTGACGGACCTGTTCCTGCAATATCAACATCAGAGCACCTAAATCAGGTGCTGCAGATGTGGGAGCTGCTGACGGGGCTGCAGCTGGCGGCTGGCCTCCCGACGTCTGTGGCGTTGCACCACCAAATCTTCTTTGGTCCGTCTCCTGCTGGCGTTGACTTCGGGTACGGACACCCTCCGTTTCCTCCTTAGGTAAAATCGGCATGATTTTATCCCACTTCTGACACCAATTGTTACGAGCTTCAGGTTCGTGACAATTAAAAATTGCCGATTAAATTACCTAAATTAACACTTTAATTTACTTTACACAAATTAAAACTAAAAACACTAATAATTAAACACACTAATTCACTTAATTCCGCTCCGAAGCTTCGCTTGTGTCGCCGAGTTCAACTCTGCCTCGATCGCATCTTGCAGCGCCTATTTATATAAATTAGCAAAATATCCAGAATGTTCAAGTAAACACGCGCAAGGTACCGAGAGTTCGAGTTTTAAACTTCAAGAAGTTTAGTTCTTCGGTTCGAGACTAGATGGCGCTAGTGCCGCCGATTTGAGCGCGTAACAGAACGTATGAAAAATGTTTAATATGTAAAGGAGAATACTTCGAAAAACAATGAATATATTTATAACTTGCTTAATTAGTAAGTTACGCAAAACTTTCAGTGCAGCCTACGTATTATATCGCTGCGTGCTAAGTGCTAACGCAAGTAGAATTATTGTAACGTACGAACACGAGCAAATTTGTGTCTTGCCGCCAGTACTGACACAGATTAATAGAAATTTTAAATAATAATCGACCATTTTACACTACACGTGTCAAAACCACATTAGTATATAAGCTGCCTAACATCGCGAGAACATCAGCACGTCGGAGAATGGAAAAGTAGTAATATATAGATAATGATATAGGGAGTGATATAGAGTTCATCAATACGTTCTCGGTGCCGTAATCAGTTTACTGCCTAACTTATGCCTCCACCATAAAAGAGGTATGCGCGATAGATAGATCGCGACGGGAACGATAGGTGAAATTTATGATCATGGTATCGGACGTCTTATATCACACCTGAGACTCTGCTTACCGTCGTTGATTAAAGTATTAGTTGCCTCTTCAGTCACCCACAGTGTGGAAACGGCACATTAAATGCCAAATGACATTTATCCAGCCAACCGTAATGTAACTTAAAGAAGCGTGTACAGCAGTTAATAAGTGTGGAAAACAAATAAAATTCACAAATTATGTACATACATAAGTAGACAAAAAATAATACATCTCTTTACTAGACTCTTAGAATCACGTCTAGACAAATTTTTCCTTTGGTTAAAGTTAAATAAGAACATCGTATAAATACCTAAAACAACAATGATTTAAGACTGTTTCGGTCCTATTTTCTATTACTTTAAAAATAACATTGGTATTTTTATAATAACACTTTAACGAAATATTTTCTTCAAGTATTATTAGCCATTAAATTAGAGATTTGAATAAGTTCATCTAGCCACACAGTGAGTAGTTAGATGCAAAGCACTCGGTATAAACCGGGTTCTAAGCATTCATTACCGTCATTTCAGTTACGGACATACAGTGCACGTTCGCCAGCGGCGGTTCAGGGCTCCGCGATTCAGTGACAGCGTTGCTGAGGAAGCCCGAGGGCTTCCGAGGAGCGCCCCTGTTCGCAGATGACCGAATGACGGACCCGCTCGCAGACCCGGTGTGCCAGATACGACCGGAGCCCGAGGATCCTACGGGTCTGCTCTATAGGCTACGTATCACGGATTTTACAAAATGTGGCGTTTTGAAGAGAAATGTAAGTATTTTTTTATGTAATGCATAATATACTAGCTTGCCAGGCAGACTTTGTTCTGCCCTTTTCGATGACCCGTTGTCACGTCCTATTTAAAAATCCCTAGATTCGCCAAAAAAATATTGTGGATCATTTACGGCCAAAAAAACTATCTTATCTCTCAAGTTGGACCAAACTGCACATGGTGTACAATTTGATTAAAATCGGTTAAGTAGTTTAGGAGTCCATCGCGTGCGCAACGTGACACGTAATTTATATATATTAAGATAGGCTGTAACTTTAACTTTTTTAACTTTATTGAGCTGAGAGTATTGTTTGCATGCCTTAACGGCTATCCACTATGAATAAGTATTTTTAAAATTTTTGTATGCCCGGATGAAACTACACGAACAGATAGTTTAAAGCCAGAAGTGATTTAAGATATATTTTATCCAATATTATTAAAACGTTTTTTTTATATTTTATTACAGAAAAAAATCCCTAATACCAATATAAAGCGACAGATAATTTTTGAATTCTAATCTACTATATATAGTGTAAGCGCTAGTTGATTACTCGCATAAATTGTGCACATTTCATTGTAGTCTCTACATTGTTGAATGCGTTTATCTAAAGGAAAAGCTCGTAAAATGTATATAAAAGTTCCACGTAGAAAGTGCTACTAAGTGTGTTATCTCCTTTAGTCTACTGTATCCTACCTTCAGTAATATGTTGCAGTTTAAATGTAGAATTGTTACTTCTAACAGCAGCTAGAAAGCGAACATGCTATCAGTTGTCCTACTTATTGTAACTAATGTAAGCTGCCTTAATAGAAAGTGTCCACCGTGCTTTTAATACCTACAGTACCTGGTTGACCGAGCTTTGCTCGGTATTTTTCGCTCGATTTTTTTTTAATTCGTGTGTTTTGGAAATTATATTTAGATACAAATTACATACTGATGAAATATAAATAATATTTTTTGATCTTAGCGACATAACAGAAAAAACGGAACTGGTTATTTGAATAAAAAATCATGAGTGCAATTATTTTAATTTAAATTTTCGTGTTTTTAAAAAATACTAAAAAAGGGTTCGAAAATATAGATTTTCTCAAAAAAGAAAGGAACTTGAAAAAAAAATTAAAAAAAGACAGTCGGTCGGTCTGTGCTCGAACCGGGGTTTTACGATTCTGTGACCGCTCATTATACCAATTAGGCTATTTACAATCATTAACAATCTGTCAAAATTTACCTTCTTATTCTAACGATATTGTAGCAGTTTTTCATTGCCTAAAAACAAGGACAAAAATACGTTTTCTAAAAATAAATCCTAGCTAGATCGATTTATTATCCCCGAAACTCCCTGGACACTAAATTTTATGAAAATCGTTGGAGCCGTTTCCGAGATCCTGATTATATATATATATATATATATATATATATATATATATATATATATATATATATATATATATATATATATATATATACAAGAATTGCTCGTTTAATAGTATAGGATTAATATCTCATTGCGCTAGTGACCATGTATATCCTAAAGTTTATTGTATGGCATTTTATATTATTAACGTTGAAGTTCTACAAACAAAACAAAAACGAAAGAAAGAAAGCAAAACGGTATGTGAAATAAGAATAAAAGGAGAGTTAATTGAGCAAGTGGATGAGTTCGTATATTTGGGATGTGTATTCAGCAGGGATGGGAGATATGATAAGGACATTGAACGACGAGTGAATGCAGGAAATAAAGTCAATGGGGCTCTACACTCTATTGTGAAAAGTCAGAATGTGTCAAAAAAGGCACGTATGGCAATTCACAGTGCTGTATTAGTCCCTACTTTAACTTATGGTAGTGAAAGTTGGGTGTGGCAGAAGAAGCACGAGAGTAGAATAAATGCAGTAGAAATGTGGTCGCTAAGGAGTATGTCAGGGCTGAATCTGAGTGACAGAGTGAGAAACTGTGTGATAAAAGAAAAGTGTGGTTTGCAAGATGATGCGGTGACCAGGATTAAGAAAGGAATGCTTCGGTGGTTTGGTCATGTAGAAAGAATGAATGCGGAAAGACTGACAAAGCAAATATATGTTGCAGAAGTGAATGGAAGAGTCGGAAAGGGACGTTCTAGGCGGAAGTTTGTCGACCAAATTGGCGATATACTAAAAATGGGCCAAATTAAGAGCATTTGATTCGTAGTTGAAGATAGATAGATATAGATGACTATGGGCCTCAGCAACTGCTTACCATCAGGCGGACTGTGTGCTCGTTTGTCACCCTATCCTATAAAATAAATCTCTACGCTGGTATATATTCACTGAATTCATATTATGTTGTGACTGAACAAAGAATCATTAAAATCGGTGTTTCCGAGAAATAGATGAAAGTATATTGTAAAATACGCGTCCAATCTCGTTTTTTGAGTTTTTGTTTTACATACATAAACATAAACACTCACGCCTGTCACCCAGAGGGGTAGGCAAAGACTACAGACTTCCATTTGGCACGATCCTGACACACCTCTCTCGCCTCCTTCACATCCATACACCTCCGCATACATGCTCGTCGGTTAAGGGTACTCCTAATTTGGCGTTATTTGTTTTAACTCTCTTGAGTTAAAACAAATAACGTGTCATTTCCGTGGCTAAATATAAGACTTATATTTCTAACAAAATCATAAAATAAAATGTGCGGCTCAAAGGTATTTCATTTTAAATCTTGAAATAATCTTACCCACGCACAAATAGTGCGAAAATGTTTTCAAATAATTGTCATCGTGGCTAAAGTTCTAACTGTGCTAATTCATTACTTGTGGATTAGATATCGGTGTCTCTGAAGAAAGCACTCGCCATATGTTGTATCATCGATAGATAATAAGGTATGCCGTTAATATAACAGTATGCAGCGTATGAATGACCTACACGCAACGAGGCATTCAGCTAGTGTATTATTAAACGACTACCGCCGGGACCGGTATCGAAGATACTGGGTATTGAGGTAAAGAGAAAACTTAATGTCAATGCAATAATTTTACAGCGATTAACTGAAATATAGTACTTATGCAAATGTTTACGGCGACAACATTAAAGTGATAGAACTTTCTACTTAAACGGGAATGTGGTAGGGGAGTGTGCTATGATTAAAATATATGTATCGTATTTCATTGCTTTATAAATAATTACAAACTAATAATGTTTTCAGTCAAGTAACTAATTTTACTTTAAATAAATTAAGTACCTTATCAAAATAGTTTTCAAAAGTAACATATACTTTTATAGGAAAATTTATTTACTTATTTTATCTTGAGTTTAGACACTAAAATGTGATTGTCATAAATAATGAAATTGATTGGTCTTTCGCTTTTCGCTTTCAATCGATCGTGGGTGAATTAAAATGCTAAATATCACTCATTTATTAAATGTATGTTGTCGCTTGAAAATTTATTACATTAATTTTTTTGTAATGTTATTAAATCGTTGGAAGACACACTTTCATCCGCTTATATTCGTGATAATAAAGTAAAATCTGGTTTCAAGAACTTCAAAAAAAATTTCTAAAGATGCAGCCTCAATTCTTCGACAGATTGAGAATCAATAATGGGTGGAACTATTCCTTTAATTTTAATGGGACTAGCCTGGAGACCTATAGATTGGCCAGGGATAGCGAACCTTTACTTATGAACGTGCCATTTTTGTAAAGAAATGTTTAATTAGGTAATAGACGTGCCGTAAAATAATTTTAACTTTGTGATTATTAGCAAAATAATAGTACTAAATACTATAGACTCAAAACTTTTTATTTACAACAAAAAATAAATAAATAGTTTTGAGTTGACACATTTATTATTATAAATTGCAAAATACATTTTTAGTTATACGCGTAATTCAAATTAAAGTAACATTAATGTGACTTCTGTTGTTGCAGATTAGATGACAAATGACTTATATTGGAGTTGTAAAATCCTAAATATAACACAAAAATGAACTCTTAAATACAGTTATGTCAACGAAGTTGACTATTATGCTATGTGTAAACGAACTATGCATTCCGTGAGGAAGGCGTGGACTTGTGAAGGCCTGTAATGATGCTGATGATGAAAAAACTATGCGTCACCAGCAATAGTAGTCCACGATGTAACTAGAATCACTTGCGTTCGTTCATAATATAATACTACACAGTGAACTTACTGATTGGTGGCCAAAATATTGTGTCACGTGCCACCGATTGCACGCGTGCTATGGTTCGCCATTCCTGGACTCGGCTATTTTAATAAAAAAAGCAATCATTACAATCATTTTAATCACAATTCGCGAAGATATCGTTTAACAGTACACATACAAAAAGTTAATTCCAATTAAGAACTTGTCCTTTTTAAGTCGGTTAAAAAAGTAGATCAATAAATTTAACGTCCACACAGGCCTTCCCCATATATTTTTAATTGCTTTAATTTAGCATAGTTGCCACGCTTTATGTGGTTAGAAACCGCAGTTTTTATTTTATTTTTAGTTTTTATTTGGAAGATGCTGCGGCCCCATCTCTTGGTGTGTTTTCCCACCTCTTGATTGTGTTTGTAATTGTCCGATAATACTCACGAGAAGATTGGAGTAGTGGATATTATTAGATGCACCGCCACGCTACTTACACGGTTGTTATAATTATGGGTAATTAAGTATTTAAATACGGCATAACATTCTTCACACCTCGTAAACGGCTAGCGGCCAACACTACATTATTTCCTGCGTGCTCTCCTTTTCTTCACATTAACAAAGTACTTTTCACTGATTTATACAAAAAAGTAAGGCATGCAAATAATGTACATAAAGTAGAACTCGACAACAGTAATTTGCGAGGTTCCCGTCAAATAAACGATTTCGTTCCCATTTAAATGTTTTAAGTCATGCCTATACTCATTCTAGTCTATTTAAAATGCTTTATACCATAGGTTGAGTTGATTAGTTCACTCACTTCCAGACGTCTAAATAATCTAAAATTTAGCAGACAGAACAATTGTTGAAGAAGAAGTAAAATTAATGTAATTTAGTAAATTATTAAAAAAATTACATTTAAAGAATATAACACTTGTAAATTTAATGTACAAGTTTTAATTATATTTATGAGTACTATTTCAAAATATAAACGTAATTGTTTAACAAAACATTCCTCTATATTTTTATTCTTACTTACTTGTAATACTTAAAGAGGCATGAAGAAAAAAATATTTACAATTTCTTTTATATCAGCGTGACAATCGAGTTTACCGTTCCACCGACAGCAAGACCTGCAACCAACTTGAAACAACTTCAAAAAACTTCAGAAAGGTCAGAGATGCGTCGTAACCTTGAGAATGACTCACGGCTTTTTTTGAAACTGGTTACACTTCAAACCAAAACTTAGCAGTGAGTGTACTGCTGAAAAGAAACCTTAGCTACCCATTTCGTAAATCCAATACAGTGACAAAAAGTTGAAAGGCTAAGCAATTTATGTTTTTATTGTTTTTTTTTTAATAGAGCGAGTCTCTGCTACAGACTTATTAATTTCGGAATCTCACGCTGATTCGTTCCCAATTTTATCGCATAAACGTTACGCGTGACTTGGTTCAAAATTGACTAGGCTATTGGCTGTGGCGCTTTTTTATTTAATTGAAGTGATAAGTAAGCTGACACCTGCAATTATCTTCAAAAACATAAAAGCAGGGTACATTTTTTTTATTAACTGGCTTTACGGCTCTGGGTTCTATCCCTTCTGAGAAGAAGGTTACAGATGCATTGTCACCTGTGAGTATAAAGATGAAATGCCTCACATCCTGTAATTATACTGGTTCTCTAAAGCCTTCGGTCTTCCATGACCTTACCCGCACTGCCATGTTCCCACCCAAACGGACTCCTGGCCAGATGAGGTATCCTACCTGCTTAGAACTGTGAACTCAATTGCCACAAGGAAATAATATTGGTAACAATCTACAAGTAATTGTTCTCTGACAGTATTAGTCTATACTTTTACATAAATAAGAAATCAAAATCAAAACAAAATGTATCCTAACGCCTCCAAGGCACCAAAAAAGTCAATACTTGGTAATAAGATAACGTTTTTGAAAATGTCTTTTATCCTCGTAACCACCATACATAATATAACGCCCATAGTTATAGCACTATAAAATTAACTGGACTGTTGATAAAAAATACAAGATATTTTCCCGCAATGATTCGTTCCAGCTGCGAGTTAATAGTAATGTAGATCGAAAGAGGACGTTCCGATTCACTCACAAAGTATTTTATTCAAGCTTTTAAATACCCATGTGAGATAATACTTAATAGTATTAAATTAAAAGCATAAAATGTACTTATAAAGTTAGCCTGTAACTTTGTAACATGTTTTTTTTCTTGGCAGGGTTTCGTGCATGTCCGTGTGTGGTTCCCGCAGTTCCCAGGCGTGGTGATGCAGTCCGACCAGGAGCTCATAATCATGTGCAAGCCGCCAGAGCCCACTATCATTGAGAATAAGGCAGCAGGTTTCGCTGGTAGCTTGTAAGTAAAGAGTTTTGCTGATCATGTACATAATTTAACACAAGTTCTAACATTCGGTTGGTGCACGCTTTCGATTAAACATCATAATATAGACAAGTGAAAACTTTTGTAATTATGATAACTTTATAAATTTAAACCTCTAACATATATTTAATTATGTATAAGTAAAAAGTAAATGTGAAGTGACAGCCTATATAGGTACTAAGCACTGACCTCAATATTTTTGACAGGGTTATGGAGTAAGTAGTCCGCCGCGCTGCTTTATGCGTGATGGCGGACCTTACATATTTTGAAATATTTTATACTTCGTATCATGTAAGTTTTCTTACAATGTTTTTCTTCAATGCCGAGCACGTGGTAAATCAGCATACAAAATCGCAATTAACAATGCAATTAGCGAAGGCGGGGATCGAACCCGTGTTGCTCGCGTACTATTAAGCTTTTTGCGAGCGCTTAGCATCTGTGCTACGAGGATAAAATTAATATAAATTGTTAATTATTTAATGTTTTAAATTAATTCTTACTTTCCAGTTTATATAAGACGACACAAATTGGCGCATCTAAAAATTTATTATGTATTTTAGAAAGCAATGCAATTTATGTCGACAGCAAGTCCCCTTACTGATCTTGCCCCTCAACTTTAGCACACTTATTTCGCATCATAAATTATAGATTCTATTTTGAAATTTTATTATATGAAATTTTAATACAACTTTATTGATTAAAAAATATTGGAATTCCACTTATGTTTTCAATTACAAAACTGACATTTTACAATTGCAAACTATTGCAAAAAATAAGTATATACTTTAATAAATTTGCCATAGACTACTTACCTAGAAATTTAAGAAAGTTATACACGATAGATATAATAAATGAGATAATAGTGAAAATATTTATTTGATTAATTCAACTCTATTTAACAATATAATTTTTACTTTATTTCATCGATATTAATTTTCTCAAAATTATTTCGAAGATATTTTTCCAATATTGGCCTCTAAATATAAAAGGGACGCTTATGCCCAGCGATGGAACATTAAAATACTACTATATTTTATTTTATATATTCGGCAGTCCTCATGGAGCTCGGGTGTCTGGCGTAGTTGAAGAAACTCCAGGGCGATTAGAATACGAGGTGGCTTTGTATAAAGAAGCTCCGCCTGTTTCCCGTCACACTAACCATTCTGTGGACTTACCAGTTGATCAGGTGAATATTAAACGTAATACTTATAATTTTAATGACTCTTGTCTATCAAAAAACAACAGCAAATCGTATTATGATTGTATAATTTTACTTCACAATATTTTGTATTAATAATTACTTTTATTTAGAGCTCTATGTTCGGATTTTATTTGAATTTGTAATGATGACATTCGCATTAGAACCGGAGTAACCGACATAGTCTAACGGATCAGTAAGCTGAAATGGCATTGGACTAGCTAAATAGTTCAACAAACCGAGCACCGATGCGAAAGGAAGGTTCTTTAGTGGACATTTCTAGATGGAGTGACAACTGACAACCGAGTAAAATATGCAGGAAGTCGATCGATGCGGATCGCCTTGCATATGGCATTCCTTGGCACAAAAAATACGCTGACAAAAATAAAATAATCAGATAAAATTGCTAATTTTCCGTACGCTTAATGCTTCTGACATATTCACCATATTTGATCGGTTCATAATAAATTGATAAGCATAACTTGTGAAATACTTACATGTGTTTTGAACTATGTCGAGCTTACACGCTCTAAAGCACTCTCAAACAATACGCCACCCGGTTTACTTCTAAAGTCGGTCGAATGCTGAACTTCTCAACAAGTATTAGATAGATAGCATGTAACTGAGATCATCATCATTACAGCTCATCTAAGTTCACTGTTAAACATAGGCCTACCCCATAGATTGAGGGATATATGCTACAGAGGCCACGCTTGGCAAGCGAGTTGACTACCGTAGTTCTTATTACATATTTTGAGTTTATTTTATCAAGAAGATGCTGTTACCCGTCGCATGTTGCAGTTTCCTTCTGATCCCACTTACGACACCCACGGGCGTAAGGTTTCCACTACACGTCGAACTTAAATATGATAGTTAAGTTAGTCGCTCTACGTCGCTCTACGTCCTCTTTTTAGCCGACTTCAAATAAGAGACGAGGTAAACAATACGACTGTATGTTATTATTCCACCCCTGAGGGTAGCAAATTGGGAATTTTAATAGAACTATTTAAATGACATTAAGATTGTAATATTAATGTCATTTAAATAAATAACTTTTAACAAAAATCAATAGATGACTTCTAACTAAATAGACTAATTTGAACAACTAAAAATAATAAATAAGGGGGTTTAATCTTAATATATATATAAATTACGTGTCACGTTGTTTGTCCGCGACGGACTCCTAAACTACTTAACCGATTTTAATCAAATCTGCACACCGTGTGCAGTTTGGCCCAACTTGAGATATAGGATTGATTTTTTGCCCATGAGTGACAACAATTTTTATTTTTGCGAAAATAAGGATTTTTAATAGAGCATGACAAAGTGTAGTCGAAGAGGACAGAACAACGTCTGCCTGGCAAGCTAGTTCTATTATACGTCGCAACAACTAGCTTAATTAGCCGTTCAATTAACAGTTTAGCATTTTTACTAAACGGCGTCGTTCAACTACCGACCTAAATGATATTCAGACGACGCGTCTATACAACATTGCACATTTCTTGTATTATCAGCGACAGTAGGTTTTGGTGCGGCTGGGATGGCCCGTGGGCTACCCTAAAGCCGCGTACATTTATATAATATAGCATAACGCTAATTTTACTAGGCATAAACCAGCGACCGTCTCGTTGAATTAAACTAATAGGGGACCATGCCATGTAATATCTAGGCTGTTAACTGATAGGCTAACTAACCTAGTATACACCATTTTTGAGCACCGACTTCAGAATGTGAAATTGTTTTATAATTTTTGCTATTTGAAGTTGGTTTTTTCTTAAATTAATTGTTAATATTTTAATTTAAGTCAGATTTATGTTTTTAATCAAATATAATCGCTGCAGGCTGTTCCTATCGGCACTAAGCTTCAGCTACGCGCCCGCATCAATCCCGACTCAGCATGGCGACACATCAAGCTATTGGAGGTGGCCGTATCGCCTGACCCCGACCGACCGCACGCTCCTGGGGCTGTGCTCCTGGTAAAAGATGGGTGAGCCATAATAACTTTTCTTATAAATACGCGGTTTAACAAACACCTTGTCAAGTTTTTTTAACTAATTATAAGCCTATGTTTGTACAATCACACCTGGTAGTAAGTGATGATGTCGCCCTAGATGGTAAATCGAATTGTCTTAGCATAACAGAAGCCTATCCACTCTTGCCAAAGTTACAGTAACTGACATGTAACTTTAAAATTCACTGAGCAGGCCGGTTAGCAGGCGTAAAGCCGGTACTCCGTACCACTGAAGGTTCGACATTTTCGTATGGATATACGATGTGTCAGCTGCCAGAACATAGTTCATGAGGTGGAGCTGGTATCTATTAGAGATTACACTTAGTGAAACAAGAGTAACCGATATGAGGTAACGGATTAGTAAACAGATCACTGATCTGACAACCATTCGTCCAGTAGATATAATGACGACCTGGTAAAACATTTTATATACGTGGTAGAGCCATGCTGCAGTTATGTTGGTAGTATAATTGTAGCACGAATGAGTCGGCTCGACCGGGAAAGGACCATGCTCTCACAGAATACCAGCGTAAAATAGTAGCTTAAAGCTGTGTTTCGTATGGTGAGTGTAGAGAACCGGAGACTCTTTTTACTGGAAACGAGACATTCCATCTTAGTCATCACGGGTGACAACGCATCTGAATTTTGATTCGTAATCGAGGATAGATGTAGATGTCTATGGGCCACAGCAACCACTTACCATCAGGTGGACTGTGTGCTCGCTTGTCACCATATCCTATAAACAAAAAAACATGCTCGAATCAGGGCACCCACGTCTTTTCTGTCAACAGGGCGGTGCCACTTTGGAATGAAGTGTAATAAATGAACAAATTTTTATTAAATTGTTAGGAAAATATAAAGTTTAACGTTTCTTTCCGAAATATTAGCTATGTTTTAGATTAATTAAATTGAAACGGATAAATCAAACCACGAATAGAGTAAAATAATTATTAAGAGACTTAAAAATGTGCAAAAATTGAAAATGAACCACATAGGCATTGTTTTGTGTATTTAGGTGTATACGAGTACCTACATTAGAAAGAGAAAAACTTTTAACTAAAATGCAACTTTTCACTTACGGTTACTCTGTGTAACAAGTTACTTCACCTCAGTGTCCACTACCGACAAGTAAGCGTTAAATTATTAGCCCTCATTCCATAGCAGGTGACTGAGTACCGCATTTGGCGGAGCTATTTGGAAAAGCCCCAAAATTACTTGTGATGAGCTGCAATGGTAATGATGATGATAATCGTAGAATAATTTATTTCATTTCGAACAGCAACTTTTTTATATGCTTTAATTTCCACATGTGTATTAATTGCGTGTTCAGATGTCGCAACCGTGACTTCGCGTCGATCATCCCCCACCAACCAGCGCGTTATCGTGAGCGTCACAACGAGGTGTTCCTGGACTTCGAGGCCTTCCTCCTGGCCTCCATGAAGGAACGATCTACGCTGTGGATACATTCCCAAATCAAAGCCTGCATGGACGCAGCTGACTGCCAACCCGATTACTGTCTTGATTTGTTTGAGCCTTCAGGTATTTATCAAACATTTTTGCTACAAATGTTGATTGTTGCATGATCAAGAAATCTGTTTGTCAAAAATGATTCGTAATCATTATAATATTGTAATAATTAACTGATAAAGGACTTTTCCTAATTAGGTAGATTCACCGTAATGGCTACGTTTGATAGGGGCTTAACACAAATTTAAATAAATAGTCAATAATTATTATTTATTATATATACTTTTTTTATATAAATAAAGGTAAACCAGCACACAACCCATGTAACGATAAGTGGCTGCTGTAACTCATAAACCAGCTTCATCTATTCTGATTACTAAGACGCCTCGTTACCAGTAATAAGGGTCTTCTGGTCTCTACACTCACCACCATGCTATTTCACCCTGGTATTCCGTGAGAACTTGGTCCTTCCCCTGCAATCATTAAATAGATGGAGCGTGGCTCTACCACGTTAAAAATGTCTCGTAAGATACTTCCAGCTTTTTGAACCAGCCACTAGATTTCCTTTGTTTTATATAGGAGCACAACTAGTCATTATGAAAAGTTTGCCTATAGATACGAGCCTTCGTATCTTAAGCATAATAGTCCTACAAACAGTGGTGTAATATGTGCTTGCTTGCTAACAAGCCCTAGTGTAGTGTGTAGTAGTGTGGTGTTCGGTTATTAATTCACAAATATCGATAATTAGGCCACGGGCGTCGCAGAAGGTCGCTGCCTGAAGCCTCCAATGCACAGAACGCAAGCAGCGCGGCGCTGACGTCGGACAATGGCTCGACGCCGTTCACGCGGTTCAAGGAGAACCTGGAGTACACGGTGGTGATGCCCGGGGAGCTGTTCCATCGCACGCCGCCAGAGGCCACGTGCGCCACCTCCATGATGCTGGCGGTGGCTCTCGGTGCTTTACTTTTTATGTCGGCTTTATTGGTGAGTTGCACATGCGCCGTCTCACAACTTAGATTTAACAGCTTCATTATCAGCTTTTTAATGCGCCAATTGGCCATACATTTGTCGTAGCTAACTAGCTCAATTAGCCTTTCACTTAGCAGTCTAGTGGTCTCGTTTAATGAAATTAATAATGTGATCATGTCATATAATAAAAATGGTATGTGCCTAATTATGTGCTATTTTATATAAATGTAAGCGGCTTTAGGGTGGTTAAGGGCCACCCCAGCCACAACTTAACCTGCTATCGCTGACATTTTGTTGTCTTGTTGAACGCCGTTTAATAAAAAGGTTAGGCTGTTAACTAAAAGACTGCGATATATATATTTACAGTTAAGCTTCTCTTCTGAACTTTATTCTCGCCCAGAGACTGACTCATAGCATGGACGTAAGCTATTTGTTTCTATATTATATTACCTAACGCCCGGCATTATATTATTAGAGTACGATATAACTAAATTCACCTCGTCGATTCGAGTCTTTACTCGATAACTTTACTTCCCCATCTGTTGTATTTTTTTGTGGGAGCTATCGTGTTATGCTAGTTAGTCCAGGTAACACTGGCAATTTTATTTTATTTTACAGATGTGCTACCTCGCCACCAAACTTAATTCAACAATGTTGAAGAATAACAACCTTCAGTCGCCTTCCGGAAAAGGATTCGAACAGATCCTGAGAGAACTCGCACACCATTCTATTCCAGACACAGGCTACACAGGCCGACCCACCGTTCAATGACAGACCTGACTGGGTGCAGGTCAATTGTTGCTATAAAATTTTTGGGTGTGATATTACGAAAAACGTATGAAATGTATTGGTAAAATACGTTAAAATACCATTTTATTTTTAGTTGATTTTAAATAGTTATTCGACCCTTCAATAATAACAGTGGTCAAAAAGCTTCAAAGATCGGATGCAGGTACTGTATTTTTAGAAATACTATTTATATGAAAATAATTTAATTTTAGGTAAAAGTTTAAGTCTTTTGTTGATTAAAGTGAATTAATATAGTTTACCTAAATGTCGGGGTATATACTTGTGGTTAACTTTTATATTTCTACTTAAAAAGTTACTTTTTAACTATTTCAATGTGTTGCAACAATTAAGTATTCGGGTAACATCGGCAACTAAACTGGCTTATTGTGTTTTAATAATGTCTGAATATATTGCTTAGCTATATAAATACTTCAATAGTCTACCAAAATATTAGGAAATTAGCTTCAATAGATATTTATATTTATAAGATAAAACTGTTCAGTATTAATATTTAAGTAACACCGTAACACACGGAATTTATTATTAGTTTTTAAAACCTGAATAAATTATAAAATTAAGTTGCTTATATACCTATATGTTCTAAAAATAAAGCTAGTAAACGTATTAGTACATGAACGGAATGGAACAGTACATATGTATGTATGTACATACGCACTGAGTAATTATACGTAGATAACGTATGTAGGTAAATAGTAAATACTCATTCAGTAACCTTGTTTTTTTATTGTTTATTTTAAAAACAATAATGTCTATAATATTTTGTTTCTATATGAATATATATTTACAAATTTTTCGAGAAAATTTTATATACCCCGTTAAAATAAATAATTTTGAATTTCAAAACCGATAAATATTAATTTTAATAAGCGACATTTATCTACTTTATATGTTTAAGACGTGTTTGTTAAAAGTAATAAATACTATTTAAGTATAAATAAGTATTTATTGTTTAACATGTAAGTATAGGTGCTATTCTTAAACTTATGACTGAAAAATCGCAAGTTGTTAAAGCTACTTTTTCAGTCATGACCAATAAGTTAAAAAAGAGCCTACAATTTATTTTATAATAATTTATAAGTAAAAAATACAAAGAAAATAACTTTGTGTATTATTTAAATACCCAATATTTGGCCTTAAGGGCTACATTTATTTATTTATTTTTATTTTATTCTTTATTGCATCCTTAAACAAAAGAATACAAATTATTATTCAAATACAAATTATTATTATTTTAAAAGTTTCTTTACTTAACTACCCACCAGTGGCTTTGGACTAACAGGTGCTTCTCCACGAGAGTTTTTATCAAACTCTATTACTTTGTGATGTAGTTTCAAGTTGGTCATTTAATTTTTTTTTATTATTAAAGTGTTTTATTTAACTTCACTTGTATCTATGTCCTGGAAATTTTTTAATCAATATTTCGCCCACCCACTGAAGCAATCGGGTTAAAATTTGGCACGCACGCTTGATTCGCGTGACAATGCAATGCCACCCACCACTTTTAATTCAATACGACGTTACGAAGCAACCACTAGCATATGGGTATCAAATAAAAGGACTTGATAAGCGGAACAAAATAAGTAAAAGGTGTTATTCTAAATAAAATAACCCCCATGATATGGATATCAAATTAAAGGGTTTGATGAGCGAAACACAATAAGTACTACTTCTGCGGATAAAGAATGGGACTGAAAATGGCGTCGCCTCTATTTACCTCTCGCTTGCACACTGTCGCTATCTATACTCACACTCGCCGGTAGAGACTACAGAAACAGAAACAGAAACTTTTTTGAAACAGAAACAGAAACTTTTTTATTCACTGTAGATTATAACAATACTTATTGAAAGTCACTTTTTTCATTTACCACTGGTTCGAAAAATTAGTAATTCTTTTTTTTCAAAAATTTTTTTTTCTAATAGTAGCTTACAATCATGTTTACAATTAACAACACAAGACAAATTAGAAATAGCCCTTCCCAGGCGTTATTATCATCCATAAATTCCTTAATTCCTTGTACTAATATTGAAATAACATACTTTTCGCAACAAAAGCAAACAACCTACGGTGTGCCGCAAGGAAGCGTACTCGGTCCATTACATTCCCCTAATATATATCAATGATTTGCCCCAGGTGACTCAGCACCCTATGACCTTATTTGCTGATGACAGCACAGTTTTATTCACAGGACGAGACAAGGTCTCAATTGAATCAGACATAACTCAGAATTTATACAGGATAATAGACTGGCTGAATGACAATAATCTTAAAATTATTTGGATAAAACGCATATTATGTCATTCAAACAAAGAAAAAAACAACCAAAACTTAATATTAACTATAAAACTAAAATCATAAACGAAAAAGAACACACAAAATTTCTGGGAATTTGGCTGGACGAAAAAATGACATGGAGTAAACATATTGAACACATAATAAAAAAGATAAATCAATTTCACTATGCACTACATAACCTTATAAAAATTACAAATCGTGAAACAGTCATAACCGCTTACCATGCATACAACGTCTCTTCAACATTGAGATATGGTATAATATTTTGGGGAAATTCTCAAAAACGCGAACTAGTATTTAAAGCGCAAAAGAAATGTTAACGAGCAGTATGTCAGTTGCAGGTTACCGATAGTTGCAAACCGCATTTCATTGATCTTAACATTCTGACCCTACCATCTTTATATATATTTGAAGTAGCTATGTTTGTAAGGAAACATTTTAGGATATTTAAAAATGCTAATAATAAACGACATAGGAATAAACTACGTACAAAACCTCATAAAACTGCCCTGTATTCAAAAAGTTTCCTGGGTAACTAAAAATAAAATTTTTAATAAACTTCCAAAAAACTTCAAAGAAACTGATAATATAGACAAATTTAAGAAATTGCTTTCGAGTTTTTTAATATATAAAGCATACTACTCTATCAAAGAATACTTTGAAGATAAAATGAATGGTTTTTAGTACTTACAATAATTAATGGACGATTTATTTATTATATGTTTATAATTATGTAATTGATAATTAAGATAATAATTAATGTTATTTCTAAACATACTAATTATAATTGAAATTGTTATTTTATTAAAAATTAATATTCATATTGCCAGGTGATAGTGATAAACAAATATTTGTATGCCTTTGTAGGCGAAACATAGTGTTACTTATCATACCTTTTCCACCAAGTTTGTAACTTTTTACCTATGTTTTACAAGTAAATTATTCGATTTGATTTGATTTAATATTATAATAACCCTTTTTATACAAACTTAGTTTAATAACATTTTTGAACGTTGTGTATGACAAATTTTGTATATTTTCTGGGATTTTGTTGTAAAAGCGTATACATCGCCCCAAGAATCAAATACTGACTCGATGGAGTCGAGTAACTGGTACTACTGTGCCTGTGTCTGTTCCTAGTATTTACAGAATGAATATCACTTATTTTTGCAAAATTACTTTTATTTTTGTGTACGTACATTATATTTTGATAAATGTATTGAGAGGCCAGAATTAATATATTAATTTCCTTAAAATTTTGTCTCAGTGACTCTTTTGGTTTTAAATTATATATTGCTCTAATTACCCTCTTCTGTAAAATAAATATAATTTCAGTGTCAGTCGCGTGTCCCCATAGCAAAATACCATACGACATAATGCTATGGAAATAACTAAAGTTAACTGTTCTAGCTGTTTCAACACTGATAAGAGTTCTAATCTTTTTTACAGCTATGCTGCAGAACTAAGTCTGCTAGCTAGTTTTGATATACGGGGGAGCCATTGAAGCTTTGCGTCTAGTGTGATTCCAAAAAAAAAAATGGTTGTATCAACAAGACTCAGTTCCTCCTCATTTAAAGTTACATTAGTATTGAAATGTTTAACATTAGGAGTTACGAATTTCATACATTTAGTTTTAGTTCCATTCAAATGCAAAGTATTAACATTAAACCAATTAACTAACTTAGCTATAGCATTATTTACTTCTTCGTAGTTTAATAACTGTCATTTTAATGATTTCTTAAATTTACGCGAACACTACACATTGAATAAAACTATTATTTACGGATTTTATCGCGTTTAATTACTTTTAATTTATTTTTATTACTATCCCGACGTTTCGTGTGCTTTACAGCGCCCATGGTCACGGGGGGGACTGAGATGTTTGACGTCCCAATGTCATAGTTAGTCCGGCTACCTTCAGTTTTTTAATATTAATTTTTGGTCCGATTTACGCAAAACGAGCTTATAGTATCATGAAGTCTTGCAGTGGTATGCTTGGGTTTGGGTTTAATTTTGTTAATTATAGGATCCCAAGCAGATGGTAGCACCCAACCATCTTCTCTATTGAAATTTGGATGTTTTTTAATTTCAATAGCCTCGCGTATCATCCTTGGTAGGAATCGGTGTTCTTTTGCGAGAATTTGTGGTTTATCAAATCTAATGTAATGGTGGGGACGATCTTGAACATGTTCGCAGACTGCAGACTTCCCAGAGCGTCGGTGCTTCACATCAGCTATATGTTCCTTCACGCGGGTTTTTATAGATCTCTTTGTTTGACCTATGTAAGAGAGACCACATTCACAATCTAGCTTATACACACCTGCATCTTGTAGAGGAATATTACATTTGATGGATGGTAAAAATTGACTAATCTTCTTCAGCGGCTTGTAGTATGTCTTAATGGACGCTCGCTTCAAGATGTAGCCAATCTTGTCCGTGACTCCTCTAACTATATTATATTTATCTTTATATAACTAGATTATAGTCATCCGAAATCCTGATAACACTATTGGTCACACTGTGTATAGGAAAAAGACCCATACCAACCGATATCTAAATGGTGAATCTCACCATCATCCTTCACAGTTAGCTACCGTGGGTAAATCTTTGTTTCAGAGAGCACGAGGGATCTGTGACAGAAAACATCTGGCCGCGGAGCTTCAGCACGTCAAGCAAGTATTGCAAGACAACAAGCTTCGGGTCCCGCGCCTACGTCACAGTGAACGAGTGAAGCCGGCCACAGTCGAGCGCGCGCCTGCTCTACTACCATATGTTAGAGGAGTCACGGACAAGATTGGCTACATCTTGAAGCGAGCGTCCATTAAGACATACTACAAGCCGCTGAAGAAGATTAGTCAATTTTTACCATCCATCAAATGTAATATTCCTCTACAAGATGCAGGTGTGTATAAGCTAGATTGTGAATGTGGTCTCTCTTACATAGGTCAAACAAAGAGATCTATAAAAACCCGCGTGAAGGAACATATAGCTGATGTGAAGCACCGACGCTCTGGGAAGTCTGCAGTCTGCGAACATGTTCAAGATCGTCCCCACCATTACATTAGATTTGATAAACCACAAATTCTCGCAAAAGAACACCGATTCCTACCAAGGATGATACGCGAGGCTATTGAAATTAAAAAACATCCAAATTTCAATAGAGAAGATGGTTGGGTGCTACCATCTGCTTGGGATCCTATAATTAACAAAATTAAACCCAAACCCAAGCATACCACTGCAAGACTTCATGATACTATAAGCTCGTTTTGCGTAAATCGGACCAAAAATTAATATTAAAAAACTGAAGGTAGCCGGACTAACTATGACATTGGGACGTCAAACATCTCAGTCCCCCCCGTGACCATGGGCGCTGTAAAGCACCCGAAACGTCGGGATAGTAATAAAAATAAATTAAAAGTAATTAAACGCGATAAAATCCGTAAATAATAGTTTTATTCAAACTGTCATTTTAATTTGAAAATTAATGAAGTATCATCAGCAAATAGTACTATATCGTGGTTATCCCCTACTATGTAAGGTAAGTCATTAATATATACAAGAAACAGAAAGGGGCCGAGAATTGAGCCCTGAGGCACGCCCATTTGTACAATCAACCCGGAACAACTCATACTATTAATAACAACTTTTTGCGTTCTGTCACTTAAATATGAAATAATTAATTTAAGAGCATCGCTTCTTACACCGTAGTGTTGAAGTTTCCTTATTAATGATTCATGGTGAACACAATCGAAGGCTTTGGATAGGTCACAGAACACACCCAAAGCATCCTGTGAATTCTCCCATGCATTAAATATATACTTAATCAGCTCAACACCAGCATCAGTTGTCAAGCAACCCCTTGTGAAACCATTATGAAGTAAACTATTTACATTAAAAAAAATTAACGTTTGATCAAGAATAATTTTTTAAAAAGTTTTACTAAGTGTTGGCAGTACAGAAATAGGTCTAAAATTAGCGGGGTCCAATTTACTACCAGATTTAAATTAAGGTATTACTTTACTATGCTTTATTAAATCAGGAAATGAACCAAATTCGATACTAGTATTAAAAATAATAGATAGTTGAGGTGCGATTGTATTTATTATAGACGCAATAACTTTAACCGAAATCCCCCACAGATCGGCGGTTCTCTTAATATTAATAGTCTTAAAATATTTATAATATATTTTGACGACACTTTATGAAATGTAAAATTCTTTGTACACTTATTTACATTTTGTTTAAGTAATGATTTGGCGACGGCGGGAGAAGAATTCAGTGACTTAGTGATTAAGATCGGAATATCAGTAAAATATTTCTCAAAAACCATTGCAACGTCCTGATCTGATTTAGTTTATTTTATTGTTAAAACTTAACTGGTAGTTTGAATTGCTACCCCATATCTTCCCGTGGGTGTCATAAGAGGCGACAGAGGGAGACAGGCAGGAGATGGGCAGCAGCATCTTCCTAATACCAAAAATAATATAACAAAAAACTGCGGTTGCCAACCCGTTTGCCAAGCGTGGCAACTATGGCAAATATCGCCCCATGAGCAACGACGCAAACAAACGGTTCCAGTCCCTGGCGGCCCCGCCATCATATAACGCACGCACCCTGAGGACGGACGAAAAGATACTGGAACTGGAAGAGGAGGTAGACAAATTTCGCTGGCGTATTATTGGATTATCCGAGGTCTGAAGATAGGGGGAGGACACGTTAATCCTCGAGTTCCGCAACTTGTTCTATCACCGGGAGGGCGACCATCTGTCCCAAGAATGTGTCGGATTTATCGTCCACAAATCTTCTCGTCAACAACGTTGTAAAGATTGGAAGTGTGTCGACGGGGGTCGCGTATCTGATACTCAGAATTACCAAACGGTATTCGCTGAAGGTCATACAGGTTTACGCACCAACCTTGGCACATACCGATGAGGAAGTGGAGGAAATGTATGAGGATATTTCTAGAGCCATGCATTCCTCCAAAGCCCACTACACGGTGTTGATGGGAGACTTCAACGCAAAACTAGGCACAAAAGAAAGCGGTGAGGCTAAGTTAGGGAAATCTGAAGTAGGGCAACGGAACTGTAGGGGCCAGCAGCTGGTCGACATTATGGATAAAGAGGGACTCTTTATGATGAACTCTTTCTTCCAGAAACGGCCCCACAGGAGGTGGACCTGGTCGAGCCCCGACGGTTCGACAAAAAATGAGACCTGACGCCAACTGTTCAATGATGTCTCAGTGATCGCGAGGGTGAAAACTGGCAGCGATCACCGAATGGTTAGAGGCACAATGAACTTAAACCAGAGGTCTCGTCTAGTGAAGTCAACGCTCTGTCCCCCTCGTGCGCTAATCCAGGGTACCGAAAACTTTCAGCTCTAATTACAAAACCGTTTTCAGTGCCTAGAAGACTGCAATACAGTGGACGACATGAATGACAAGCTCGTGGAAACTGTCCATACGTTCGGAGCCCGCCGCAGAAGAACACAAAAACTCTCCGATCACACTTTTAATCTTATGGATGTGAGATGGGCAATGAAGCTTCAGTCGTCAGCAGATTTGACAGCATACAGGCAACTGAACAGGCAGATCTCTCAATGCATGCGGCAAGACTTACGCAGCTTTAATACAGCTTGTATTGAAGAAGCGATTGAGCGAAACTAGGGCTCCAAAGTCATTTCCAAAGATCTGTCTGCTAGTAAGAGCCAACTGTCAAAGCTGAAGACTGAGTGTGGCAGTATCGTTTCCGGGGCATCTGAGATTCTGAGTGAAATTGAGAGGTTCTATGGGCAGCTGTACACATCATAGTTGGAGCCACACGCAAGTGTGATTAACGATCCAAGAGCAAGTCTTATCCGACACTATTCCGATGATATCACGGACGTCAGTCTGAGCGAGATTCTGAAGAGCTTCTGAAAGCGGGTGGAAAACAGGTACTGGAAGTCCTTCAGAAGCTCTTTAATTCCGTCCTCCATAGAAGCACTACTCCTGAGGCGTGGAGCAGAAGTGCGGTGGTCTTGTTCTTCAAGAAAGGTGACAACGCCCTCTTAAAGAACTACAGACCGATATCCCTTCTGAGACGCGTCTACGTGCTGTTTTCGAGAGTAATGACTCTCCGTCTGTTTGTAACGACGAACCGTCCGGCACGCAGACTCGATGACTTCCAGTCTCCCGATCAAGCCGGTTTTCGAAAAGGCTTCAGTACCATGGACTACATACATATCCTTCAGCAAATTGTACAGAAGTCCGAAGAATAATACAATCTGCCACTTTGCCTGGCGTATGTGGACTATGAGAAAGCCTTTGATTCCGTAGAAATTTGGGCTGTGCTACTGTTTCTTCAGCGGTGTCAAGTTGACTGTCGGTATATCGAAGTGCTGAAGTGTTTGTACAAAAGGGTACGATGGCTATCCGAGTACAGAACCAGAGTACGAAACCTATCCAACAGCAGAGAGGTGTAATACAGGGTGACGTTATTAATTTCCCCGAAACTCTTCACCGCTTCATTGGAAGACGTTTTCAAGCTACTGGACTGGAAAGGATACGGTATTAACATCAATGGCGAGTACATCACTCACCTTCGATTTGCCGACGATATAGTCCTTATGGCGGAATTGCTGGAGGACTTAAGCACTATGCTCAATGATTTCAATAGTGCCTCCCAACGGACAAAACAAAGATCATGCTCAATGTACATGTCAGACCTATGCCGGTAGTTGTTGGGAGCAGTAAGCTCGAAGTTGTTGACGAATACGTTTGCCTGGGACAAATAGTCCGACTAGGTAAGTCCAACTTCGACCGAGAGGTCAATAGACGGCTTCAACTCGGCTGGGCAGCGTTCGGGAAATTACGACACACTTTTTCGTCAGGTATACCTCACCTGCAACCTGAAAACTAAGTTGTTCAACCAGTGCGTGTTGCCAGTAATGACCTACAGGACCGAGACGTGGTCCTTCACTGCTGGCCGTACGAGGACGCTCAAAGTCACTCAGCGAGCTATGAAGAGGGCTATGCTCGGGGTTTCTCTGCGTGATTTTTTTTTATAGGATTCGGTGACAAACGAGCACACAGTCCACCTGATGGTAAGTGGTTGCTGTGGCCCATAGACATCTACATCTATCCTCGATTACGAATCAAAATGCAGATGCGTTGTCACCCGTGAGGACTAAGATGGAATGCCTCGTTTCCAGTAAAAAGGGTCTCCGGTTCTCTACACTCACCATACGAAATACAGCAGCATTAAGCTACTATTTCACGCTGGTATTCTGTGAGAGCGTGGTCCTTCCCCGGTCGAGCCGACCCATTCGTGCTACAACTATACTACTAATATAACTGCAGCATGGCTCTACCACGTAAAAAAAAAGTGATAAACTTAGAAATGAGGATATCTGCAGTAGAACTAGAGTGACCGACATAGCCCAACGGATTAGTAAGCTGAATTAGCAATGGGCCGGCCATATAGCTCGAAGAACCGACAACCGTTGGGGAAAAAAGGTTCTCGAGTGGCAGCCTCCTACCAGTAGGCGAAGTGTATGGTGACCCCCACTAGATGGAGTGACGACCTGGTAAGACATGCAGGAGGTTGATGGATGAATTTGGCTCAGGACCGTGCTTTGTGGCATACCTTGGGGGAGGCCGATGTTCAGCAGTGGACTTGTGAAGGGCTGTAATGATGATGATGATGATGGTGACAAATCCCAAATTTTTATCCTCTAAAATTGAATACTACCTTCATCAGCTGTCCATTTGGTTAAGTTATTGTCAAAATCTCCCATATAGGTACTTCGCAATGTGACGCATTAGCAAATTATGAAGATTAAGTGAACAAAATAAAAGTCAGACTAAGCTGTATGGAAATAGATTCCTGTGCCTAGCGAAAAAAGCAGTTATCAATGGGTGCGTTTGACAGAAAACTGCTAGCAAGCGCTTGTTAGCAAAATGACGAAACTTAACAGTTTTCGGCCAGGACACGTTTGCTAACTTCAGTAGCGCTGACACAATCCGCCATTTTGCTTATTTAATTTGTTTGTTTTGAAGTTGTTTTGTGCAATATTAGTTTTAAGTAATATAATGACATGAATAGACATATACCTGTTATTAATAATTTATGATTGTTAAGTTTTTAATATGAATACTTTACAAACATATATTTAAATTAGGTTAGTTTCCTCGGTTAAAACTAACTTCGTGTCCTAGAGGAAAATAGCTACTCACGATTTGACAGCGCTTACCGCTTACGATCGCCATTTTGCTTACAAGCGCTTCCTAGCGCTTTTTTCTGCAGAAATCTTCAGATTTTTTGATTCCTTACCGTTGTCCTACATTCATCAGACAGAGAGTCAGACTCATTTTACTGGATATGAGGTATTCCATCTTAGTCCTCGGAGGTGACAACACATCTGCATTTTGATTCTTAATAGACGATAGAATCATATCGGCCACAGCATCCACTTACCATCAGGTGGACTGGGTGCTCGTTTATCACCCTTTAAAAAATGTACTCCTATAAAAAATGTCCTACCTAGTACGAGGCTGCCCTTTGAAAACTTTTCTTCTTTATCGGTCACCGGTTCTTCGAACTATATGGCCTGTTTCCACTCCAGCTTACTTAATGGGTGCGTTTGGAAGAAAAAAGCGCTAGCAAGCGCTTACTAGTTAGCTAGTTAGTTAGCGTAATAGTTATCGGCCAGGACACGATTGCTACTTCAGTAGCGCTGACACAATCCGCCATTTTGCTTATTTAATTTGTTTGTTTTGAAGTAGAGTTTATAAGTTGTTTTTTGCAATATTTGTTTTAAGTAATATAATGACATGAATAGACATGTACATGTTATTAAAAATTCATGATTGTTAAGTTTTTAATATGAATACTTTACAAACATTTATTTAAATTTGGTTAGTTTCCTCGGTTGAAACCAACTTCGTGTCCTAGAGGAAAATAGCTACTCACGATTTGACAGCGCTTACCGCTTACGATCGCCATTTTGCTTACAAGCGCATCCTAGCGCTTTTTTCTGCCAAACGCACCCTATTATGTCAAATAGCAAGCGACATTGACAAGCAGTGTGCCGTAAAAATTCAAAATATTATAATTTATACGATACCGTGCAGGCCAAGAAAGGGGAAAAAAAAAAAAATTTATACGATAACCGCTGGCATAATATAAATTATGCTAGTGGTGGATTGTGCTCAGCTCATAGGCTCAGCTGCTCAGAGTATAATAAAATAAGTATATACTGGTGCTGGTAATTGTTTGATGAATAGTGAACATATTTATTTCTTAAACCTTTTTATGAATAAACGCAATGAGCAAAAGAGCTATAAAATTATCGGAAGAAGGCGCACATTTGAGTGCAAAACAATCTAAAAAACATTGGTCATTAGGATTATTAGATTCCATGAAAGATCCGGACTTGATTTATAAAGAAACTGAACGTGTTGTGATTATTCGGGATAAATATCCCAAAGCAAAAATACATTACCTTATGTTACCTAAAGATAATATTACTAGTATTTATAAATTGGAAAAAGAACATGTGTCTCTGCTAGAAGAATTTGGTGAATTATTTAAAAGCATTCAGGCCGAGTATAAAAGTCACATACTTAATGCCGGCTTTCATGCAGCGCCCAGCATGCTAAGACTTCATATGCATATTATTAGTAAGGATATGGTATCACCATGCTTAAAAACTAAAGTACATTGGAATAGTTTCACTACACCATTTTTTAAGCCATATAAAGGTAAGTTTATATAATGCGAATAAACTTCATAAACACGCTCTAGTATACGAGATGAATTTCAGGGTGATGATTTTTAATCAACTGACGATTGATTTGTTTTTTTTTCTAATGTGTATAGTTCACCACTCAAATGAAACGCATAGTTATTAAACTGGCTAAAAAAATAAACTTAACAAATTAGCTCTATGTATAATACCAGAAGGGTTCTGCAGTCTTAATATATTGTGTCGGTTACGGTCAATGAATACGGTTAATTGTTAGTGGACTTTACAGATACCTAAAATAGACAAGACTCTGTTTATGGCTGGAGCAGCATCAGTGGCGGCTGAATTTACTGATGGCACAGACATGAGTTCTTGAGACTTACACTATGGACTTGTGGTAGACTATAATGATGATAATGATAGATTCTTCCCGCTCCACTTACTGATCTTTTTCATCATCAATGGTAATTTCATTTTCAGTTATTGACCTTTATTTATTTATTTAATATTCTTTATTGCACACAAGACCATATAAGTTGATGGGTGTATCTTTGTTAAAGATTCTATTACCTTAACGAAGATGTCTACGGTAGAACCAGAGTAACTAACATAGCCCTACATATCAGTAAGCTTACTCCCCTCCCATACAATAGGTGGAGTAACCCTAGCAGGACATACAAGGAGTTGGTGGAAATATGTGGTTCATGATCATGTTTTGGGCATTCCTATGTTCAGCAGTGTACATGCAAGTGGCTGTAATGATGATGATGTAATTTGCAGTTCTAATGACACTGGGTTTATTTACTCATCTATTATGTGGTGATCTATCATACATCAACTTTAAGGCAGCTGGTCAATGTATCGCGACAAATGAACATTTATTTAACATTAATTACCATATTATATACACAAGTGTAAAGATATTATATTGTTTGACTGTGCAAATACCACAGATTTTAAATACTCTGAGGTAAGTTACTCTGAGCGCCACCATCTAATCTAACCTTCAAAATAATGTGGCATTAAGTTTTAAGATGTTTTGTCTTGAACTTTCTCTGTTGTGCACATCCATTACATGTAGAGGGTTAAATATTATAGTAATAAAGACAATCTTATTCCAGATATCTTGGAAGAATTAAAAGAAAATGGATTTATTAAAAAAATGAAAAATGATGTTCATAAAAGTTTAATGGCTACACCTCTCAAGTGTAATCAGTGTAATTATGTACCTAAAAATATGCCACAACTTAAAGATCATTTACTAAGTCATGAGTAACATATTATAAATGTTTTTAATTTTTTGTAAATATTTTGTTGTATTTTCAAAACGTTGTTAAAAATTATACAGAGCCTTGATGTAACATTTATTAAAGACATGATAAAAAATAACACTCATACTTTTGCTCTCTCCCTTCTATAATCTTCTTAATATCATTGGGGAATTCTTAATATCATTGGGGAGGGTGTTCCAAAGTTGTGTAGCTTGAATCGTAAAAGACGACCTAAAAAAATTAGACTTATGCTGTGGAAACCTTAACCTCAGACGGTTTGACTGTCGGGATGTTCGACCGCCGATCGAATGAAAAAAATGAAAATTATCTTTAAGATAAGAAGGCGAACTTGGATCGTTTAAAATTGAATAAAGTACAAGTAAAATTCTAGAGCATCGCCTTTGACGTAGGTAGCCATTTAAGCTTTGAACGATAGGATGATATGTGGTCATACTTACGTAAATCAAAAATAAACCTTATGGAATTGTTAAGAAGGCGCTCCAACTTGTTTAGAAGATTTTCTGACAGATCTGGGTAACATACATCGGCATAGTCGATAATAGGTAGAATGAGGGCGTAAGCTTGGTTTTGAAAGGTAGGAAATTTTTAAGACGATAAAGGGAATGCAAGGTAGCAACAACTTTACAACTAACTTCAGAGATCTGCAATTTCCAGGTCATAGTTTTATCCATGTACAGGCAAAGATTTTTTTTTGGAATCACAATATAGAATCAAAGTTCCATTATAAATTACGGGAGAGAGATTTCCATAATCAACCTTAGCCAATTATAGCGAACTTCCGAATATTATAACTTTGCATTTAGCAGGATTAACAGAAACACCATATTTACATGACCATTCTCTTATGGCTCCCAGGTTATCATTTAGTTTGTGTATTACAAAGTTAAGATTATTTAAGCCTGACTGTACATACCTACTCGTAGAGCTGGAGATCATCCGCATACAGATGCATAATTAATAAAATTAAATCACAACCCAAGAAAACAACTGCAAGACTTCAAAATACTATAAGTTCATACTGCGTGGATAGGAACAAAAATTAATAATTTTAATCTGGAGGTAGCCATTTAACACCTCAGTCCCCCCTGTGACCATGGGTGATGTAAAGTGCTCGAAACGTCGGGAATATAAAATAAGTTAATATACGCGATATAATCCGTAAAAACTGTTTAGAATACTCATTTATTTATTATATTAACGTTCATTATGCCTGGTGAGTACAAGTAACCACACAACCCTCCCCTCGAAAACATTGTATGTATGAAATAACAGACTACTGAGAGTAGCAACACCCATACCCACCCTAACTCCGTCTGCTCTGTACATAAACCGTACAAGATACACAAACGTACCGAGTATTGGCGACGTAAGAATATCCACTACCCCACATCATCCCGTGGGTGTCGTAAGAGGCGACAGCGGTAAACAAATCAGGAGATGGACAGCAGTATCTTCCTAATTATGACTAAAATAATGCGGCTGCCAACCAGCTTGTCTAGCGTGACAGCTATGGCAAACATCCCTATAGTGAGGCAGTCTTTGGGAGGTCTATGTTCAGTACTTAGTGGACTTTAATAGGCTGTAACTCTAGTTTAGTTCACGACCGGCTGTATACCGCAACTCCACGTCTAGGCGCGTAGTTTGGGTGTACTAATATTCTTGATATTGTGATTACTACTACTAGTATTTGGGCCATGAAATTTCTCCGAAGAAGTTTGCTTAGTTATAATAATACGTTCTTAAGACAATTAATAAAGAGCTTTAAATTAATGCACACGTCACAGGATGCAGGTGACTCAGGATTAGTGTTGCCCAAATGCAGGAACGAGACAAGACTTAGCCAGTCTTGGTCTTAGTCTTGCGCCGATACACCTGGTCTTGGTCTTGGTATTGCACTCCCAGTCTTGGTCTTGGTCTTCGCCTATTACCTTACCTATTAGCCTGTTGCTATTTATTAAACGTTACATTAGATCTTAGAACAACTTACCAGAGTAGGTACATTTTGAGCTTGAATTAACGTAGCTAAGTAGTAGTAGCAAAGACCAACCAAATTAATAAATGTCTAAACATTTATTGATAAATTCGAAAAATCAACTGACACCGGGTGGCGTTTGAAATCCATGCCGATGCTCTAACGAACAGAGCTATCTACCGTGTCCCACGGCCACGGAAGTCAGTCTGTTTCTTGTGATGTGTATTATGTTCTTCTTGTGATGGAATTAATCTACGCCCAGGTACGTTACTTGCTGTATTTATCCAGGTTTTTACTAACTACTAGAGTAGGATAAAAGTTAATAAACCGACACTGTTAATCAATTTTAGGAAGTGTGTGATTTTAAAACACAAAATGCGCGAATATAACCTCACCCGTTCGAAATTCAAAATTCAATTATTTTCCTTTGATATTGCGAGCAACTTCGGGGAGTGATTCCGTTCCTTCCTCCCCAATAATCGTTGATGGAATTCCTATAATAAACTCGAGTTCACCACATTGCAACTCAAAGCTTGTAGTACCGCCATAGTGTCGGTCAGTATTCTGATGGAGAAGACTTTTAACTTCCTAGCATCTATTGCTATGGCCGCTTGGATGATACTCGTATATTCTGCATGAAAGACTGTGTTGTGGGTACCCAGCGGTTTTTTTATAGAATAAGGGTGTCAAACGAGCACACAGCCCAACTGATGATAAGTGGATGCTGTGTCCCATAGAAATCTACATTTATCTTCAATTACGAATCAAAATGTTACCAACCCTGAGGACTGAGATGGAATGCTTTGTTTCCAACAAAAGGGGCTCCGGTTCTCTACACTCACCATACGAAACACAGCAGCATTAAGCTGCTATTTCACGCTGGAATTCTGAGAGTGTGGTCTTAACCCGGTCGAGCCGACCCATTCGTGCTGCAACCACAATATAGCTGCAGCATAGCTCTGCCACGTAAATAATATAGCTGCAGCATAGCTCTACCACGACACTATAGCTGCAGCATGGCTCTACCACGGTGTACATACATATTATGTGGATATTGAGGTATTGTGAAAAAGTACCAGATCCTATATCTTAATTTGTTTTAGAACCAATCGTGAAAACTCTAAGCACTTTTGGGTTTAATCCCTCCGGCTGGTTGGTTTGATTTACAGTAGGGCCTCGGTAATCCGGACTCCCGCTTGTTCGGTGATCGCTGTAATCAGGCAGGTAATGGGCTTCGGGGTGGCGGGCGGGTTTAGTGAGGGCTAACAGTGCCTCATCATGTACCGGTAATTGTTGGATAATTGTCCTGGGCATTAATCAGCAGATGAACTTGTCTCTGAAGACGGCAACATTTTTGCAATGTTTCTGCCACCCAACACCACGGCGTGTATACAACCAATGGATCAGAACGTTATACAAAATGTGAAGTTAAATTACCGCAAATCACTTTTGGTTAACTGTCTTGCATTATGTTCTGAGAACCTCATGGACTCATTAAAATCGATAACTTAAATAATAATCATAAAAAATAAAAGGGACGCAGTTTTTCTTTTGGCTAATTGCTGGGCCAATGTTAAGGCATCGCTAATTAACAAATCATGGAAAAATTTGCACCCTGGATTTCTCACTGATAATGACGAACCAGAAGATGATATTCCTTTATCCCTGCTTTTTAATAGGTTAAGGGCACCCAATGATCCTCAAATAAGTGAGGCAGAAACTCAAGAATGGGCTGCTGGCGGTGCCGAAAGCGAGTTAAAAAGATATGAAGTGTTAATTGATGACGAGTTTGTGCGAGCTGCAATGTGTGAGGACGATGAGCATTAGGTTGCTGTTTGCGTCGCACTTTTTTGTGTTCGCCTCTCGGCGAGGTAGACTCTTCCAGCATCCTTTTGGCTGCTTTTTTCTACTTACAAGGACGCTTGGCCGTTCGCTGCTTCGTGGTGGATATCTTAGAGCTGGTCCCTGGGGCCGCGCCTTCCACTTGGGTTAGATTGTTATCCCTCCCAGTCTCAGCACGGCTACTGGTTTCAGCCCCAAGCACCGCGGTCACAGAAGCTTGCCCAGCCCCCTGGGTGATGCTCTTAGAAGCAGGCAAATCAGCCCTTTCTCTACGGCCTTTTTCTCGCTGCTTCTTATTCTTTTTCTTGGCTTTTACATCACTGCCTGATGGGATACACCCACTTGATAGTCGGTCGGGTCAGCATGTCATCTTTTTGCGTGCCTTACCCTTCCCTTTACGGCTCACAACTTGCCAGCTAACAGAGAAGAAGTTGTCCAGTCTCTGGGGCCCGCAGGAGTTTTGCTACTCGCGGTCCATAGCTTCTTCCTCGCGTCCAGCTCCTCAGGTTATGACAACATACAGCGCGGATATTGCCCCCTTGGTGGGGCCACCGACGCTGGATGGTGTAATCCGTGAAACCGTCGGTTTAATGGCGGTTCCTCCTTGTTTATTGGTGTCTCTGGTAAGCACTTCCGACACCTTTCTCTCTTTTCTAATGGGCCTTAAATTGTCCATATTATGTACGTGTTTGAACCAGCTTCCCATTCTTCATGGAGCCCGCACCTTTGGGAACGCCTTACTATAGAACAAAACAATTTCAGGCGTTAGGAACACATACAGACCACACACAGCGCGACATCGGTACCGATCCGCCTGGCAGATAGGTCTGAAAAGGTCCATCCCCACTGCCCGAATAGACTGTCACTTACTCCGTCAGCATGGTCTTTACCACTGCCTAGCCCTTTTCAGGGAAACTAGGCAGCCTCCACGTCCCTCGCCTGCGACCCTATGACGAGGCACTTGGACATTTCCCTGTCAGTGACTAGCAAATAGGACCACCGTTTAGCTTGAAATCCGGACCAAAGCGGGCGTGTTGCTTCTCGCCACTATATACGCCACTGACGATCGGCTCAACCTAGCGCAGGTGGATATGTTAATCGACCGATACACCCACTCTCTCCGGCGGAACCATCTCTCCTCTTTTATCCGGGCTTGGAACCGACTGCACCAAAAATCACAGGCAGGGTTTGACAGAGTTGTAACGGTAAAGGTATACACAAACTGCTAAGGCTAAACAGAGCAGCTGGCCGTTACTGAGACCCAGGTATCCTCCGGCTAATACATCTTATCTATCCAACAATATATATGAACACTCCTTTTTACAGGTTATTCCGTTTACCCACCCTAGAGTGGATATTCCGAAACGCGTGTTCCGTCGCGGAATAATCGGAATCCGTATATTATTTTTCTTCCGATTTTCTTCCCCGGCTGTGTATGGTCATTTATAGAAACATACCTACTTATAGAAATGAAAATAAATACATTTTGCAGAAATGCATGCAGAAAAAGAAACACATTTTGATGATTCAATGAGTTTATTTAGGTAAACTTATATGTATATTATTTAGTAAAATGGATTAGTGTTACATATATTAAACCGCTAAGATTTCTTTATATTTGTTTGAAATTAAAAAACCAGCACAAATATTACAAGTGTTCGCGGTGACCACTCCAAGTATAAAATATTTGTGCTAGGAATGATTTACGACGGAAGTTAAAATGGTAGATTCGAACGCACTACTAAGGTTTGCGGGTTGTACCAATTTGATTTATCATTAGATTCTTTTTAATATTTAAACAATCAAAAAGGAATTTTTACATTATCAAAAATAAAACTTTAGGTCTTTAGGGAACAACTTGATCATACTTTTTGCAAACAATTCAGACTCCCAAAATAATGTGGTTAAAATAAGTTATATAACTTAATTACATAAAAAAACAAGCTACATAATAATAATTTGACATCTTAATATTTTAGTTTTGGACAATTTAGTGAAAAAATGATTTGAATTGCACTTTTATCAGAAAACTATTAAAATTAAATTAAAATACCGATTTACAACAAAATAAATAGGGTGTGAGAGCGATTTCTTCAGTCCTCAATATTATTTTGCTTAAAAATAACTACAGCTTTGATTATAATAAAAACAACCTATTATTGATTATGTTATTATATACTTAACTACTGTTACATTGGTTTCGAGATCGTATCATCATTTCTTATTGAGATACGCGAGACGAAATATCAATGGGCGGAGTCGCTCGCTTATTACCATCAGGCAACCTAGATGCTCGTTTTCCCCTCTTTAAGATGAAAAAGTTCAGAAACTTACAAACATACACAGATATCCTTTTAAAAAACTAGAATGTCGTGTATGGATCTCAAAACGAGATGACTTGCAATTTATAATTTGGAAATGGGAAGTTAATAAAAGTAAACATATTATTTGTATAATTAGTTTGGTAAATTCCCAATTCCAAATCAATAGGAAAGAAAGTTCGCAAGTGAAGCCCCGTACTAGCAAGCATAGTGCCATTGAATCCACACTAAGTATAGATAATCGGCGGCTAAGAGTCAGGACACAGTCATGACAATCTATAGAAGAGGTGAATGTTTCACAACGATAATGTGACTATATCAATCTACTTGTAATTCGAATGAAAACATAATTTTCCGAATAAAATCTTACTATAGCATGCATACTACATTCCATTCCCTACAATGGGAGATGTCCGTGTCCGCAACCTACATGAAATAGCTGGATTGTTACAGACTGACGGATAAGGAAGATACGAATTGAAATGTTTCATTGTTTAAAACTAAATCAAATGATATTATTTTTCACGGAGTTAGTCGTGTTTAGCTTATACTACGTAGATTAGACCAAAAATTAATATACTTATGTCATATAATTGCATGACATATAATGTAAGGATGTAGAGCACCAGTCTCTCCGTGACCGCGGGTTCACCACAAAACGTCGGCAATATAAAAACAAATTAAACGCAATAAAGTGCAGAAAAATTACTAACGTATAATTCAATGTGTTAAACTAATTCAAATTAAATCGACATATTTTTTATTAAGTACTAACAAACATAATAGTACTGTCTAAAAGCTGATACTATTGATCAAAATTAGAATATTAAATACACATAAAGTATTTAATATGTATTATTCTTTTTGAATGGAAGTAACTATAAAATCATTAAAAGCAGGTATTCAGCAGTAATTAGTAGGTGTGCTATATATATATAGTGACTGCCTCGTTGGTCTAGTGGTTGTAGTAGACTGCTGATCATGAAGTCCTGGGTTCGAATCCCGGGTCGGGCCAAAAATTATTGTTTTTCCGTCAAGAAATTCTCAGTAGTTGCCCGGAGTCAGGAAGTTGGCGGTGTCAAACCCCCGTGCCTCGTAAAGCACGTGAAGCCGTTGGTCCTGCGCTTGATCTCTCTCCGGTCGTGTCGGTTTACCGTCCCATCGGATTGTAATCCTGTCGATGTCGTCTCCGTTGAGGCAGGTCGCCGTGGCCGAAATTCGGTCTGGAGGACATTATTGTTATTAATATTATATATATATATATATATATATATATATATATATATATATATATATATATATATATATATATATATATATATATATATATATATATATATATATATATATATATATATATATATATATATATATACGCACAACCTCAGACACCCCGATTAGTATATTATGTTATAATCATAATACATACACTGAATTTTTAGTTAAACATTTTTATGCACTGATTATTTATCAAATTAGTTATACTAATTCCGGGAGAATGTTGTGGTCACAGTATAAATCCACGAACGCAAAAACTTTAACGTGCTTGAAATAAAGTTCATTTTTCTTTATTTTTTTTTTGAATGACAGAATTAGTAATATTACAAATAAAATTGCACTCTTAAGTCTTATTGCCTTGGGTTACGGTCCATTTCAGTTTGTTTTGACTGTACAGATTTAGAGTGACTGTAATTTACGTAGTTTTAATTATTTTTGGGATAAAAAATTACCTATATTAAAAATGATAGGAATCGATTCAGTAAACGATTCTCAACAAACTACTTTGTCAAAGTGCGTTAATTATGTTACGTGTTGTGTGTGTGTATATATATAGTTTAGCACACTGCCGCAACCAGTGATGAAGCCTCCATAGAAGCCAGGCTTGCTCTATCAAACTGCTCAATCATGAATATCAACTAATAAAATACCTCGTAAACTGTTTCAAACTATTTCAAATTTCTCTCGCGCTCCTCTGTTCTACACAGGTCATGATCTCGTAGCATATATTATGTAATGTCAACACTTGGCAGTTTTCTTTCAATTCGAAATACACTGATTCGTGTTCTCTCTGCTCAAAGCGAACACGCAATGGACTGTCAAGACTAATGAAAGCAACGAGTTAATTAGTCGTCTCTCTCGCACGCGTGGGCTTTTTACCGGGCTTTCGAGAAGACGATCGATCCCTTTCTAACCTGTGGCAAAATGTTCTTTAATGAAATATAACTACGAAATGTTTATATAGCAATTACTATGGAACCAAAAGCCGGACTTTGCTCTGTAGTTGTTTCCGAGTGCGCGGGCTCGCGGGCGATACGTTTGCAAGTTCACTTCACATTTCAATGTTTATGTTTGTATTTTTGTTGTATCTGTTGAAAATTTATTCTTTTTCAAAGATTTTTAGTGAAAATGGAGGATAATAGTATTCCTTGTGATGAATTGAAGTGTTTTAAAGTGCTAATCGGCGAGGAAAACATAAAATCTTTAAACTTTGTTAAGAAAATACACAAGGTCAAGAGCATCTTTCGGACTTATTAATTATCACAATTGAAAAACAGTTATTGGTACAATTAAAACGTTAACCAACATTTTACGCGGACATAATCAAACCTTTCATTAAGAAAGAGAGACCATTCAATTTAGAAATAGTAGGTATTTTTTAATTTTGTACATAGTTTATTTGTACATTGTTCATGCATAGTATTGTATGAAAATATCTTTTTCTTTCGGTCAAGCAAACCCAAACGGCTTTCTTCAAAGCCACAGAAAGTATGCAATCGCTGATATGACATACAATCTATCTAGCAGTAGTATGCCTTCTGTGTGCTTTGTTAAACACGTCCTCGACAGCACCGAATATGAAACTGAAGAGTGGAGACAGATCAAGATAGGTGTGTTTTTATAAAACAGCTAAAAACAACAAAACCGTATCTTGGGCTTGCCCTAGTTTGGAGCTTCGCCACTAGCCACAACTTACTATTGACTAGAACATACAATTTTTATAAATTTAAATGACCCAATTCTGTTAGAATTCTAAGATACATTGTGTGACGGCCTATATCTCGCATTAATTATTGCAGTCAACCATGATATACAAGTTAAAATAATAGACAAATTAGAAAAATAACTATTTGCTTACATTTCATGTTTAATATTTTTTAAATTTTGATTTTATATATGAATGTACCTCTAGAACATATCACACTTACATAAAGTTGTTTTCAATCCTTACTTAAGTTTCAAAGTTAAATATACAGCTCAGTAAATTAACATTCTTACAAATACTTCATTACATTTGTTACAATTTGAGCAAATTTTCACGTAAAAAAATATCAATCATTTCAAAAACTGATAAAATAAATATTTTAATTTTAATGTGGGAATTTATTTATGATCGTAACATGCTAAAGCAATTCTATATTAAGGATATTATTAAAATTATAGAGGTGTGAAGTTAACATTTGGTTCAAATCTGTACAATTCAAATATGATTTACATACTTAATTTAATTATAATAAAATAAATTATTCTAGGGCATAAAAACATTATGCTATTAATTACAACTACATATTAATTTATTTAACTATTCAATAACAGTTTCAGTCTAATAAACACTAATCAATACATATTGCCATATGAAAATCGAAAAATATATGAGTAAAATGCATTATAATGCTTCTCGTAAATGCATTAAAATGCATTTAATGGTATAAGTGGTTGAAATCAATTTACCTTTAATAGAGAAACAAAAATGCTAATTCAAATCGACCCTTTGTCATGTCCTATTAAAAATCCTTAAATTCCAAAAAACAATGTGGGCACTCATGGACAAAAAAACTATCCTATCTCTCAAGTTGGGCCAAACTGCACATGGTGTGTAAATTTGATCATGATTAAAACAGGTTAAGTAGTTTAAGAGTCCATGAGTATATATATATATATATATATATATATATATATATATATATATATATATATATATATACATTATACTTAAGATATATCTTTCACTTAGCATAGTTTTACGCTAATTAAAGTATAGCAGCTATATTGGTAGTATAGTTGTAGCACGAATGGGTCTCCTCGACCGGGGATGGACCACACTCTCACAGAATACCAGCGTACAATAGCGGCTTAACACTGCTGTGTTTCGTACGGTGAGTATAGAGAACCGGAGATCTTTTTACTAGGAACGAGGCATTCCATCTTAATCCTCATGGGTGACAAAGCATCTGCATCTTGATTCGTAATCCAAGAAAGATGTAGATGTCTATGTGTCACAGTAACCACTTACCATCAGATGGACTGTATGCTAGTTTGTCACCCTTATTCTATAAAAAAGACATGTCTTTTTTTCAATAGTCCAAAGTAATCTGAACTAGCCATTGTTGTCCTGATTTTATAGCCGAGATATATAGTTCCTAGCCATATTCCATATTTCTGTGAAAACCGGGCCATAGCATTCAATAATGCAACCACACATTGCCTATTTTCAGTTTAGAAGCACCTTAATAATTAATATTGTACATTTTGTACTCTCGATTATCTCATAATTAAATTTAAAAGTCAAATTCACTAATCTGTAAATAATTACAATAAATTTATAATCTTTAATTAGTCCTACATGGTAATTTACTTGAGGGTGGACTATCTAAATCTATGGAGCTTGTGGAAGTGCTAACACTTTCATCAACATCTGGTGTGTACATTGCTAAATTTCTTCTTTTAAATATTTTTTTATTTGATGGCGGAGTACTCATGTTTTCAGGAGTATTGTTTAAAGTATCACACAAAACTGGACTATTTGGTGAACAGACAAAATCTGAATTGGAAAAGTCTTTATTCACCATAGGTGTAACCGGCGCTGGTAAAGAGAGCTTAGAACATTTAAAAGGTGTACTTATTGGACTATTATCAATGCTTATGTTGGAATCATTAATATATGGTTGTTTCATAGTCCTTCCTGCTCTAGCCATTATCACTTGTAGTGGATCATCTATACCTAGTTTTTCACAGAGAGAAACAGTTTGAGGGTTCATTATAGGTTCTAATGACACGCTTTTTGGTGCCCCTGGTTTATATACAGGAGCTGTCTTGACAAATGAGTCATTTGTTATTGTTAACGTCTCCATTAAATGCACAATGTTTAACTTTTCTTCTTTCGTAGGACTAAATAAATACCTGAAAAAAACAACAACATATTAATATTAAGCTGTACAAAATGAGGGGGAAGCTGAAAGAGATTCCGGGCAGCAACATCATCCTGATAACAAACCAAAATATTATTATAAATCCAATCAAAAATATAGTTGTTTGAGCAAGTGGATGAGTTTTTATGTGTATTTGGGATGTATATTTAGCAGGGACGGTAGATATATTAAGGAAGGTAATAGAGTGAATGGAGCTCTACATTATTATGATGAGTCAGAATGTGTCATCAAAAAGGTACGTATTCAATTTATAATGCTGTGTTAATCCCTACTTTAACGTATGGTAGTGAAAGTTCGGTGTGGCAGAAGCATAAAAGTAGAATAAATGCTGTAGAAATGCGGTCCTTAAGGAGTATGCCAGGGCTGAATCTGAATGACGGGATGAGAAATTACATGATAAGAGAAAAATGTGGTGTGCAAGACGATGTTCTGACCAGGATTAAGAAAGGAATGCTTCGGTGGTTTGGTCATGTAGAAAGAATGAAGGAGGAAAGCGTGACAAAGCAAATTTATATTGCAGATGTGAACAGCAGAGTCGGGACGGGACGCCCTAGACGGAGGTTTATCGACCAAATTGGCGATATTTTGGAAATGGGCTACGTCAGGAGTACTCTTAACCGAGGAGCGTGTATGCTTAGATATATGGATGTAAAGGCGACGAGAGAGGTATGTCGGTATCGTTCCAAATGGAAGTCCGTAGTCTCTTCCTAGCCCTATAGGTGACAGGCGTGAGTATTTATGTATTATGTATGTACAAAAATATAGGCCTTGTCTGACATTATAACCCATGTCCTTTTACTTAGTAATAAACAAATCTAAGGTAATTTAAAAATTATGTGAAATATGGCACATAAACAACATTAAAAATGAATAAAGAATTAAACTCACCTCTCATTGCCACCTGGCCCAGGCATGTGACAATCAACATTTTTAACACTCAATAGGTGATTTGTATTTTTCAATATAGCTAACCACTCTGCATCGTGTTTTAATAACTTATCTCCGTCATATGTAGACGGTAAATCAAGTATTTGTAAATGTCTGCGTTTTGGAAGGCATTTGTCTAGCGCTAGAAATTTTGTTTCAGTATTTGTTTCATCGTGCTTGACGAGTGCAGCAAATTGACAATGCAAGTGAGCAGCAAACCAATAATCAGGCTTCAACAAATACAAAAGCTTTTCCGCCGGCACACTTCCCAGCTGGTTTGACTCAATGTCCTCCCTAAATAACAAAAAGTTAATTATTATTACAGCCTAAAATACAAAACTGAATATTTTCAGTAACAATCACATCACGACAAAACTCGAGATACCATCCATACCATCTGGATGATTGGCGATCCAGCCCTGTACAATTTACAATAAGTTTTCTTCCTCGCACAACCTCCTTGTGGAATCAACTACCACCAGCGATTTTTCCGAACCAATAGGACTTAGGGACCTTCAAAAAAAAGCCCACTCTTTTTTCAAAGACCAGCAACGCATCTGTAATTCCCCTGGTGTTGCAACTGTTCATGGGCGGCGGTAATTACTTACCATCAGGTGAACGGGATGCTCGTTTGCCCCTTCTTGTATTAAAAAAACCTGCATCCATTGACTTCATGTCTTCTGTCAACACTCCATGTAGAGCTTTAACTCTACACTCTGCTTATCAAAAAGAGGTTGCCACTCGTAAACCTTCCCTCTCCATACTTTTAGTTTACTGATCTTTTGGGCTATGTCTGTTACTCTGGTTTTACTGATCATATCTTTTTGGTTAAGCTTAATCAACAGTTTATGCCTAAATAGTTTAAAAAGCTTAGCCATGTTTTGCAACTTTAAATATAGACTACTACTAAACTATCAACTCTGTGGGTGATAATATAGCAGTAATATATGTATTCTACCTACTAGTAAAATTTAATACTCTTCCATTACACATAATGGTTTCCTGTTAGTTCCATCATTATGAGTTAATGATGATGAAAAGATTGAATTTATTTTAATTCTTAAAATTAAGATGAAATGCCTAATCATAAAAATCTCAGCTACTTTGGAATTTTAACTGGTGTCTATTAAAAATGTTGTCCCTTCTTAGACATACTAATCCATTTACACCAACTAACCATGTTGTGATCCGTTGAAATTATATTAAGACTAATTATGCTCAGAAGTTGATGTTTACTATATAGTTTTAGTACTTTCAGGTAAAATGCTTCAATTTAAATAATGTCACAAAATCCATCAGGTTGTGTATTATTTTTGTAACACATATTACACATATAGCCACTCTGTACTGAATTACATTGATAAAAATATAACAACTTACCTAAAAAATGGTTTCCTTTTTAACAAATTTTGTTTATCTCCATACTCAGTAATACCTCGTGGCCAGTCATGTGACAGCATAACATGGACTGGTTCCTTGAGCTGGCTTAGACGGAATACATCTAATGACCTTATGTGATAAACTGATCGGAGTGAATTTTGGGAATAAGGTGGGCTTTCCCAAAGCCCTTGAAGATAGTCATGTCCCTTGAAAATACCTGAAAGACCTTAAATTGCGAAAAATTGAAATGAGAATTTTAAAACTTGAAAGAAGATTTTTAGTATCTTTTTGTTAGTGTATATAAACGAAAATTAGACTTTTTTTGCACTGATATTGTGTAATGGCCGCTTAAGATAATTCATCGCCCCATTTCATCCCTAGAGCATCGATAGAGACAACTATCGGAAATATTAGAAAAATATTGTGTCTTCTGATATATAAGTGGTATAACTATCTACATAATTTACACTAGATATAAAATACCCAGACTGGAAACAGAAGCTGCATTAAAGGTGTGAGACATCTTCTTTTTCTTTCTTTTTTATGGCAGTTTTGATCATTTGCCGATGTCAGTGTGATAATGTTTATTGAGTAGAATATCCTAGCAGATACAAATTCTATGCCCACGTACAAAAGATTGAGATATATCTTACATTTCTTTAAATCGTTTCTTTTTATTTATTTTTTTATTTTTATGATTTTCTGTTGAATTACCTATAAAAATGACAAGCACAGTTGTTATAGCTACATTAATATGTTAGTAGTGACAAACATTAAAGTTTCATGCTATTCATGTTAAGGTGATGTGTGCACCAAAAGCAGATTTTTCACGCTTTAAAAGTGCATTTTTTGTCATTAAAATTAAATTATATACGATAAATTAAAATTAAAAAGTCGGGCCAAGAATCATTTATTGGGTTTTTCTGTCACAAAAATCTCAGTAGCAGCCCGGAATATTGATTTCGAACTTATTGAAATTGAAGAGGTTTCACCACCGTGCTTCCGGAAGCACGTAAAGCCGTTGGTTCTGCGCCCGATCTCTCTCCCGTCGTCTTGGATTACCGTTCTATCGGACTATAAGAGTGAGGGAGTAGGGTAGACCTGTGCTTTCGCATACACTTGGGCAATATAATCCTGTCCTGTGCAGATGGCTATTCTCCGTTGAGAATGGCGGCCGTTACCAAAAACCCTTTATTATAGTTTTAAAAATAAAACGCATAGTTGTTTGAATCTTTTAGTGTTCAAAAATGAGAATGAGAGTTTAGAATCATATAAAATCTGGCTGCTGGCTTTTTAATTTTTTCTGAACAGCAAATTCAAAATTCAAAAATGTTTATTCTGTATTTGTCAAGCGGGACATTTTTACGTATTTTTGGGGACAGCGGGACACAAACCTTTAAATCGGGACCGTCCCGCCTAAAGTGGGACATATGGTCACGTTATATATGAAGGAACTCATATGTTACAGATATACTTTGACAAAGTGACGGCTCCGTGGCGCACTGGCTTGGCAATGAGTGGCTGCGCTGGGGGCCGCGGGTTCGAATCCCTCACGGAACAAGTATTTGTATGGCCTACAAATAATTGTTTCGGGTCTGGATGTTAGTTAGTCCTCGTGCAATTTATGTTTGTAAACTGCCTCCATCATACAGTAGAAAATCCTAAGGGGGTAACGTTTTAAAAAATACTGCTAAAAACACTTGAGTGCGCCTAGGCTGCCTAGTTTATTTTTATGTTGAAAAGTATTTCATCATTATTTTATTTGGACATCATTGTCCAAGACGCTTGGAATAAAAAATTATAAAAAATACTTTAACAAAGTGACAGCTCCGTGGCACACTAGCTTGGCAATGAGTGGCTGCACTGGGGGCCGCGGGTTCGAATCCCGCATGGAACAAGTATTTGTATGTCCTACAAATAGTTGTTTCGGGTCTGGATGTTAGTCCTCGTGCAATTTATGTTTGTAAACTACCTCTACAAGGAGGCAATCCTAAGAAAAAAAACCTAGTGTGGGGGTCACGTTATAAAAAATACTGGTAAAACACTTGAGTGTGCCTAGGTTGCCTAGTATATTTTTATGTTGAAAAGTATTTCATGATTATTTTATTTGGATATCATATATCGATATTCTCTTATATATATATATATATATATATATATATATATATATATATATATATATATATATATATATATATATATATATATATTTAAGAAAATATCGTCGATATTTGTCAATCGCGATATATCGATATTCAATATTTATCGTGGAGTATCGAATTCATATTAATTTCGATATATTTTAAAATGTTGTATTAATCGACAAAAGAAGCTAAAAAACATTCATGTTGTTTGTTTGTCGTTGTCGTTTTTTTTCGTTATCGAACTGTCCAGTAATACCATTTTGAGCTTTATCGTACTACATTATAAAAAACATTACGATATATCGATATTTATCACGTGAATATATCGATACTGTTTAAAAATATCGATACGATATATATCGATATAGTTTTTCACTTGCCCATCCCTACTCGTCGCTATTGCGACTAGACGTGGGTCGTTACGTTTTTCAAGAAACGTAACGAAACCAGTGACTTGATCGGCGTCACCTGTTTCAAAACCAGTGATTTTTGTAACTGGCTATTTTTATTCGGCTACTGTGATTGTTTGCATAGATATCACCACCAACTATACAGTTACACACGAAACGAAAATAAATTTAATCATAATCTGTGTTTGTAGCTATACAGTAACTGTATACTGTTATATGAATAAATTAACTTCCCTTCATACTTTATTCAGGTTTAGGACTGACTGCATTAAATGTATTTATGATTGATTTGCGTTTACTATGACACTAAAATTTTCATAAAATTATTAATGCAGGCATATTTACAAATCAATTTGATTGTATATACAATGATTATTGATATTTACAGTTTATTTACACTTTTTCAGCGTTTTTACTATCATTTGTTTTTGAACTTTTATTTACACTGTACAATTAATTTGTTTGTTTGTTTGGCTATTTACACACAGTTTTTAAGTTTTATAATATTATAAACATTTAAATTTTTAATTTTTTATACACATTTTTTAGTTTTATTTTAATTTCATGAATAAACGAGTACATGACTCCGTCAAAAATGTTTTAAAAATTATTTTAGTTAAATTCAATGTGACTCGCTTCCCGGAATCTGAAAATTGAAATTATTTACAAACAGAGATTACTCTATTTTATTGTCTATGTCTATAGTCTTACGTATGAAAATTAAACGTACAATAATACCGTTACTTACGATGTTTTGTTGTGCGCTTTGCGCTCGACCGACAGTCGACTCCCGCAATAATCACGGTTAACAGTAATCATAATCACGCATTTACAAAAATCACTACTTGTAACACGACTCGAAACTAGTGATTCGGTTACATGCCGCGTAGCCAGTTACTGTATCTAGTGACGTGAAATAACGCCCACGTCTAATTGCGACATGAGTAGATAAACGGAATATTGCTAGCAGCTAGCCGGTAGCCGGTCACGCGACGAGGCCTCACGCGCCGATCGCCCGCCCGCGTCTGTTTCACCCCCTTAAAACCTACGTGAACACGATTTCCTTTCGTCTCAATGAAATCACACAGAATGATGTGATGCAAAAGAAGTGTGTAGGTTAAAAGCAAGTCAAAATTTATGGGACATAGGATGCCAGGATCACAGAGAACAAAATAATTTAGGACAGTTATAAATATGTGGTTGTTGGTTCCCTCATCTAATCCACATTCACAGAGGGAGCTGTTACTGATCCTCAATTTGTGGTATTTCAATCATCAGCCTGCCTGCCAGCATGGTGAAGACAAACTGTTCCTACCCATTAACATTCATTACAATCATTTACAATGAAATTGCTTTGAGGATTTTTTTAAAACAAAATAGATTTAATCCTTTGGGGCTGTACAACTACTTTATACTTTCATTACTGTTGGATGTAGTAAGAAACAAAGGTTTGAGTCGTGTAGAAATGAAATGGTAGGTTCTGATAACAATGGATTTGATGATAACAAGATATTTTCTATATGAAATATTTTCAGCATAAAATTATCTTATTAAAAATTCTTATATTACGGTAATATTTATTTTTATTGTAATTTATATGATTTTTTATTACTAAATCTTTAAATTTACCAATTGCCAATTTTTAAATTTACTTAGTTTTTTTTTATAGGATAAGGGTAGCAAATGAGCACACAGTACACCTGATGGTAAGTAGTTGCTGTGGCCTATAGACATCTACATCTATCCTTCATTATGAATCAAAATGCTGATGCGTTGTCACCATGGAGGACTAAGATTAAATGCCTCATTTCCAATAACAAGGGTCTCCTGTTTTCTACACTCACCATACGAAACACAGCAGCGTTAAGCTGCTACTTTACACTGGTATTATGTGAGAGTGTGATCTACTAATATAGCTGCAGCATAGCTTTACCACACAAATAGTATTAAAGAATTTAACATGTTTATGTCTCGCATGCAGTTTAATGTGATATACCTGCTATTCTTAAATTTCCAAAGTTAATGACACCAGCTCTTCCTAGGTAGTATATATTTGGTGCCACCCAACCACCATATGGTAATTCTTGTAAATAATTTGATGCTTCGTGATTTCCTCCTATAAATATAGTTAATATGGGTGCCTCCTTTTCACCACTGTAGTATCTATTAAAAATATAAAATTTTAACATTTTTAGATAGAAGTTTAACAAGTGTTACACATTTTAAAAAAGAGTGTTCATTTATATTGTTATAATATTGAATTGTTCAATATATAAAGCTAATGTGCTTACGATATATAAAACGATATATATTATCTTCAATTTAAAAAAAAAACACACTTGCACTGTATATACACCCAACTTGCTACAAACTAGGAGAAGAAAATATGAGGTATGTGAAACTATACAAGCAAAATCTACTTTCACCTAAAAGTTTTATGGTTACAGAATTGGCAGGTTATATAATAAAGTTAATAGAAAACACTCAATTTTTCAGCTAACAAAATATTAAATGTAAGGAAAAATTAACAGATTGGCTTATGAAATTAGATTACGAAGAAACAGATAATTTACTGTAAAAGCAGACTAGTGAGATAGACAAACAACACACACACACGCACGCACGCACACACACACACACACACACACACACGCACGCACGCACGCACGCACGCATGCACGCACGCACGCATGCACGCACGCACGCACGCACGCACGCACGCACGCACACACACACACACACACACACACACATATTATTTCGATTATATACTTTTATTATTGTTATTTCAAACATATTGCATATTATATTATTCTATGTGACTTTTATTGTAAATTACACTTTGGAAAACTCATATTCGATCTCCACATGCAACGCCCACTTCATGTCTAAGTACATTATCATCGAAAAGTATGTAATAAAGCCAAGAGAGGGAACCAGAAGACCCATAGCACAGGGTAACCTAGTTTAGGCTCCTGTCTCCCACAGCTACTCAAAACTCTTTAACTATTTATGAAACAAATGTAACTATGTAAAAACTGGGAGAAATAAATGTTTATTATTACTATTATTATAATGCAGTCTAGTGGCAGAGTAAGGGAATCTACAACCCTATATCATCAATGGATGTCATTAGCCTACAGAAATGAAACAGGATATGGGCAGCAGTATCCTCCTGATAATAACCCAAAATAATAAAAAATTGTAGCTGCCTATGTAAATATCTATGACAGAGGCCTAAGTTCAGCAGTCAAATAGGGATTGATCATGCGATCGTGTTGGATTGAGAAGCGCACTTAACTGACGTGCGGAGAACCAACATTTATTAACCAGCTTGGTCGACTGGCTTCCCTCGAGGCTGCTGACCCCTGATAGTGGACTTTGATAGTATGTAGTAAGGATGATATATTATATTTAAACTTTAAGTACCGACATGTGGTTTGACAGACACTTTGAGAGTTCGAAGACTAGATTCATTTGTTAGCGATGACATATGCGACATATGCGCCGCGCGCCTCTTCACCCATCGGAGAGTCGTCCGGCAGTGTTTGTGAAGAGTGGCTGTGTGGGCGCGTGCAATTCCCGTAAGATTTGATCATTATAAGATCACGAGTGGTCTGTCAGACCACTCGTCTGTACTTATGTAACTTTTTATGCAACGACTTTTGTCAATTTATATTGTTTTTCTCAGTGGTTTTCATATAATTATAAAAATAGACCAGCCAAGTACTTAGGGCATGATACTGGCAACCATAATCTCTAGTCATTCTACAAATACACCTGCACTGTATATACACCCAACTTACTACAAACTAGGAGAAGAAAATATGAGGTATGTAAAACTATACAAGCAAAATCTACTTTCACCTAAAAGTTTTATGGGTACAGAATTGGCAGGTTATATAATAAAGTTAATAGAAAACACTCAATTTTTCAGCTAACAAAATATTAAATGTAAGGAAAAATTAACAGATTGGCTTATGAAATTAGATTACGAAGAAACAGATAATTTACTGTAAAAGCAGACTAGTGAGATAGACAAACAACACACACACACGCACGCACGCACACACACACACACACACACACACACACGCACGCACGCACGCACGCACGCACGCACGCACGCACGCACGCATGCACGCACGCACGCACGCACGCACGCACGCACGCACGCACGCACGCACGCACACACACACACACACACACACACACACACACACACACACACACACACACACACACACACACATATTATTTCGATTATATACTTTTATTATTGTTATTTCAAACATATTGCATATTATATTATTCTATGTGACTTTTATTGTAAATTACACTTTGGAAAACTCATATTCGATCTCCACATGCAACGCCCACTTCATGTCTAAGTACATTATCATCGAAAAGTATGTAATAAAGCCAAGAGAGGGAACCAGAAGACCCATAGCACAGGGTAACCTAGTTTAGGCTCCTGTCTCCCACAGCTACTCAAAACTCTTTAACTATTTATGAAACAAATGTAACTATGTAAAAACTGGGAGAAATAAATGTTTATTATTACTATTATTATAATGCAGTCTAGTGGCAGAGTAAGGGAATCTACAACCCTATATCATCAATGGATGTCATTAGCCTACAGAAATGAAACAGGATATGGGCAGCAGTATCCTCCTGATAATAACCCAAAATAATAAAAAATTGTAGCTGCCTATGTAAATATCTATGACAGAGGCCTAAGTTCAGCAGTCAAATAGGGATTGATCATGCGATCGTGTTGGATTGAGAAGCGCACTTAACTGACGTGCGGAGAACCAACATTTATTAACCAGCTTGGTCGACTGGCTTCCCTCGAGGCTGCTGACCCCTGATAGTGGACTTTGATAGTATGTAGTAAGGATGATATATTATATTTAACCTTTAAGTACCGACATGTGGTTTGACAGACACTTTGAGAGTTCGAAGACTAGATTCATTTGTTAGCGATGACATATGCGACATATGCGCCGCGCGCCTCTTCACCCATCGGAGAGTCGTCCGGCAGTGTTTGTGAAGAGTGGCTGTGTGGGCGCGTGCAATTCCCGTAAGATTTGATCATTATAAGATCACGAGTGGTCTGTCAGACCACTCGTCTGTACTTATGTAACTTTTTATGCAACGACTTTTGTCAATTTATATTGTTTTTTTCAGTGGTTTTCATATAATTATAAAAATAGACCAGCCAAGTACTTAGGGCATGATACTGGCAACCATAATCTCTAGTCATTCTACAAATACACCGGGTTCTCAATATATATATTCCAAGAAAATTGCGCTTATCAGTAATTAGAGTTGTTGGGCCAGATGCACCAGAAAATGTAAGGGAAGGAAATGAAGCAGAGGGAAATCAAACGTAAAAACTGTGTCACACCTATCGTTCAAAATTAAAGCGCAAGACTGCTTACAAATGTAAGACTTGTATAAAACATGTGTACATGCAGCAAGCCTGAATGCAAAGAGTGTTTGTAAACTTTTATAATTCCTTCAGTTTAATGCCTTATGATTTCCAAGAAGACTGTTGATTTTTCATATAATTTTTATTTTTATTGTTTATCTAGTTATTAATCTTTAAGGTAAAAATGTTGTCAAGAGAAAATTATTTAATTATTTATTTAAAATTGTTAATTGCTAAATATTAATTATTAAAATAAAGGTTAAATATTTATGATTTAATTAGTAATAAATGTGAAAACTTCTATATTTTGTTTCACTTATACAATAACTAAATATATTAACAATAGATTTTTTTTTCTTAGAACAATTTCAGAAAACATAAAAGATTTCATTAGGAAAGCTACGGTGGTCTAGCAGACATCACGTCTGTACTTATGTAACTAAAATAGCATGTCCGTACTTAAAGATTAATTATAATAACCTAAGGAATGAGTTTGAAATTAAGTCGCTTGAATTTGAGGATTCTATCACTGTGAGGTCAAGGGGGTTTATCTGAAGCACCTCCATGCGATTTTTGCTGCCGGAGCACCATCAAAGTATTTTAATTATTTTTTTAAAATATTGGTAATACACTAATTAATGTGAAATGTACATATAACCTTACTAAATTTAAACTTTACTAAATTCTAACGTTTTTGAAGTTGCATCTGTCAGTAATCTCAAATAGCGTAAAATGAATCGCTTGTTGACAGTGACAGATATACTTTACGTTGTTTCCAAATTTAGGTGAATGTGCTCCCAAACTTTTTTATCTGCATCCACCTGTTTTTCGAAGACTTCACTACCCCTCTAAATCCTTTTTTACAAATGGTGGTAGCTATAAATTATGTTTATAATTTAAAGCAATTATAAAAGTTAATATGCTGGTGTTTTCTTAAGTGTAAGAGTGAGGGAAGCAAGCTCAGGACTCAGGGCACCCTGACTCGGACAGGTTAGGTTAGAAGGAGAGGGCGGGGTCAAATGAGCGAGCGAATAGACCCTGCCATCCCGGGCCTTAGTCGACCGGGCTTTCCTCAACTGCACCACGTTGAGTGGCGTGGGGTTTTCCTCCCCCAACTCTCTCACCCCATAAATCAGGTTTATATTGTCAAAAACATTATGAAAACATAACTCCAAAGAGATTTCTAAAAATTTATCATAACATACTAAGCATGTCCGGCAGGAGGGAGAATTGGAGGGTGACTCTACAACTCTCCCCTCTTCTCCACACCTCCCACCACCCTCAATTCAGGTGACTTAATATCAAATCTTACCCTAACCTAATGAATGTAGGTTCTGAAATAAGAAGAGACTCATAAAACAACATGCATTTTAAAGCTACAAATTGAGTATTTAAAATTACCGAATATAGCTTATAAGACAACAAATTTATTAATTTAAGAATGATGGGCGCAGTGGCAGATACAAGGGTCTACCGGGGGTCTAACGTAGTAACGGATCATTATTTGGTTTTGTGCCGAATTAATGGTCTATTCAGGCTTTGGCGCCATCGGTCATCTGTGTCTACCACTGCGTTACAGCGTATTAGAACAGAAAGGCTACAAGAGGAAGGTGAGAAAAACAAGTTCAAATGTAGACTGAAAGAAAATATAAGTGGTTTGGATGAATTATGTATGAATGAGTTAGACTTGGAGAATGTATGGCAAAATGTTAAGAAAGGTTTAGTGGATGCAGCTACTGAAGTATGTGGTGTTAGTAAGAGAAAGAATGAAAGGAAAAATAGTACATTATGGTGGGATGATGAGATATGTATGGAAGTTGAAGCAAAGAAGAGAGCATGGCTAGATTTACTAGCACCAAAGGCTGGTAATTCCAGCGGTACGAATGATGATATTGATGAAAAAAGGCAGTCTTTAGACATCTAAATAAGAGAGTAAAAGAAGTAGTTGAAAGGAAAAAGCAAGAAAGAATGGATAAGAATGATAGAAGAATATCGGATAACTTCCAGGCGAATAATAAAATTTTCTGGAAACTCGTAAGAACTGCCAGGGGACATTCAAAACAGCCTATAATGAATGCTATAAGAGACGAGAATGGATTTATTCTGAACGATGAAGTTTTGAATTTAAAGAGATAGAAGGAATATTTTGAAAGCGTGTTTATGAGTGAGGAGACAACGTATGAATTAAATGAAGTAGAAACTCCGAAAGAAGAGGAAAGAGGTAGCGAGATAAGTATAGATGAAATAATTCAAGGAATGAAAAGCATGAAAGCAGGTAAGGTTGCCGGATATGACAGAGTTTCACTCGAAATGCTAAGGGCTGGAGAGGAAATGGTGGCAGGCCTGCTGCACACCTTGTTTAATTTATGCTGGGTACTTAAGCGCGTACCGGTAGACTGGTGCAAAGTCGTGATAGTCCTAGTATATAAAGGAAAAGGGTCGCAGCAGGACTGTAAAAACTACCGTGGTATCAGCCTTCTTAGCATTGTGGGAAAACTGTATGCTAAGGTACTGATTGAAAGGGTCATGAAAAAAACGGATGGGAAAATTTGGGATGTGCAAGCGGGATTTAGAAAGGGAATGGGATGTACAGATCAAGTCTTTTCTATGCGCATGATCATGGAGAAGTTTTTTGCCAAAAACCAAAAGGTTTTTTGTGCGTTCAGGGACTTGGAAAAGGCCTATGTATGACAGAGTGAATAGGAATGTGCTATGGCAAACACTGAACTCATTTGGGTTGAGCGAGGGCTCGATACAGGCATTGGAGTCTCTTTATAGGGACTCTAGTGCATGTGTTAGGATCAACGGGGTCTACTCAGACTGGTTTGGCATCCATAAAGGTGTCAGACAAGGCTGTGTGGCTTCCCCGTGGCTGTTCAACCAATTTATGGACAGTTGTTTGCAAAATTTGAAAGTTGAAGAATGCGGATTAAGAATGGGTGAGTAAACAATCAAATGCCTTTTGTACGCCAATGATCAAGTTATTCTTGTGTCATCGGCGGCCGAGTTGCAAATGATGAATACATTAATGAACAGATCACTAAAAGAAAGGGGTATGAAAGTGAACGCAAGTAAGACGAAAGTTATGGTTTTTGAAAGAGAAGAAAGTAAAACGATATGTGAAATAAGAATAGAAGGGGAGTTGATCGAGCAAGTAGATGAATTTGTATATTTGGGTAGCTTATTTAGCAGGAATGGAAGATGTGATAAGGATATAGAACCATGAGTGAATGCAGGCAATAGAGTAAATGGGGCCCTACACTCTATTGTGAAGAGTCAAAATGTGTCGAAAAAGGCATGTATGGGAATTCACAATGCTGTGTTGGTCCCTACTTTAATGTATGGTAGTGAATGTTGGGTGTGGCAGAAGAAGCACCAGAGTAGAATGAACACAGTAGAAATGCGGTCGTTAAGGAGTATGTTAGGGCTGAATCTGAATGACAGGGTGAGAAATTGTGTGATAAGAGAAGAGTGTGGTTTGCAAGATGATGTTGTGACCAGGATTAAGAAAGGAATGCTTCGGTGGTTTGGTCATGTGGAAAGCATGAATGAGGAAAGAGTGACAAAGAAAATTTATGTTGCAGAAGTGAATGGCAGAGTCGGAAAGGGACGTCCTAGGCGAAAATTTATCGATTTTCGATCCCAATTGGCGATTTATTAAAAACAGGCCAAATTAGGAGCACCCTTAACCGACGAGCATGTATGAGTAGGTATATGGATGTGAAGGAGGAGAGAGGTGTGTCAGGATCGTGCCAAATGGAAGTCTGTAGTCTCTGCCTACCCCTCTAGGTGACAGGCGTGAGTGTTTATGTATGTTATGTATGTAAATTTATTAATGACTAAGGTTTCATACCTTACTCATTAATAAATTTGTTATCTTGTAAAACACTAGTTAAATATTAATAAGCATTACACAGAAAGAAACTCAACGAAATTGTATTTTAACTACTTTATAGTTATAGGTTATGTTGACAATACTCACTTATAAAATGTACAAATATTTTGATATTTTTCAGGCACAGCCATTGCTCGAAGATCATCATTGTTACGAACAGATTGAAAATCACCACAACAAATTAATAAATCTATTTTCATGTTTTCCCTTTCTTGTAAAGTTTCAATACATTCGTATATTTTTTCTAGCTCTCCGTGGGCACATCCTTCTACAGCAATCTTCATGTTAATTGATTAATTAAAAGCAAACTAGTGTAAAACGTCTGGAAAATGTTCAATGAGAAGGAAAAATCATTCTTCAACAACACGAAATGAAATATAAATGACAAAGAGAAAATCGAACCAAGATTCAACAATCAAAAAGGACAGGTTTTCAGTTTATACAAAGGTACTCTGTGGGACAGGCATCAAGCTGGTTAGCTGGTACTTCTTATTCTTATTAGCTCCGATAGGAGTGGATAGGAGCAATAGTGTTCTGTGCTTATTAGTTTGTGCTTCGAGCCCACAGAATACATGTATCGGCATGTACTCTAACGGGATCAAGCCAAGCGAGACCGTCAATGTCAAATTGTATGTCAAATAAAAAAAAATATGTCAAAGTGTCGATGACCCGCAGTATTACCGTTCACAAATAATCTAAACTACTAAAATGACTATGAAAATCTACCACGAAAATATTCTACTAAATCCATTTAATTCACCAATCTAATTAAATCGTTACAGTTAGTTTGCCGAGGCCTCCCAGAAAGTGATCATAAGATACTTGTGTTAGGAGAGTCTCACTCTTCCTACGTAATCGTATCAACTTAGATTTACATCAAAATATCAAAATTTTAAACTTAATAGTACATTATTCATGCAGTTTAAAATGAAAGAAAGAAGCTTAGAAGAAATGTATACCTGAGTAGTTGAGTCCGTAGTGTGTTAGTTTATGATGTGTGTGTGTGTGTGTGTGTGTGTGTGTGTGTGTGTGTGTCTGTGTGTGTATGTGCGGGTTTGAGTGGGTTTGTATGTGTGCAAATTTATGAATGTGTCACATTACCTACTGAATTGTTGTGTCAGTGTGTGTTATTTAAAACTGGTTCATCTCTTTCTGATCAAAATGTCTTCCACATCATCATAATTAAGAGTATAGACTATAGAGCCACTCGGTCAAAGTTTTCTACACTCAAACATTTGCATTGGGTAAATTTTAAGTACCCGATTGATCTTGTTATAGGGGTTGGCAAGCACAGTTTTTTTTATTATTTTTCTGTTTCTGTTTCTGTTTCCAAGGTGGCTAAAATAAGCTGGTTCTTCTTAGCATGTCAAGAGCGCTACTGTCATAAAATCTAAAATAACTATAAATGCTCGAAACTGCGAAACTAACTTTAAAAATGCAAAGACGTATTACGGATAGACAGGTTACACACTAAAATAATTGTATTTTAAAGTGGCGCAGATAGTACTATATCTACGTACAGTTACACATTGCGCTAACAAAAAGAGACACATGATAAGATATACCTATCGTTGGAAAAAGATGAATATACATTATTAGTTACGTATTTATTACTGCTGAATGCTCGTTGGCGCGAGTGTGTGATTTACCGATAGAATAGGGAAAGTGAACATACTAGTTAAAGTTTACACTAGCGGTTAGTGTTTAAATAATAAAACCAATTATGAACAAAACATCTACATTAAAGAATTGCCGTGTAATTTGTGCACCACCTAAAGACAAAGGAAGGCATTTTGCCACGAATAACTACAAGTATTACGTGCTGTAGCGAAGTATAGCCGCGACGCGAGAGCGTGCCTGACTGAATGCGAGTCGGGCTATTACCTGACTTTCATATTGCCATTCTAAAGCGAGTACGACATATCTATACTTTTAAAAACATCTCAGTAAAAATGTGCTAGGTTTTCTTTCCGATAATGGATGTAACATGTCTATTTCCCCATTTATTATAAAACCAGGAACATATATACCTATATATTTCTTTCGTATTTCTGTGTACAGAAAACATTTAATATGCTGTGGTAAATATTGTTTTTAGAAAACATACAATCAATCAATCAATCTCTTTATCCGTTAACAATAAATTGTGTGCTACTACTACAGTTCGTTTCATATTGCTGAGCCTTAACTCAGCGAAACAAAATTAATAAATTAGACAATCAAACAAAAGATAAAATAAATTAACTTATATGTCATTGTACTATTCTTAACTTTTAATTTTTCTATCTACTTAACAATTAAAATTCATCACAAATGTTCAAAAATACATTATATTAATATTAAATAATTAATAAAAAGCAATCAAAAAACAACTAGCAAATGTTAACCTACTCCATAATTAAAATTATTTTTATAACTGTGCAAAAATTAAATTAAATAAAAAATAAGTTAAGCAATACATTTCTACTATCATTTAAATAAAATATTCTGACTACTGTACAGTTAAAATTGGTCAATATTATAAATACATTTATCTATAAGTAGTGCCTTCAGAAGCTACGCTGTAATTCCATCCTCGCCAGCGACCTTACAGTTTTTAAGGTGCTGGAGACCCATACTAATCTTGCTCAGACTGACGTCCGGGATATCATCGGTATAGTGTCAGATAAGTCTTTCTCTGGGATCGTTACTCACACTTGTGTGTGGCTCCAACGATGATGTGTACAGCTGCCCATAGAACATCTTTTCACTCAAAATCTCAGGTGTCCTGGAAACAATTCTGCCACACTCTGTCTTCAGCTTTGACAGTTAGCTCTTCCTGGCAGACAAATCTCTGGCAAAGACCTTAGAGCCCTGGTTCTGCACGATCGCTTTTTCAATACGAGCAGTATTAAAGTTGCATAAGTCCCACCGCATGTATTTGGAGATTTGTCTGATAAGTTGCCTGTATGCTGTAAAATTTGTTGAAGACTGCAGCTTCATTTCCCATCTAACAGCCATGAGATTGATTGGAGAGTTTTTGTGTTCTTCTGCGGCGGGTCTTGTAGAACTTAGGTCCAACCGCAAGGATAGTTTCCACGAGCTTGTCATTCACATCGTCCACTGCATTGCAATCTTCTAGGCACTGAAAACGGTACTCGTTAACTGTAACTCGAGCTGGAAGATTTTGGGACTGTTGATTAGAGCACGAGGGGATGGAGCGTGGAATTTTTAGTCAAGACCTCTCTAACTTAACGTTTAGATTCCGTGTGTCTCTAACAATTTGGTGGTCGCTGCCAGTTTTCACCCTTGCAATCAGTGAGACATCACTGAACAGTTGCCGTCTAGTCGTCGTAATAAAGTCAATTTCATTTTTTGTTGAACCATCGGGCCTTGACCAGGTTCACTTTCTGTTGGTCCGCTTCTGGAATTAAATGTTCATCAAAAAGAGTCCATCTTTCTCCATGAAGTCAGCCAGCTGCTGGCCCCTTGGGCTATGTTGCCCTATCCCAAATTTCCCTAACTTTAGATCACCGTTCTTTCTTGTGCCTAGCTTTGCGTAGAAGTCCCCCTTAACACCGTTTAGTAGGTTTTGGAGGAATACGTGACTCTAGAAATATCCTCATACATTTCCTTCACTTTCTCATCGGGATGTGCCAATGTTGGTGCGTAAACCTGTATGACCTTTAGCAAATACAGTTTGGTGATTCTGAGTATAAGGTATGCAACTATCGTCGACACACTCCCAATCTTTACAACGCTAAAAGCGGATAGAACACCGGTATTTAAATTCCTTCAGAAGTTCTTCAACTCCTTCCTTCATGGTGGCACTACTCCGGAGGCGTGGAGCAGAAGTGCGGTGGTCTTGTTCTTCAAGAAAGGCGACAACACTCACTTGAAGAACTACAGACCGATTTCCGTTCTGAGCCGCGTCTACGTGCTGTTTTCGGGCAGACTCGACGACTTCCGGCGTCCCGAACAAGTTTGTTTCCGATACAGCTTCAGTAGTACCATAGATTACATACATACCCTGCGGCAGATTGTACAGAAGACCGAAGAGTGTAATCTGCCACTTTGTCTGACGTATGTGGACTATGAGAAAGTTTTTAATTCCGTCGAAATTTGGGCGGTGCTATAGTCCCTTCAGCGGTGCCAAGTTGACTGTTGGTTAATCGAAGTGATGAAGTGTTTGTACAGTAGGGCTACGATGGCTATCCGAGTACAGAACCAGAGTTCGAAACCTATCCAACTGCAGAGAGGCGGGGGTAAAAGATACGGTATTAACATCAATGACGAGTACGTCACTCACCTTCAATTTGCCTACGATATAGTCCTTATGGCTGAATCGCTGGAGGATCTAAGCACTATGCTCAATTACCTCAATAGTCTCCCAAAGGATAGGTCTTAAGATGAACATGGACAAAACAAAGATCATGCTCAATGTACATGTCACACCTATGCCGGTAGTTGTTGAGAGCACTAAGCTCGAAGTTGTTGACGAATACGTTTACCTGGGACAAATAGTCCGACTAGGTAACTCCAACTTCGACCGAGAGGTCAATCGACGGATTCAAATCGGCTGGACAGCGTTCGGGAAATTACGACACATCTTCTCGTCAGGTACCTCAAAATCTGGCGCTCAAGCTAGCTCAGCGAGCTAAGAAGAGGGCTATGCGCGATAAGCTTAGAAATGAGGATATCCGCAGTAGAACCAGAGTGAACGACATAGCCTCAACGGATTAGTAAGCTGAAGTGTCAATGGGTCGGCCATATAGCTCGAGGAACCAACAACCGATGAGGAAAAAAGGCTCTCGAAAGGCAATCTCGTACCGGTAGGCGTAGTATAGTGTGACCCCCCACTAGATGGAGTGACGACCTGGTAAGATTTGCAGGAAGTCGATGGATGCAAGTGGCTCAGGACCGTGCTTTGTGGTATTCCTTGAGGGAGGCCTATGTTCAACAGTGGACTTGTGTTTTTTTAACCAATTTACTAATTTAGATATAGCATTATTCACTTCGTCGTAATTTAGTCTGTCATTTTAATTTGAAAATTAATGTAGTGTCATCATTCATCAACAAATAATACTATATCATGGTTATCCCCTACTATGTAAGGTAAGTCATTAATATATACAGGAAACAAAAAGGGGCCAAGAACTGAGCCCTGAGGCACGGCCATTTGTACTATCGACTCGGAAGAACTTATACTACTAATGACAAATTTTTCGTTCTGTTACTTAAATATGATATAATTAATGTAAGACCATTACTTCTTACACCGTAAAGTTGAATTTTCTTGATTAATATTTCATGTTGAACACAATCGAAGGCTTTGGATAGGTCACAGAATATACCCAAAGCATTCTGTGAATACTCCCATGAATTTAAGATATATTTAGTCAGCTTAACCCCAGCATCATTTGTCGAGAATCCCCTTGTAAAACCGAATTGATTTTTTGTAGTAAATTATTTACATTGAAACAAGTTAACATTTAAGCAAGAAATTTTTTTTCAAAATTTTTACTAAGGGTTGCCAGTACAGAAATAGGTCTAAAATTGGCGGGATCCAATATACTACTAGATTTGAATAAAGGTATTACTTTACTACGCTTCATTAAATCAGGAAACACTAGATTCGATACTAGTATTAAAAATATTAGCAAGTTGAGGTGCGATTGTATCTATTATAGACGCAATAACTAATAACAAGGAAATCCTCCACATATCTGCAGTTTTCGTAATATCAATAGTTTTAATATATTTTACAATATCCTTTGATGATAACTTTATGAAATGTAAAATTCTTTGTACACGCATTTACATTTTGTATAAGTAATGATTCGACGACGGCAGGAGAAAAATTCAGTGACTTAGTGGTTAAGATCAGAATATCAGTAAAATATTTCTCAAAAACCATTGCAACTTCCTGATCTAATTTGATTAATTTGTTGTCAAAACTTAAGTAAGTAGAGTTGATATATAAATAATAAGATAGCAAATTTGCTGTATAAATTATATTTGGATAGGTAAAACCTATCTGTAGTTAAAAATTTCTTAGTTAAATTATTAATGTCAATTAAATCAATTCTATTATAAATTGTCCTTTTCCCCTCGGCCCGCGTATGCGTTTAGACGTGTGTTTTCTGTGCAAGTTTATTTCAAAAACAAATTAATTTAATGAAGTAATTTTGTTACCAAATTCCGTGCAAGTAACAGACACTCATAACCGCTCATAACTCGTGAGAAATTGGCGGTGCATCCGAAACTCCGAGAAACGCAGAGCAACGCAACTGCGACAACTACGGTTTGTCTACGCTACTACGGGTGGGTACTTATCTATCTTCTTCATTCAGAGCTGCAGACATCGCACACGTACGTCACTAAAACTTTCACTTGCCCTAATTCACAAGCACTAGCGATTGCGATTAAAATCTCGAGGCTTGGTTTAAGTAAAAAAAATGTATTCATAATTTTACTTCTATTTGATTGAGAGATTGAAAACATTGCTATAAATTGATTTCATGACGGATAAATCTGTATCAGATACAGAAATTAACTTTTTGTTCACTCCACCTAATAATGTATTTCAACGAACTAAGAGGACTAGAGAAGAAATGGCTGATTCTATTACTAATCAGTTGGCTGAATACAAAGAAGAAATTATAAACATTATAACACTCTTTACAACGAAACAAGAAAATAAATTTCAATGAATTAAGTCAACACTTAAATAAATTCAGCAGACAAATATTAATATAGAAAGCACCAATGCCTTTTTAGCTACTCAAAATAAAGAGTTTAAAAAGAAAATAGATAAGTTAGAGAACCAGATGAATAAAGATAAGAAGTATATCACAATTTTAGAAAATAAAGTTGAGGAAATTCAAATTGGAAACCGAAAAAGTAATATTGAAATAAAAATATTCCAAAGCAAAATAATGAAACAAAAGAAGACCTAATTGATATAGTTGTGAGTCTATCACCGAACATTGGTTGTAAGATTGATAAATTATATATAAAGGATGTATATAGAGTACGTGGCAATAATCTGAAAAACTAAATACACCGATTGTTGTAGAAATTTATCTTATGATCCTTAAGACTGAAATCTTAAAATGGGTAAAGATTTTAACATAAAAAACAAAAGTAAGCTGTGAGCTAAGCATCTGTGTTTTAAAGTACAGGAAGGCTGAACGGCTTAAGTACTAAAGTGGCAATGGGCCGACCATATACATAGCTCGAAGACCGACAACCGGTGGGGAAAAAGATTCTCGAGTGCAGCCTCGTACCGGTAGGCGTAGACTAGGGCAACCCCCCACGTGATAAGACATGCAGGAAGTCGATGGATGCTGGTGGCTCTGGACCGTGCCTTGTGACATTCCTTGGGGGAGGCCTATGGTCAGCAGTGGACTTGTGAGGGGCTATAATGATGATGATGATGATGATGAAGTCATTAGGCGGTCAGGGTCAGGAAGTCCCGCTTTAGACGAGAAGTCTAGCAAAGTTGGTATTGAGTGTAATATATATTATGTTCTACGTACTTTGAATTTACTTCTTTTCTTTTCTATTTTGATTTTACTTCTTAAAAAAAATCTCAACCTGAAAGCATGTTCATAAATGACATTGTTTAATGAAAGCTTGTAACAAATACAGTTTAAGTAGGATAGGAAGGTAGTTAGTTGATAAAAATTTCGTTGTTCTCTTACAGTTTTAAAGAGGTAGGCGCAGTAGTGGAGCTAAACGTAGTAAGTAGCCCAGCGTTGCGCACTTAGATCAATTGTCAAAATTAATTTCGAAGAGACGGGCGGTCCATAAAATGAATATTATGTTAATTACTGGTCGATTTTATGTAATATTGAATACCACAGATCGTTACGAACGAAAACACCAACGGTTGGTACCTTGACAACTTAATTAGAGGTTTCATTGCGTAAATTGGGTACAAAATTAGATCGCGCTAATTGGCAGAGTTGAGGGTTTAATAAATAGCAGCTAATTTGTGAGTGTGTTTCATTCCTATGCTCGGCTAAGTTACGATTCGATGAGCTGATATTTTTTCGAAAAAAAAATTATTTTTCATGATTAATCTATATACAATTTCATTGCGAATTACAAAAGCAGTTGTTATAGAAATATAAATCAATGTGTCATAAAATTTTCTTTTTCTGCTATTTGTAAATATGTATTTATGTAGCCGAATCTGCAACTCACTTTTGCAACATAACTTTGCTTATTTTAACACCTTAATATCCCTTAATACCGTAAATATTTGTTTTAAAATGATAGTGTAGTAAAAAAAATGTTAAATCTACTTTGTATCATAACTATGTATATGAGGTAGAATATAATGGGTTAGGACGTTTTTTGTGTAAAATTGTAAACCCATAAAGTTGTATTCTTATTGTGTGTTGTTTATTTATGATTTTTTAGATTTCATAAAAAACTGTTTCATGTTTTCGGATTCAGAGCAACGCCAGGAGGGGCTGGTATTGTAAACAATCTTTTTCAGGTAAAATCGTCGTTCCATGAAAAAATTACACCATTCTAAAGACATATATATAAAAGAGATTATTCGCGCCACTTGCACTATCGCTTAACGCTCAAGGGATTCGTTAATTATTATCGAGACACGAGGCAGATCAGCGGAGGTCCAGGTGGGTGCACATGCATTCCTTCACGTCCTTCCTATATCCCGAATTTAGGGGATTTGCAGTATCACGAATAAATTAAATTCCATTCACCGCTCGTACCGCGTTCATATACAGTCCACTATTCTATTTAAATTAATAGCCGCACCGCATAACATTATTTAATACATTTGAACCAGCAGTTTGGTGGTTGAAGGCCAAACGCCAATATCCACCAGAGATAATATAAAGAGATATATCATGAAACGACGATTTTACCTGAAAAAGATTGTTTAATATATAAGTATACGTTTAGGAAACGCCAACGAAAACATTTGTGTTAGTGTGTGTAGTACATTATGTGGCAAACACGCCACGCGGCGGCTTTTGCTGTCACACGGATGGACCGACTCAAACCGGGGTGGTACCACGACCTCACCAATATACCAGCGTGAAGTAGAGAGTTACCTCTGCATTTCACTTGCTAATTGCAGGTGACCGGAAGTCCAATCCCCCACCCCCTTAACATGGCAGCGCAATTAAATGAAGATCTATTCCAGGAGGGTACCAACAATCCTGGTGACAGAGAATCCTTCGCTGAACGACCACAATCAAGTTATCCTACTCTTCCTGAGCGTGGGTGCTGAGGCTGCCCCACGTATTCCGGGGGGGGGGGGATTCCGCTCGCGACGAAAACTGCTCGGATCAAGCGGCGCAACAACACCAAGGCGACCCGCGGCTCTACAACATTAGGGGACTTCATTCCAACCTTAACGCTGTCCACGACCGTCTGGAGATGGCGAAGCCAGCCTTGCTCTTTTTAGTCGAGACTCAGGTATCTTCTCCGGCTGATACTTCATATTTCTCCTACCCGGGGTACAAATTAGAAAATTCCTTTGTGCAACGGGCTAGAGTTTGCGTATACGTCAGAAAGGACATCTGTTTTCAACGCTTCAGCAATCTTGAAGGTGCGGACCTGTCCATCCTATGGCTGTGCGTAGACAGCGATGACCACTCCACGTCTGCGGGTGGTTCTATAGGTATAGATAGGTATCCATAACGGTAATACAGACCAACTCCTTCACTACGTCCAAATGGCTACAGATTCCGTGCTACAGCAGATTCCATCCGCAGAGATCGTGATCCCTGGCGATTTTAACGCCCACCACGCTGAAGGGTTCGGTTCATGTTTAACCGACCATACGGGGAGATTTGTTTATAACTTTGCTTTGGCATATGGTTTGATACAACTGGTTAATGCACCTACGCGGATTCCAGACGTGGAAGATCATACACCTTCCCTGTTGGACCTTCTGCTGACCGCTAATCCGGACGGATATCAGGTTTCCGTCGACGCCCCTTTAGGCTTGTCGGACCATTGTCTTGTCCGGAGTGTGGTGCCAGTCACAGTAACGTCGCGGTCTCATTCTGCAGGCTGCCGCCGTGTTTGGAACTATAGGACGGCCGATTGGGATGGGATGCGGTCTTTTTTTCCATCTTACCCTTGGAGGCGGGTTTGCCTATCCTAGCATTGTTGCTGATTCTTTCGCTGATGTGGTACTTCAGGGTATGGAAGTTTTTATTCCGTCCTTTGTGGTCCCCATCGGAGACAGATTCCAGCCATGGTTTGGTCGCTGCTGTAAAATAGCATCACGCTATAAGCAGGATTGCTACCGGGCCTGGGCTGACGCATCAACGTCTCGGGATATAAACGTTAGTGCTCTTAAAAATAAGTATAATTCCGCCTCCAGGTCCTTCAAAGGAGTCATTGCCAAGGCAAGGTATGAGCATATCGGCAGAATTGTCGAGAAACTGGTTCGCCTTTCTTCGGGAACCCGTGAATTCTAGTCTCTCGCCAAGGCTGTCCAAGGGAACTTATGTCAGTCATCTCTTCCATCTATGCACAGAGAGGACGACTCGCTGGCCCATGCCGCAAAGGAGAAAGCCGATGTGGTAGGCTCTCTCTTTGCGTCCAACTCGATTCTCGATGACGGGGAAACACACCGCCGACCATCCCGCGATGTGAGTGCTCCATGCCAGATATGCGGTTTACACAGTGCTCGGTTCGCAAAGCACTCTTCTCCTTAGACGTCAGTAAGTCGAGTGGACCTGATGGAGTCGCTCCCATTCTGCTGAAGACGTGTGCTCCCGAGTTGTCACCGGTTTTAACGCGTCTTTTCCGGTACTCCTACAGTAAATATGACTGAATAAAAATATGAAAAAACTATGATGTCTCAGAATACCGCGCTTGCTTGAGCTTAATAGCTTAAGCTTTCAAGTGACTTCGAATCCGTCTTCGTCAGAATAAGCTCTCTACCGCGTTTCATTTAATATATCAAGTCCTCCCTACCTTAAAAAACGTTTCCAATTTCTCAGCACTTCTCATAAACTTTTCCTTCGGTCCTTAGATAACCTTTCCCTTCTATGTCCCTTGCACTCTTCTACTTTTTACAGTAAATCTTTTTCAGTTCAGTTCTTGCAGTGAAGCTTTGCAACTCCTTATCATTAACTATAAAACGTGTTCAAAAAATAGACTCCTTTAAAAACCAGTTTAAGAAATATTATCTTTCGTTCTAAATTCTCCCTCCTCTTTTCATCTCTTCCTGTCGTTTCATGATTACTAGTCTATCAATTAAGTAAATTCAAGAATGTTTATTAATTAACTTTTATATTTAAGATTATAATATTACTTATAGTGCACCCTACCCATTAATGAACTTATCACTTATTTTTATTTCCTATTTATAATGGAAGAATTTGCTGCAAAGTAATAAGACCGCCTTTATATAAGAGCCGTGGTAGCTCAGATGGTTAACGCTTGCTGTAAATATAACAGAACGCGAGTAACCCGGGTTTGATCCCCGCCGGCACCAATGAAATTGTTCATTGCAATTTTAAGTGCTGATTTACCACGTGCTCGGCGTTAAAGGAAAACATCGTGAGGAAACCTGCATGTTTGAGGAATATAGAAAGAAAAATATTTCGAAGACATGTGAAGTTCGCCAACACGCTTTGGAGCAGTGCGGCGGACACTTCCTTGCTCCAAAACCCTCTCAGAAATGAGGGGAGGCCTGTGCCCAGCAGTGGGACGTGTATATAGGCTGTAACTTTACTTTTGTTTCGTGTTATGTTATTTGTACAATAAAGGGTTATGTTATGTTGTGTTATGTTATTTGTATAATAATACAAAAAATATTAATTACAATACCCCATATAAGAGGCGACATCACTAAATAAAACAGAAGATGGGCAGTATGATCTTCCTGATAACAAATCGAAATACTAATGACTAACTCAACTATGGCATAATCCCCATGAGGGATCCCTATAAGAGAGGCCTATGTTCAGGACTTTTATAGGCTGTAATGGATGAATGGAGGGGTGGAAACTGAAAGTAACCAAACGTATATTGCTGCAAAAATACATAAATAAGTCATATAATTATTATACTTGTTGCATATGGGTTTGAATGTACAATAACATTACGACACTAAAACAAGTGTTTCATATAGTGATTGACGTGAACAAACTCTCAGTCCTCAGGGGCGACAATGTGCCTGCATTTTGACTCTTCACCAAAGATGGTTGTAGGTATCGACGGGATACTTCATCTACTTACTACTAGGTGGACTTAATACTCGTTTCCCTCTTATTTCAAAAGAAAATGGTCAAACGCACCTTTTTATAATTTAACAGTTTTTTTTAAATAGAATATATATAGAATAGGGTGTAATATATCTATAATATTTATGTATTTAGAAATATATAAGTATGTTTATCAGTTGTCTAGTACCCATAACACAAGCTCTGCTTAGCTTGGGACTAGATGGCGTTGTGCGATAGTTGTGAATATTATTATTATAGAATAAAGGTAATCAACGAGCACAAAGTCCACCTTATGGTAAGTGGATGCTGTGGCCCATAGGCATCAACATCTATCCTCGATTAAGAATCAAATTGCAGATGTTTTGCCAGCACTGAGGACTAAGATGGAATGCCTCGTAGCCAGTAAAAAGGGTATTCGGTTCTCTACACTCACCAAACGAAACACAGCATTGGGCTACTATTTTACGCTGGTATTCTGTAAGAGCATGTTCCTGCCCCGATCGAGCCGACCCGTTCATGCTGTAATTAGTAACTACCTATAGCTGCAGCGGCTTAACCACGTATAAAAGGTTAAGGTTAGAAAAGGTTTCAACTAAAAAGGGCAAAAATTAAATTTTTTTAATAATTGTAAAAACATTTTATTTGCTTATGTGGCAATATAATTTCATCAATATTTTTACGTATCGTTTCATTTACAAAAACAAAGCTTTTAAGTTAAAGGTTTTATCGCTACTAGAATTCCTTTATGAAATATAAACAGATTTAATATTAGGTATATACAAAATCATCACCTTATGTAGATACTTGTTGTCAGGAACAGAATAAAACTGTATATTATTTCAGATGTATTGGTAGGGTGCGACGCGAATAGAGAACTCATTTCTGTGTTCTCTAGTACATAGAACTCTACGTCCAAGATACTTTTTTTAATTTAATTATTACACGCCGTGCAGGGATACGTAAAAAATCTAATTAGATGGTTCGGTAGCGGAGGGGCCAAGTGTTTGGTCAAGGTATTGCTATTTACGTCGGTTACATTTAGCCTCATATTGTGTAAAAGTGAAGTAATTCATTGGGCGGGTCATCCGTCACATACGAGTCTATATTTACTTTACATGCGTATATTTACAGGTGTGTTCTTGAATAACTAACTTATACTGTTAGGCCTACAAATGTTCGACTCAGTATCTCTCGTTATTTAGAGAGAAATTACGCGATAAAAAGTTTGCGACGCTGCACCAATCTTCCGATGCGTTGGCTGACTGGACATGTTTTCAGTGTATATTTTGTTACTTGGTCATTCAGATTTCCTCACGGTAAATAAGCAAATTGCATTTCGTAATGCATCATAACTTTCTGGAATAAACTAAATTTAACCATCGTGTAATAAATGTTTCCATACCTACACTATGTACCTATGTCTAAGCATCTACATCATAAGTTATTATGTGGAAATTATTTTATTCCTTTTGATTCTTTGAAGTCGGAGTTTGCTTTTTGTTAAAAGTTTAATTATTTGACGTTTTGAATGGAGAAGAAAAATTACAAGTTCAATGTAACTACTGGAATGTCATCTAAATTGTTACACTAAAAACTTTATCCCATAGTTTCCTACCCTTGGGGATGGAATATTTTGTTTAAATTTATATACGACTACACCTCAAGTTACACTTAAAAAAAAGAATCATTACACTAGGTTCATAACCAACGATGATATCGCGTTACATAAATATGTAGAAAAGGACATAATCTAGAAATTCGAATTGAAAACCTCTTTGGTTTTTTGGAGTCGGCTAGAAATAGTTAAGGTATTAAGTATTACAGGGGATCTCCTCTATGAGACAATCTATGGGAGTACCCTTTTTCAGCCGTGAACTCTTGAGAGTGACTTAAAGGATTAATGAGACCAAAAAGTATTTTTTAACAAAATATAATTTTGTAATTAAAAAAAATCATAAATAATAAGTAAGAATCATAGATAAACTAAAATGTTAGAGCGTGCCATAAGACCGACATTTATAACCCCCAGTTGAAGGTGTCAATAAAGGTCAATAAAGGATGAATAAATAAATAAATATCCTTTGTGGTTTCGCAATATGTATTGCCGGCTGTACACGCTCGTCGAGACACCACGAGACAGGCCTAGAGGCGAGCGTTATTTAACATTGTTCTTAAAAACAGCGTTTTTTTTTTATAAATATTGTAACGTGTATAGTTTTCTTTATGAATAAACATTTAAAGTGTATATAAATATTTAGTGTACATAAACAGACATATAATTGGTGTAAATAAATAATAAATATTTTTTGTATTAAGTTAATTTTTGTGTATTATGTGGATGATAAAAATTATGTGATGTGATGGACAATAATACTTAAATACTTACATATTTTGTGACTGTATAAAATTGTACAAAGGTACTAATATTGACAATGTCGCGCACATGTTATAATACCTATAACCTGTTACGTATTCGTAATCATAACATAACACAGTTAAACTAATATTATAATATCTACCTATAATATGTTAATATTTTCGTAATTATAACATAACACAAACGCAAAACTAACCTACGCTATACTGTATACATATGTAACTAATTACAAAAATAAGCAGTTTTGAAACTAGTTACTCATATCCACGAAACTACGTACAACCGATTACGTCCAAAAGACGTTACGCCCCATGTCTAGACAGGCCGAGTACGAGTGTGTACAGGCTGCTCTCGTCGCGTCGCGTCGCGTCTCGTGGCCCTCGTGCGCTCTCGGAAGCGTGTCGGTTTTTGCGCTCGAGTCAAAGGGTCTCGTAGGTATCGCGTTGAAAACCGAGAGCGAATGATGATATCATAGATGAATGATTGGTCTCGCTGCGCTCGACTAGATACCGCGCTATCTAAGAACAATAGCCCCGTGAATGCGGCAACTCATTATTGTAGTGTGCGTAAGACATCGTCACTTGACTATTGTCAGTTGTTACCAGCTGCTCAACTGTTACCCGTGTTAATGGGAAAAATATTTTACGCTGTGGTCTATTAGTTAAGTCTCAGAAAATACTTAATAATGAACAATGAATTAAAATCGAATAGTAAATAATATAAATATATTTGTGTATAGGTTAGGAGTAGGTTTCTTGTTCAGAAAAGAAAAACAGGTTAATAAAAGAATAAAATTTATTAAGTAGGTATTAATTACTTAAAATTACATTCCACTAACTTGTACAAGTTTACGATACATTTGCCTTTTGGAATTTACTCCCTTACACAATCTTTTTAAACCACCTTTTGTAAAATGCAAGTCGCTCTCATTGAAATGATTGGAACATATAACACTGCGTTCTCTTGGGTTCCACCAACTTTCTTCTCGACTAAGTCGTACTTAAGCAGTCCAACGGTCACAAATGACAGGATCAGCAGGAAATCTGTACCAAGCAAACATAATACGATGATAATAATGACTGCATTCGTTGATCTTTGACAGTCGTTACGGGTCGTCAGAAGCCCGAAAGTCTGACAACCAGTCTTACCAAAGGGGTATCGTATTACCCAGTAACTGGGTTGTGGAGGTCAGATAGGCAGTCGCTCCATGTAAAATACTGGTATTCAGCTGCATCCGGTTAGACTGGAAGCCGACCCCAACATGGTTGGGAAAAGGCTAGGCAGATCATGATGATGAATAATGACTGCATTACACATATACTTAATCATTATAAAAGCAACTCTGTCTGTAACGTTTTCACAACTCAACCACTGAACTGAATTTGCTAACATTTTGTACGGAAACACACGCTTGACCAAATTATTTAATTTAGAAATCTTCCCCGGCGTGCGCACAACAACTCACCCAAATTACATCTCAAAGGTTAGTTTAGTGAACTAGGTCAGATAAAAAAAAACTACCACGTGCTGAACCTAATAATACCCACGCGCTTTAATTTTTTACAGTAACCAGAGTATCCCACCCAAACCCAGGTAGTGATAGTAGTTATTTAACGACTTATTTAACGACAGACTTTCTATCTGAGGATTGAACAACCGGCCCTAAATAATTTATAGAACTAGGTTAACTATACAATAACTAGGTTAGATAAATGAAATATGTTATTTGTTAAAATACAAAAACAATAAATTCACATACGAAAATTTCAACCACGGAGAACTTGCCTCTTGTATACGCGGCAACACTGAATGGCGTTTAGGGTTCATGTTATTTTATGTTGAAATTTCGAAATTATACGATACTTACTGATGATATGTGATCCCACTGTCTTTCTTATTTCTTGTAGTATTATTTTTACACAGTTTCACTACGCATACTGGCATTTTACTTCGAATTATGCCCAAAATTTAATAAAACATTCAACACGTCCACGTCGCAGACAGCTTGGAGTGCGACTGGCTCGGGTACGCCGACTTCGGCGTAGTATTTTTTGCCGCATTTGTCAAGTACGCCGGCGGTATCTAGTCGAGCGCAGCGAGACCAATCATTCATCTATGGATGATATTACTTAACGTGTATAACATGTATCATCAAGCAGAAAAATGCAAACTGTATTATGACATTTTAATATGTAAAAAGTCCAAGGTCGACATTATAACTACACATCAAAGTCTCCTCGAAAACGTATTTATATATAATCGTTAGGTTTTAATTGCTGCTAAATAATATTCTGTATTTTGTGTACACTTAGTTAAAGAAGTAAAATATTTTGTATTTGTAATTTCTGTTTTGTTTCAAGATGACATATGTGATTTTATTGTTAATACCTTTTTTTGATGATAATGTATATAGAAGTGTAATACACTGTTAGAAAGTTTATTAAATACAGTGTTTAATGATATTATTGATTTTTTTTAATTTCATTTAAAATATATATATGTACTTATATTTATGAAGAAACATGTGTTTTTTCCGGGACTAGTTGAACCTCTCTTTTTCTTTACATAATTACAGTCATCTTTCAATAGATCCTGCTAAGTTTTACAAATCTCATAAAATATTTCATACTCTTAATGCCGATATCAATATTTAAGTCATAAGAGCCAGGTTTATTGAATAATTATTTACTTTATTTATATATATATATATATATATATATATATATGTATATGTTTTTTAAAATATTGTGTAACAGGTAGTCGCTAACACTTTCGATATCGATAGTACGCAAGACGACAGAAGTATGTGCGCGGGTGACTGGACGCAGGGTGACACTACTTGGGGCTAGATCGTCGCCCGTTGCTATGTTTTCGCTTCCCCGTATGTCATACCGCACCGCACTGTTCATCTTTCGTGGCGCAAGCCGCAAGCTATACACTATTCTATTCACCGTCCATGGTACTGTTACGGTAAATTAATAGAAACTATCCCCCATCTGCTTCTTAGCAATGGGTTATTAATTTTATTTTTAGTGGAGTTCAAACTTCAAATGATACGTGATGAGAGGCACACGAGGCGACGAGACGAGCGTGTTCAGCCGCCATGAGCTACATACATCTAGGGTTGCCAGGTCTTTTAAACCGAGACCATCCAGCTTAGCCGGACATTTTGGTAAAAAGGCCGGACACCCTTAATTATTCAGTCTTAGTATAACATGGTAATATATTTTTTAAAGTAAAACAATTACAGTAAAACAACCTTATATCATTTACCATAAAATGTTAAATTAAAATAATCAGTGTTCTTTATTATTAATCATTCAATATTCATTACAATATTAGTTTCAATAATTGCAATAGTATGTATTTAAGTACATGAAAAATGTAAAAAAATGGTCAAATATAAAAAGCCTGACAAATGCCGGACAGGCCCGGACACCGTCTAATTTGGCCGGACACGCAAACAAAAAGCCTGACTGTGTCCGGCTTTATCCGGACGCCTGGCAACGCTACAAACATCTGTATACCATACAGTATAGCGTAGGTTAGTTTTGTGTTTGTTTGTTAGGTTATGATTACGAAAATATTAACAGGTTATATAGGTGTTAACATTAGTTTAACTGTGTTATGTTATGATTATGATTACGAATATATAACATTTTATAGGTGTTATAATTATAATATGCGCGTGACATCGTCAATATTAGTACTTTTGTACAATTTTATAGTCACAAAATATGTAAGTGCCTAAGTATTATTGTCCATCACATCACATAATTTTTATGATCCACATCTTGCGTGTAAGCCATTAACTATCCCGAAGGGACTCTTTACTCTCGTTGTTCGAGTCGTATATCGTGTTACGTACCAACTATATTCATCTTAATAATAATCTGTTCAAAACGAAACGCTTACGCGAGTGCCGGTCGTGGTGTGTGTCAACTGCGTACGTAAAATAATCATTACATTTTGTCCACGAAACTGGGTATACGATTATCAAGCTCGTAAGCAGTTTCTGAAACCGATTATGTTAAATAATGCTCACCTCTAGGCATGTCTCGTGGTGTCTCGACGAGCGTGTACAGCCGGCATATAATATGAAAATAGGAATCTTTACGCAAGATAAAGCTTTTGTCGTGTGTTGTTTATCGGTGCACATTCGTTTCTCCAGTAAGCGAAGAGATAACGGCGCGGGCGCAATGACGTCACAGTGGCCGGTCACTAGCGCCAATGGTGGCGCGAGGCGGGTCCACACTCCGCCCACTCACTCCGTACGTAGCAGGAAAATTCGGAAAATCCTCAGCCGCACTTTACGAGGCACTTTATATTAACAAAACCATGACAAATGATGTTGATTGCTTTAGCGCGCGAAAACTGATGTTTCACATTAATATGCATAGGTACTTAGTAGAATTACGTAAATATGCGAAGCATGAACATTGCTTTATGTTTCACATATAATCGTAAAGTCAAAAAAGCATTAACATTTCTGTGTTAGTAAAAAAATTCGACTTATTTTGTTAGCTTTACGATAGAATGTATACAAAATTAAAAACAATGTACTTACCAATAGTGTTATTGTAAATTAGATAACGTAATTTCGTCTAATTTTTTTTTACAAACACCAAATATTCATGCTTTTACGTTACCCTGTAATCTACATTTAGTTTAAATAAGAGTTATCAAGATATTTTTTATTGAAATGAGAAGTAAACAACGCGTCGTGGAGACAACGGTGCGCGAGCGCCCCTTCGAGCTTTTATAGTATTGCGCGGAACATAAGGAACTCTTTATAGACCGTGCGCGCGAGTCGACGGACGCGCGTAGCTTTCCGCGTTTGTGTTTTACACGAGTTTCAAGAATCAACCGTGTACTTAGCCGAAATGAGTTGGGAACAAAGCCGCGAACGCACTTGCGAGAAGCTGGAGATCAACGAGGCTGTCGGGAAATTGCTTCAGTCTTTCAATTATGACACTATCGTACCGCAACCGGCAAAGTAAGTTTTTTTTGCAGTACGCAATTTGTATTTAAAAATTAATCGTTTATACAAAAAATCAAATAACAATTTATAAAAAGCGCTTCCTGGAGGCAGAGTAGTGAACATTAGATATTATATTAACTATTTTATTTGACACAAGTGCATAAATAAAGTTCAATTTTTTTTCAATTGGTATTTGATCAATTATACTAGGTGTTTGAACTATGATGTAGGTTTAAATAGAGCCTTTCAATATCAGAAGTTAATGTCATTTAAAATTAAAGTTTTAATAAATAGTAAAATTCGACTTCAAAGAACTACAAAGAATAAAATATATTTACATAATTATTAACTAACTCAGAAGCCGGTGCTAAGATATAGTGTAATTATAAAGCTCTGAATTCGGAAGCTGTTATTGAGTGAACAAAACAATAAATTAAGCTCAAAGTAACAGTTACAATGTCGTCTAAGTTTTTACACTAAAACGTTGAACTTCCCAAACCACAAGATGGGACTTTTCTCTAAATTTATACGGGACAAACCTTGAAGTATAAATGATCAAATAAAAAAAATATTAACATTGGTTCATAATTCATAATTAACGCAGATATAACTTCTCATCATATCTATTTATCCGTCAATATCTATAAATATCTATAAATTTTTTTCAACCACTTTACAAATATTATTAAATTTGACTCAAAGCCCGACGTGTTACTTATTTCTGAATGCCAATAAGTTTTCGATTCTAATTCAATCATTTTTTTATTAATTACTTTACGTAAGATTAACTTTTCAATAATATTCACGTCTCGCAGTAAGCTTATGTTTCTGATATAGCAGTAGCGTTTTGCTTTTGTTACACTTATGTAATTTACTGCTTATTTCAATAACAGAAACACTTTTAACTCAAGTGCTCTTAGGAACCTTGAATTATTTCAAAGTGGTTCGACGGACTACAGATAACAATAAACACGCTCCCTTTGGCAGATTATATTAATATAAATTTTAATTTATACGTTGACTGCTTCGTTGGTCTGGTGGTTGTAGTGGTGCGACTACTGATCACGTTGTCCTGGATTCGAATCGGGGCAAAAATCAATTTTTGAGTTTTTCTGTCAAGAAATTCTCAGTAACTGTCCGGAGTCAGAAAGTTGGCGATGTCTCATACCCAAGCCTTGGAAAGCATGTTCAGCCGTTGATCCTGCGCCTGATCTCTCTCCGGGCGTGTCAGTTTACCGTCCCATCAGATTATGAGAGTGTGGGAATAGAGACTGCACCTGTGCGTGCGCATAAACTTGGGCACTATAATCCTGTCCTGTGCCGATGGCTAGTCTCCGTTAAGGCTGGCCGCCGTGACAGAAATTCGGCCTGGAGTACACTATTAATATAGATTAATATAGAAAATGTTACTTAGTTTCAATATTGATTTATGTTGGCGGAGTAAAAGAAGAGAGATTTTACTAAAGGACGGAATTCCTTCAGTGCCTCGAAATCTTCGTGAGTTAGATACTACTCTCTTAACTATTTCTATCGTTACACAGTAGTCCACCATCTGTTGTGTTTCAATTTGAAAGGTAAATAAATATATAGCCAGTATAATTGTATTATAATTCTCAACAAGGTTGAGAAATTCTATAGCACACAGTCCTCCTGAACACCGATGGCAAGTGGATGTGGCAGCCCATAGACATCTACATCTATCCTCGATTAAAAATCAAATTGCAAATGCGTTTCCACCCCCAAGGACTAAGATGGAATGCCTCGTTTCCGGTAAAAAAGGTCACCGTTTCTAGACATTCACCATACAAAATTGCTGTGTTTTAGCTATATAGATGTAGCGTGGCTCTACCACATAAACACAAAGTAGAGACGACGTATACCTAGCTTCATCCATTTGAAGTTGGTTGCGGATATCTATCTCTCTCATATCTAGCTATATATATATATATATATATATATATATATATATATATATATATATATATATATATATATATATATAATCTAGCTTACAGAATACCAGCGTGAAATAGCAGCTTAATGCTGCTGTGTTTCGTATGGTGAGTGTGGAGATCTGAAGCCCCGTTTTACTGGAATCGAGGCATTCCATCTTAGTCCTCAGCGGTGACAACGCATCTGCATTTTGATTCGCAATCGAGGTTAAATGTAGACGTCTATGGGCCACAACATCCACTTACCATCTGGTGGACTGTGTGCTCGTTTGTCAACCTAATTCTATAAAAAAATCTATGGACTGCATTTAACCACTTTTCATCAGGAGAACTGTATGTCTATTTTATACAGGTGATGATATACGTCCCTTACACGTATAAAATACACCCAAAAAAGGGGGAGGTCCATGTCGAGTGGTGAACTTTTACAGGTTCTATATTATATCTATATTTATATGTAAATATTTATAGCTCTATAATTTCTCTCATTTAATATCTAGCACCCCGACCCGCCCTCGCCTGGCTTTGGAATTTTTTGGAATTACGAAAGATACTATTAACACAGAAATGTAAATTGATGAAGTTTATGCCGATATAAATATAATATACTAACAAAGACTTACAACTAAAAAAATTGTTAAATTATGGATATAGGTGAAGCGTGCGAACATTGGCCAGCTTATAAAAGTATGATATAAGTGTACGCTATAAATGTAATTCTACGTATTCAGGCGACAGCATACGCTGACGATATACTTGATCAAATATTTAATAATAATAATAATAAACTTTCTTTATATAAAAGCGACTGAAATACATGGGTGGAACATTACATCGTTTGTACTATCTATAAAATATGACCTTCAATATAGTGGATGTAGCTCTGCTCTCTTTGCTAGGTTACAGATTAACCTGTATTAAGGAGTAACAGCCCCAATCCCCATAATAGTAGGTATATAAGAAGTACATGCTTGCAGTTATACGTGCTACAATCATAACAATTTCTAGTTATGTGATTTTTTTCATAAAAATATTAATTTCGTGTCATCAGATCATTTAAGTCCTAAAATTTTTCACGACTTTTCAATCCTGATTCTCATTTTGTGCATACTGTTGTCGAATATTCTACTGTAATGGGAATAATGTTTCATTCAACACCTATTTATTTTATTTAAAAACTTACATGTAACACCTTTAAAGCTATATAAGGGTACATAGGATGGAAATAATGGATTGTTGGCAGCACAGACAATTGCTTGGCCTATATAACATGTATTTATAAAAAATTATATTTAAGGTCATCAATTTAAAATACTATTTCTTATTTATACTTTTATTAACCGAAAATCTTTATATATAGTTGCTCTATCACAATGTTTCTGTGACGAAATTTTAAGTCACATATTGCCTTTAAATAGTGTTAAAGGAAATCGTCTTGGACGGTGTTTCCGTTTTGTTAATTAGGCAGGGTTTTTTTAAATTCATTCTTAGCGGTCAGCAAAAAAGACACCTACGGCAAACCCAGACTATACCACTATACCAGACTACATTACGACGACTCCGTACAGCGCCCGACGCAAGATACAAGACTATATTATGCTTTGTGCAATTTGTAGGGATGCCTGTTTTCAGCAGTGAACTTGTTGTCAGCTGTAACTAATGATGATGACCCATAGACATGATGAGGTCTTTTTGAAGTTTAACATAGATATATTTTAGAAATTATAATAATCATATTTCCTCAAAAATTTAAAAGGTTGATTTATATTCAACAACAATTGCGGGCGCTCGTACATTAACTCACCAAATCAATTCACAAATAGGTACCTACCAAAGTGTCACCGTAAACGGATGAATGTCATTTAGGACAGTACACATTTGGGATATGAAAAGAAACATTCATTTTTGTAAATTCAGAACAAACAACCTGTTTATTACATTGAAAATGTTCCATACATAAAAAATAAGTCCCACCGGATTTCTCCAGGATTTTTTTTTCGAACCAATAGTATTTAATAGTTAAACTTTTAACAAAAGGACCGACATCATAACCATATAGTAACTTCTGAACTCGGTCCTAAGACAAGTATATCGTAGAATGAAAGCCCCAACTGCCGAAGCTATGTAGGAAATATTTTATTCTTTTTAGTTTCTTAAGTTAACATTTATAGGCCAAAATACCGGCCGAATACAGCTGAATTCTCGTAATCAGACATCATTTTATATTTCACATTTTTTTATTTTAATTATTTAACTTTGTATTTAATTAAATTGACCGCCGAGCGCAATCATTTTGTTGGGTCACCGGTGTGCTGCGTTTTCTGACTCAGTAGCTTCTTCAAATTTTGCTGCAATCTTACATCCAAATCGAAAACGGGTAAAAAATTACGAGTATTGTGTTTGAAACTATAATAAGGACACTTGATCTTGAATGCATATAAAATATACGTGGTAACAAATTGTCTAGTATATAGTGAGGTGTAAGAGGAAACAAGTGTATTTTTCAATTTACTAAATGATATTAAACATGCCACGTTTTTTCACATTTCTACATTGTCATCCGATTCTGAGCTATGTTCAAAAGTTCAAGTCTATAGTTCATCGGGATGGGTTCGAAATTTGAGTTGCGAGTTTCCATCTGCACCACAGACAGACAAGCAAAGGAGTGACTTAATAACAATATGGTAAAATAGATACAAAAGGTAAAATAGAAAATAGATACCGAATTTAGATATAATTAATAATTGCGAAGTAATTATTATTTTTTCCTAAATTCGGTGCATTCTGCGAACCAAACAAGGTTCTAATGGACGTCTAGTAATAGGTCCTTACATATGAAATTGGCGTTTTGTACGGGAGGAATATAAAGTCACCTATATTTTTAAAATATATTTAATTAATCAAAGTATGTACCGTTGTTATCTATGCACTTTTGCTATCTCGTAGGTAGTTCATTGCTCCCTTGCTAAAAAAACCATGGGGGCGAGAATCAATAAACTCTTTGAAGGCGGTTTGGACTGCCGCATCGGAGTTGAATTTTTTCCCTTGTAAGAAGTTGTCCAAATTCCGAAAAAAATGGTAATCTGTTGGAGCAAGGTCCGGAGAGTACGGTGGATGTTCTAACTTAGTGGTTTTTTGTTGTGCAGTGTGTGGTCTTGCGTTGTCGTGAAGCAGCAGTGGCCTAGAGCGATTGACCAATCTCGGTTGTTTAGCAGCTAGTTCTTCCTTCATGGTTTGCAGTTGCTGACAATAGATATCTGCCTATATCGTTTGGCCAGGTTTTAGAAATCTGTAGTGAAGGACACCGGCGCTAGTCCACCAAACACTCACAAGTAACTTTTTCTTTGGCAATTTTCGTTTATCGCGCGCGCGTTATTAAGCGCTTCCGATTATCGTACAGTATCCACTTTTCATTACAAGTAATGATTCGAGTTAAAATCCCTTCATTTTTGTGTCACTTGAGCGAAGTAACACAGCAGTCGACGCGTGTTTGCAAGTTCGATTCACTCAATGCATGAGGTACCCATCGTTCAAGTTTTTTTACTTTCCCGATTTGCTTCGAGTGGATTAATACAGTTTTATCACTTACCCCAAAGCCTGCAGATATCTCTGAAGTGCTTTGTGATGGATCCGCTTCCACAAAAATAGCCTTTAATTCTTCATTTTCCACTTTAGTCTCCGGCCGTCCACGGGGTTGGTTCTGAAGGTCGAAATTTTCAGAACGAAAACGTTGAAACCAAAAACGTACCGTAACGTACTTTTCTGCAGCACTGGTGACACGGTAGAACTCGTACTCGTAAATATACCGATGTTTTCCATTGTGCGGTAATAAGCGACACCAAAGAAAAAAAATAATAAGGCAAAAACAAATGAATGTTTTCAATACTCAAATGTACCAGCTAAATGGATTTATAATTTTGAATTTGGAATTCTTAACCAAAGAGGAGATATTTCAGATCAAAGTGGTATTGTGTATATATATATATATATATATATATATATATATATATATATATATATATATATATATATATATATATATATATAACGTTTTATTTTCATCAATTTTAGCCTATGAAAGTCCACCTGCATAGATTGCCTCGTATGCGTTTGCCATAGTTGCAATTGTTTGCAAGCGGGTTGGTAACCATATTTTTTATTATCTTAAGATGATCAGGAAGAAGGTCCTACCTATTTCCTGGTTTATTTTACTCTGTCGCCTATTTGTTCACGTTCAGGATTATATGGAATAGTGAATTCTCTTTCGACACCACTATATGGCGGCTACACATTCCAATATTAAACTTAAAATCCTTACGTCGATGACGCGGTTTCCGATCTAGGTGTGCCATTAGGAGGAAATATACGCTCCATAATCTTCAGAGTATGGGGGTGATTGAGATTGGTCAGTCAGCACGGGAGCCTTTTTTTGATCAGATTGCATATTTTTTTTTATAGGATAGGGTGACAAACGAGCACACAGTTCACCTGATGGTAAGTGGTTGCTGTGGCCCATAGACATCTACATCTATCCTCGATTACGAATCAAAATGCAGATGCGTTGTCACCCGTGAGGACTAAGATGGAATGCCTCGTTTCCAGTAAAAAGGGTCTCCGGTTTTCTACACTCACCATACGAAATACAGCAGCATTAAGCTACTATTTCATGCACGCATATTGACGAACTTTCAGGATTTGGGCACCATTCCAGCTTTAAATGAGAGGTGGATCAAGTGTATCAACACAGGAGATAACTGGCCTTTAGGAATTCAGCTGGTTTAACATCTGGTTCACTAGCTTTGTTCAAGTCTAGACCCCGCAAGGTTTTAAGAACCTCTTTGTTAGTGATGCTCCTCTCCGACATAGAGGTCCCACAGTAAGCTAGTTAAGGTGGAACTTTGTTGCCACTGTCAAGACGTGGACTATAAGCAACTAGCGATCCACCCCGGTTTTGTACGGGTGATTTCTGGATCTCGTCAAGAGCGCCACCTACCGAATCCAATTAAGTTTTTAAATCATTCAGTAATCTACTTAAATACACGCAAAACATTCATTAAAATTGTTCGAGCCGTTTTCGAGTTTTAACGAACCTATCGGATAGCAATTAATTTTTATTTATAAGATTATAGTCGTTTGCACTAGTGTGCCATGCGGTTTTACCAGCGTAGGCAGTGTAGGCCTACAGAAGTTTGTCTCGACCAGTTTAGCGAGAGACCAAAAAGTTCTACTGCAAAGAGAGTTTTGCGCCGATATGTTTAATGCAGTCGAAACTAGCTTTTTGTAACTCTTTTTGTACATAGGGTAAAAATAAGTAGTTATATTATATACACAATACAAAGAAGTAGGTGATGAAATTTGTCTGATTTCGCACTTTGTCGTATCTTACCGACACCTAGGTGACGAAAAAGGGTGATTCATAATATCACAATTTTTTTAACTAACATTCGTTTATGACATGTACTTATCTAATCTAGTTTCTATCTATCTAGGCTCGCGGCATGAAAGGCCGTAGGCTAAAAATAAAAGAGGTAAATTTAAGTCATTCTGCGTCGTTACTTGCTTGGCTTGGCATACCAAAGGCTGAGTTGTCGTCCTGTTATCATAAATAAACAATACCATAGTAATAGTCCGCTGGATATAGGTCATAGGCTAATGCGTCGTCCTGAGTCACCTGGACCATAAGCTCCCTGCACTTACTTTCACCATGTAGTAAATATTTCAAGGGGGACCGCCCACGAAGAAGTCCACAGTTACGTTTAGTAGTTTAGTAGTGTAGTTTAATTATATTTACTCATCCCGATTCTGCGAATTCTTTAAAAATCATCTTAACATATGATAGCCGTTAATATACATACAATATAGAGGAGTTCTCCGTCGCGGCTTCTCTAGCCGAGCTAGAAGTATTTCGTAATTACTCTATATCTCCGTGCATAATGACAGTTTAAGATACATACAGCGTTAGATGACCCGGGGTCATCGATGCGGTCTAAGTTGAAACGTTACTTTATGAGAAGCCGCTAATTGAATTCTGCTTTATCTCTTATCTACTCCTTGTTTATTAATTTCCTATAATCTGTCGGCACTTTTTATTTTTTCAAAAGCATTCAACTTTTAGGTTTTCTTCTACTAAGCCGTGTGAATATTGACGTAAATTATGTTACAGCTATATGAAGAAGCTCTTGAATGTAGGTAAAGGGTAACAGAGATTTTACCTTAATTAGGTACTGCTTGACTTGAATTATATATATATATATATATATATATATATATATATATATATATATATATATATATATATATATATATGCCGTGTAGTGGCGGTTGAGAATATCCACTACCCCATATCTTCCCGTGGGTGTCGTAAGAGGCGACAGAGGGACACAGAAAGGAGATGGGCAGCAGCATCTTCCTAATAACAACAATAACATAATGGGTGCGTTTGGCAGAAAAAAGCGCTGGCAAGCGCTTACTAGCGCTAAAATAGTTTTCGGCCAGGACACGATTGCTACTTCAGTAGCGCTGACACAATCCGCCATTTTGCTTATTTAATTTGTTTTGTTTTGAAGTATCGTTTATAACTTGTTTTTGAAATATTAGTTTTAAGTAATATAATGACATGAATAGACATATACATGTTATTAAAAATTCATGATTGGTAAGTTTTTAATATGAATACTTCACAAACATATATTTAAATTAGGTTAGGTTCCCCGGTTAAAACTAACATCGTGTCCTAGAGGAAAATAGCTACTTACGATTTGACAGCGCTTACCGCTTATGATCGCCATTTTGCTTATAAGCGCTTGCTAGCGCTTTTTTCTGCCAAACGCACCCAATAAAAAACTGCTTTTGCCAACCCGCTCGCCAAGCGTGGCAACTATGGCAAATATCCCCCATGAGCAACAACGCAAATAAACGGCCCCCAGTCCCCGGCAGCCCCGCTATTTTTGGCTACGGTGGCGACCATGGTAACGGCGGGGCAGGGGGTGCTAAGAATCTCCGGTGGAGGTTCGGTTGCCACCTACGACGACTCGACCTGGCAACATATAACGCACGCACCCTGAGGACTGACGAGAAGATACTGGAACTGGAAGAAGAGGTAGACAAGTTGCGCTGGCATATTATTGTATTATCTGAGGTCCGAAGAGAGGGGGAGGACACGGTAATCCTCGAGTCCGGCAACTTGTTCTATCACCGGGAGGCCGACCATCTGTCCCATTGAGGTGTCGGATTTATCGTCCACAAGTCTCTCGTCAACTACGTTGTAAAGATTGGGAGTGTGTCGACGAGGGTCGCGTGCCTGATACTCAGAAGCACCAAACGGTATTCGCTGAAGGTCATACAGGTCTACGCACCAACCTCGGCACATCCCGATGAGGAGGTGGAGGAAATGTATGAGGATATTTCTAGAGCCATGCATTCCTCCAAAACCCACTACACGGTGTTGATGTGAGACTTCAACGCAAAACTAGGCACAAGAGAAGGCGGTGAGCTGAAGTTAGGGAAATTTGGAGTAGGGCAACAGAACCGTAGGGGCCAGCAGCTGGCTGACTTTATGGAGAAAGACTCTTTATGATGAACTCTTTCTTCCAGAAGCGGCCACACAGGAAGTGGACCTGGTCGAGCCCCGACGGTTCGACAAAAAATGAGATTGACTTCATTATGACGACCAAACGCCAACTGTTCAGTGATGTCTCGGTGATCGCAAGGGTGAAACCGGCAGCGATCACCGAATGGTTAGAGGCACACTGAACCCAAACGTTAAGTTGGAGAGATCTCGTCTAATGAAGTCAACGCTCCGTCCCCCTCGTGCTCTAATCCAGAATCCAGAGACTTATCAGCTCGAGTTACGTAACCACTTTCAGTGCCTAGAAGATTGCAATGCAGTGGACGATATGAATAACAAGTTCGTGGAAACTGTCCATGCGGTTGGAGCTAAGTTCTGCAAGACCCGCCGCAGAAGAACACAAAAACTCTCCAATCACACTCTTAATCTCATGGCTGTTAGGCGGGAGATGAGGCTGCAATCGTCAACAGATTTGACAGCATACAGGCAACTGAACAGACAGATCTCCAAATGCATGCGGCGAGACTTACGCGACTTTAATACTGCTCGTATTAAAGAAGCGATCGAGCAGAACCAGGGCTCCAAAGTCTTTGCCAGAGATCTGTCTGCCAGAAAGAGCCAACTGTCAAAGCTGAAGACTGAGTGTGGCAGCATCGTTTCCGGGACACCTGAGATTTTGAGTGAGATTGAGAGGTTCTATGGGCAGCTGTTCACATCATCGTTGGAGCCACACGCAAGTGTGAGTAACGATTCAAGAGCAAGTCTTAACCGACACTATTCCAATGATATCTCGGACGTCAGTCTGAGCGAGATTAGAATGGCTCTCCAGCACCTTAAAAACGTTGGCGAGGCGAGGATGGAATTACAGCGGAGCTTCTGAAAGCGGGTGGAACACCGGTTCTTGAAGTCCTTCAGAAGCTCTTCAATTCCGTCCTCCGTGGTGGCACTACTCTGGAGGCGTGGAGCAGAAGTGCGGCGGTCTTGTTCTTTAAGAAAGGCGACAACGCTCTCTTGAAGAACTACAGACCGAATTCCCTTCTGAGCCGCGTCTACGTGCTGTTTTCGAGAGTCATTACGAATCGTCTCGCACGCAGACGCGACGACTTCCAGCCACCCGAACAAGCCGGTTTCCGAAAAGGCTTCAGTACCATAGACCACATACATACCCTGCGGCAGATTGTACAGAAGACCGAAGAGTACAATCTGCCACTTTGCCTGGCGTATGTGGACTGTGAGAAAGCCTTTGATTCCGTCGAAATTTGGGTGGTGCTACAGTCCCTTCAGTGGTGCCAAGTTGACTATCGGTATATCGAAGTGCTGAAGTATTTATACAGCAGGGCTACGATGGCTATCCGAGTACAGTACCGGAGTAAGAAACCCATCCAACTGCAGAGAGATGTAAGACAGGGTGACGTTATTTCCCCGAAACTCTTCACCGCTGCATTGGAAGACGTTTTCAAGCTACTGGACTGGAAAGGATACGGTATTAATATCAATGGCGAGTACATCACTCACCTTCGATTTGCCAACGATATAGTCCTTATGGCAGAATCGCTGGAGGACTTAAGCACTATGCTCAATGACCTCAATAGTGCTTCCCAACGGATAGGTCTTAAGATGAACATGGACAAACAAAGATCATGTTTAATGTCCGTGTCACACCTATGCCGGTATTTGTTGAGAGCACTAAGCTCAAAGTTGTTGACGAGTGCGTTTACCTGGGACAAATAGCCCGACGAACTTAACTCGATTGACCTCTCTGTTGAAGTTGGACTTACCTAAGTCCAACTTCAACCGAGAGGTCAATCGACGGATTCAACTCGGCTGGGCAGCGTTCGGGAAATTACGACGCATCTTCTCGTCAGGTATACCTCAAAACCTGAAAACTAAGTTGTACAACCAGTGCGTGTTGCCAGTGATGACCTACGGAACCGAGACGTGCTCCTTCACTGCTGGCCGTATGAGGACGCTCAAAGTCGCTCAGCGAGCTATGGAGAGGGCTATGCTCGGAGTTGCTCCGCGTGATAAACCTAGAAATGAGGATATCCATAGTAGAACCAGAGTGACCGACATAGCCCAACGGATTAGTAAGCTGAAGTGGCAATGGGCCGGCCATATAGCTCGAAGAACCGACAACCGTTGGGGAAAATAGGTTCTCGAGTGGCAGCCTCGTACCGGTAGGCAAAGTGTAGGGCAACCGCCAACTAGATGGAGTGACGACCTGGTAAGACATTCAGGAAGTCGATGGATGCAGGTGGCTCAGGACCGTGCTTTGTGGCATACCTTGGGGGAGGCCTATGTTCAGCAGTGGACTTGTGAAGGGCTGTAATGATGATGATGATGATATATATATATATATATATATATATATATATATATATATATATATATATATATATATGTATATATATATATCATCATTACAGCCCTTCAAAAGCTTTCTCATAGTCCACATACGCCAGGCAAAAAAAAATTGTACTCTTCGGACTTCTGTACAATTTGCCGAAGGGTTTGTATGTGGTCTACGGTACTAAAGCATATATATATATATATATATATATATATATATATATATATAGTTTAATGTTTTTTTAGACTTGCGTCTTAAAATAAAATAAAACTAAAAATTATTCAAAATAAAATATATAAAAATTATGCAATGTTCTGTGTTATGGAAATCATCAACCAACCAATCAACGTACTCACAAAGACGTATTTTATATAAGAAATGGTAGAGTCTCGGACTCCTAAGAAGAAGAAGAAACCTCAAATCGTGAAGTCATAGTAAAATTTGGACTTCCGAAAATCTGTTTCAACATTCATTCAATTTTTCAAATTTAATATTACCAAAAAAATTGTCAAAAAATGTTGTATCCAAACTTTTTTGTCTCGTGGCGCTAAGAAAATTAAAATTAATGTATTTATTTATATATATGCTGTTTATCTTTTTATACTACGTTAGTACGCCTCTAAGTTAAACGTTGTAGGCTCCGTCTATTTAGCGCTTACGAAAGATGTTTAGGTTGCGTATGACTCAGTGATAAATGCTTTCGCTTATTGAGGAACAAATTGGACCATGCGATGGAAAATATCTGCAGAAAGCTCAATGCTAGTACCCAGGTTGCATGTGGTCGATATTTTTTAAATTATTATTGAACATAAACAGGGATTTTCCCCCGTATCGTGGAGGTGTTTTACAAATAAGTACTAATTGCACATGAACGAACACCCAAACCCGTAAAAAGTATTTGCAAGGCCATTCAAACACTCTTTCTTTGCGGTATTTATTACCGCGGTACTGCAGCTTCGCAACGTGACTCTTAGTTTAAAAGATATCCTAAACATCATAAATCAATTATATCACCTGAAAACAAACACCAATAAGATATATTTTCTTCAGTTTCTGCTTCATCGGCAGCGGATTTGCTTCAATCGTCACGTTTAAAAGTAACAGAAGTTTCACACCTTTGATGGTGCTGCTTAATGCCAGAGACTCAGACCGGCGTAAAATACTCATCGGAAGTCTTTTTGCATCAAAATATGTATATATACGCACTTTTAACGGTAGGCATTTACGAGCTTATATCAACGATAATATATATCCTCTTACGCTGCAAACATACGGCAAATAAGGTATAAATAATTTTGTATGTATAAAATAAATTAAAATAAATAATTTAATATCTAAACGCGTCCGCTAAGCAAGGCTCTCACGACAGACAAATGGCGGTGAAATCGAACCCAAATTCCACACAGTTATGATGAGGAGCTGCTTAACGAGTGCGAGAGTATCGTTTCTGAACTCTCCAACCCGCCTTTTGGTGACTAGAGCTGAAATTATCTCAAATTTGATAATCGTACTAAGTTGCCGTATAGTAGCGGCGTAACGGAATGTACTAACCCTAATAATACCGTGGTAATACCGTGCGACAGAGGGAACAAGTTAACATAACAAAAAAGTAGTAACTTTGGAAAATATCCCCCTATGCGGAAATCTATATTGAAGGTGGGCTTTTGACAAACTGTAATGAATAAATTAATGAATGAATAAATTTCTCGTAAAACCAACATGCATTGCAGTATCAGGTAGACATTTCCTTGCTGAGAGCAAGGCAGCAAGGAAATGTCTACCTGCCCCTGTTCTCTCAGAAATAGGTGAGGTGAGGTAGGGCCTGTGCCCGACAGTGGGACGTATATATGTTATAACTTTAACGCTTACATTTTAAAGCCTACCTTTTTTATGAAAATAATTTCGTCGTTACTGTAAAATTAACTACTTCCAAACTGTATTGTCGAATGCGTTTCTTAGTGTTAGGGTGCTTCGTGTGACAATTTTTATCTCCTTCCTGTTCCCAACCGATTTATTTCCGCGTTTGGCTGCGATAATGCGCCTGCGCAAACATTTTCATCGTGGGGTGCTTATCTTCACCGCCTTAAGGGAGTTCCCCGCTCCAACAAATTTTTATTTTCAAAGGTTATGATCTCAGTTTTTTATTGAATAAGGATGACAAAGGAACACATATTAGACCTGATGGTAAGTGGATGCCGTGGCTCACATGAGTAGAAATGCAGATGCGTTGCACGGAGGACTAATATACCTAGAATGCCTTGTTTTCAGTAAAAAGGGTGTCAAGTTCTCTAAACTCACTATACGAAACACATCAACATTAAACCGGAGACCCATTTTACTGGAAACAAGGCTTTTCACCTTTGTGTCAGGGGTGATAACGAATTTGTTTTTTGATTTTTAATCGAGGATAGATATAGATAAGCATCTACATACCATGAGGTGAACTGTTCTTTCTAATATAATGCTTTAAAAATTTGGTAATAACGAAAAATCGTCATCCATTTTCATATTTATATTATAAGTAAAATAATACGATATAACAAAGACATTTTTCAAAAAAATAAATAGATGGGTGTGATTTATTCTAAAATCTTAAGGAGATTTTATTTTATTTAGTTGTTGTAGAATTTGTCAATTTCGTGCTTTTCTTTATTTAAAACTAAGGGCCTTTGTATAATCCCACACACATAAGGCTATTGTTTTCACAGTAGCTTTATTGTAAAGGTTTCGAACTGCAATATTATAACGATATAAAAGTCATGGGTTCGAATCTACCAATCAACTATTACCATTTTGATGTACGTCTAACAAGCATTTTAAGATTAGTTAAACTGGGTTTTTTTATAGAGCAAACAGCATACAGCTCACCTGATGGTAAGTAATTACCGCCGCCCATGAACAACTGCGACACCAGGGGAATTGCAGATGAGTTGCCTGCCTTTTAAAAAGGAGTAGGCTTTTCTTGAAGATCCCTAAGTTATATCAATCCGCAAAAATCTCTGGTAGTAGTCGATTCCTCAAGGAAGTTGTGCGAGAAAAAAAAACTTCTTTTAAATCGCACAATGTTGGACCGCCAGTCTTCCAGATGGATGGTATCGCGAGTTTTGTCGCGATGTGCAATGGTGAAATCGTGCGGCGGGAATTAGTCCGAACAATTCGTCAGAGCACTCCCCGTGGTAAATGCGATAAAATACGCAAAGAGATTCAACATCTCTTCGCAGTGCCAGTGAGTCAAGCTGATCGGAGACCCTTTTTTACTGGAAACGAAACATTCCATCTTAGTCCTCACGGTTGACAACGCATCTGCATTTTGATTTGTGATCGAGGATAGATGTAGATGTCTATGGGCCACAGCAACCACTTACCACCAGGTGGACTGTGTGCTCGTTTGTCACCCTGTCCTATAAAAAAAGAGCTCGGTATTAAAAACAAAAACGTCACGCTTTCTTGTAACATTTACTAGTAACGTTTACTGGCGGGGCTGTATGACTATACTATTATTTAAAAACATACTTATTCAAAATATAAAATTAAAGAAGAAATGAAGTTTCACATTGTACAATTTTTATTGGTACTTGCACAGGTGCCGTAAGAGGTGATAATAGTAGTATCTCAGTGTAAACATGTCTTAACATCAGGTAAAAAATAGTACACTATTATATAAATCAAAATATCTTATTTTTTACGTGGTAAAGCCACGCTGCAGCTTTATTATAGTGAGTCGGCTCTACCGGGGCAGGACCACACTCTCACAGAATACCAGCGTGAAATAGCAGTGTATGGTAGCTGTGTATGGTGTGTGTAGAGAATCGGAGACCCTTTTCACACGAATCGACACATTCCATCTTAATCCCCAGGGCATGACAACGCATTTGCATTTTGATTCTTAATTAAGGATAAATGTGGATGTCTATGGGCAACAGCATCCACTTACCATCAGGAGGACTGTGGGCTCGTTTGTCACCCAATGCTATAAAAAATACCCACGCCGGCGACGAGCAGGCTGCCTATGGCAGTAGCGTCTTATATGCGATACGTCTGGAACTGCGATTTACAATTTGCCTGTGCTGAGCGTGATGATTAAGGCAAATACTCCCTACAACGGGAAAGCTCAATGTCCAGTAGTTGACATTTACGTACCGATAATGATGATGAAGAAGAATAAACTTCTTCGGTAGGTAAAACCTACCTACCTATCTATCAGTTTGCCTATTTTTTATACTTTTGTAAGTCAGTGCTTTTTTACTGTACTTGATGCTTATTATTTAAATGTTATAAGTCAACGTTTGGTTACCACCCCACCTAATGGTAAGTGGTGATGCAGCCAAAGATGGTAAAGCGTCCTGACTTAGTTTAACAAAAACTTATTTACGCACATTCGTTGTAATCGGATGGAAAGACCGATGTTAATAAATTATTTCGCTCTTTTGCTGTACGCATTATAAACGCCGAAGCAATCGGACTGATTTGAATGCGTGGTATATCGCCAATAAAGGGATGAAGACCAGCTTAGTTGTGGTCCAATGAATAGGGAGGTATCCTGGAAAACACCATTATATATATCAAAATATCTATTGGATAAAGCGTTAATAGAAACATCGATGTTTGTAGAAAATTAAATTCATCATAATATTTACTATAATGAGTATCGCCAGAAGGTTATATCAATGAATTATCAAATACTAAATTTGTGAAATTCAAGGATTAGGTAGTCAAGAGGTAAATTCTTTTGAAAGTTAATCAATACCTTCCATATTAGAGGCCGGTTGTTAGATTAAGATTTCCTCGCCTCATCTCGCTCCGCACCGGTGCAAGTAAACACGGACACTCGCTGTAGGTGTGCGTAGCTATTCTAACCTCCCTTTTAATTGGGGGCACAAACAATAGCAGCACAGGTGCCGCCAGTGCTCCACCCCTCCTGTTTACTCAAGCTACTATCCATTCGTCACATTCGTAGCATGCCCTTTAGACATTTAAACTTCCACTTAGTCTCTAGTAGCGGCATTTCAGATATTTTGTAGCTGCTCTATATATTATATTAGTAAAATTATTTTTTCCTCACTTCTTTCTTTATCAGTCAGTACATTTCATTGCTAGGCTGTGTTTATTTTTTACAATAGGGTATTTTACACCATGTAAAATAAAATGAAAAAATATTACTTATTTAATGATAGATTTTGTAAAAAGTAAACGAGAAATATTGATTTCTGTTTATAAAATTGCACAACATGGCGGCTAGCGTTTTCACGCGAAAATTTAAAACGATAAAATAAAAGTACTTTTTATGGAAATATTCGGTTTTAAAAAATATTTAAAAATTATAGTGGTTCATTATCACTCTAGGATTCATTTAAAACAATTTTTGAAAATGGGTAAAATACCCTATTGTTATTATAGCTTTTAGACATAAAAAGAAATGATTTTTGAACTTAAAAACTTTGTTGACATTATAATTAAAAATAATATCATATATAAATTACTAACCGTGTAGTGGCAAAGAATATCCAATACTCCATATCGTGCCATGGGTGCCAATTAAAGGTGACAGAGGAAGTGAAACAGAAGACCGGCAGCAGAATCTAATTGATATCAACTCAAAAATTTAAAAAAAAAACTAAAGTTGCCAACCCGCCTGCTAAGCGTGGCAACTATGGCAAAATCATAAGAGGTTATGTATAGGGGTGCATATTTAGTAGTAAACTTTAATAGATATTGTGATAATGGTAACGAATTTAACTTAATTCCTCAGGTAGACGTAGGGAATATGTATATACTACCTTGTGAAGGTAATATGGTCACTTTAAGCTTTGCCACCCTATAAAATCAAAACTGGGATAAGGAAAAAGTCAAAAACACAAAGTCGTATACAGTAACTAAGATATTATGAAAAAAAGCAAACAAGCTTTGGCAATAATTAGGAACATTTCGAAAAATCTAAGTACTTAAAAAACCAACTACACTACACCATATTAAAAACGACCAAAATATTTACTATAATGTCAACTGTTAAAATGGCGTCGATAAAGCATCACCCTTTTGATTCTTTATTATTTTATTGACCGATGAAGAGCTTTCACACATCACACACATACATATCGTATCACAAAGCCATTTATGCAAAAAAGACTGTAGTTTTTGAGTAACAAGATAGTGACCATATTAACCTCACGCCTACCTACACTACACTAAAATATATGATACAATTTTAACTAAGTTTGAATCGTATCTCATACTTACTTGTTATGATTAACTATTTATTTATTAATAGCTTTAATTCTGCGAGGCGAATGTACTTGTATATTTCGTAGATGTGCTTGTAATTAATACAACGTGAAACTCCAAGGCACAGCACTGTCATTGGTGTTCCCGTAGCGGCATCAGCGCGGTTCAAATATTGACAGAGTGTAATCTGGTCGGCGCCGTGTGTGCGGTTAGCGGGAGCGCGGTAATGCGCGCCGTTAACACCGGCCGCTCTTCATTACCGCGCATCTACTTATTTGGAATGTTACCACATGCTAAATGTTATTCGCGATATAGTCTTGCGCGTTAGTATGTTTACTGTTTAGTCTTTGATTCCAAAACGTAAAGTTACAGCCTAAATACGTCCCATTAGTGTGAACAGGTTGTTTTATTGTGAAAGGGTTTTAGAGCAATTATCTATGGAGCAGTGTATCCACCGCGCTCCTTCGGTGTAGACGGACTTCATTTGAAATCATATTTTATTGCCTTATACAGGTTTCCTTCCTATATTTGTCATCACCGCTGAGCACGTGGTTGTAATTAACAATTTCAATTTCATAGAAATTATTTTCGGGTTCGTTGACAATTTAATTTGTGCTCAAACTGAAGTTACTAGTTCTTTATGATATTCACGACAAGTGCTTAACCCCAGCTACCACATCTCAATTGAATAAAAATTTATACAGATTTTATCGCATTTAATTATTATTTTTAATTTCCTACGTTTCGGGTACTTTATAGCACCCATGGTCACGGGGAAGACTGAGATGTTTGACGTCCCAATGTTACTGTTAGCCCGCCTACCTTCAGTTTATGAACATTAATTTTAGGTCCGATCTAAGCAGAACGAGCTTACAGTATCTTGAAGTGTTGCATATGCTTGTGTTTGGATTTAATTTTGTTAGGATCCCAAGCAAATGGTAGCACCCATCCATCTTCTCTATTGAAATTAGGATGTGTTTTTATATCAATAGCCTCGCGTTTTTTGGTCGGAATCGGTGTTCTTTTGCGTGGATTTGTGGTTTATCAAATCTGATGTAATGGTGGTATTACCACTGCAAGACTTCCAAATACTGTAAGCTTGTTCTGCGTAGATTGGACCAAAATTCAATTTTATTCAAGCACCCGAAACGTCGGAAATTAAAAAAAAACTTAATTAAACGTAATAAAATTTGGTATAGATGTAATAACTCAAGAGTTATGCGTTCATCTGTATTTTATAGTTATAATATGGTACATATGCAACCGAACTCGGTTTCCGATAGAGACACTACTTTCTTAACTCCAATTTTTTTCACTACAAAGCCTGTAATTATCTTCAGGACGAACAATATCCCCTTTATATTAGTTAAGTCATCTTTCATGGTTTTGTATTTACTAAATTATGCATATTTTTTATTTTGCAAACTCGAATATTATTTTCATTGCTTGTACCTTGTAGCGTTGTACGCTATTTGAGTAATATATAAGATAACGAGTTATTCCTCGTATAATAAACCCTCACATAAATAATTTATTTAAAATTAACATAAAAAATCTTCAAATTCACTAATTCGTATCTTTTAAATACGAGCATAAAAGGCGACCAGAGTAATGTTATGCCTTTCCTTTTCGTGCTTATCTATCACCTAACAGTGAAGAGACTTTGTCTGAATCCTTCTAATAAAACACGTGCCAATGCCTACTTGGGTTTTTTTTAACCAAAGTTCCACCTCAAGACCTCTGAAAGCCCTACATCTTCCTTCGCTCAATAGGATATAGTGAAGCGCAAGACGCTACACCATCTAGGCGGCCGGGTTTGCCTAGCCGCCATGTAATTCGCAGCCCGTCTGCTATCACCTAGCAGTGGACAGACAATGTCCGAATCCTTCTAATAAAACACGATCCAACCCCTACTAAGGTTTTTTTTTACCAAAGTTCCACCTCAAGACCTCTGAAAGCCCTACATCTTCCTTCGTCGTCGTTGTTGTCCTCTGCAGGGCATAATGCCGTGCAGGTCTCGGGTCTCGGGGTGTACCCCTTTACCCGGATGTTCCTCACGGCACACTACAGTGTGCCGGTCCTGGGCGCCTTGATGTTAAAGGCGTTGTATTTAGCGACTTTGGTCACAGTCGGATAAATTTTCATTAAAGATGGTTATCTAAATAATTGTGCTTAACACTAATTATTTTGACGAAGTTGGCCTTTCTGCGGCATTGTGGGATTTACTCAACTCCCTAATCTATATAGGGAGGAGTTCTCTTGGATAGGGTCGCCCGTCCGGCGGCCGTGAGTGCAACGGCGCGAAGCCGTTGAGGTGTTCATGTGGCCCGTTGTCGGCGCGGTCGAACATACCGCGCGCCAGCCGGACCACGAATTCATGTAGGCTCTCCATCTTTAAGTTGGCCGCTATAACGTCGTTACGGACGTAGCGACCCGCTCCGACTATGGTTCGTAATGAAAAACTCTGCTGGGCCTGAAGTCGCCGCTTCTGACGATCGCTCAGGAGTGCATACCAGGCCGGAGCAGCGTATGTTAGCAGGGGTCTTATGTATGTTTTGTAAATAGTTAACTTCGACTTTGTCGGTAACTTGGATGTCAGGACAGGGTGGAGCATTGCCCGCGCACATCGAGCTTTGCGTATAGCAGAGTCGACGTGCGCAGTCATACGCAACATCCTGTCAATCCGACATCCAAGGTAGGTCACGGCCTTCTCATATGCGATCTCCTGGCCTCCGAGGGTTAGCGGTGGTGGTAGATTTCTATAGCGGCGAGTGAGTAGAGCGGTCGTCTTGCTAACATTGACGGCCATCCTCCACTCATCCAACCATGGTGGCAGCAGGTCCAGCAGACGTTGAATCCTGGCAGTTGCAATGTGGACTCTTCTGGACGACGTGAAGTATGCGCTGTCATCCGCAAAAAGCGCTAGTTCGACGTCGTCCTCCCATTCGTGCAAGTGTCCTGCCAGGGTAGGAATGTCATTTGTGTATGCCGCGTACAGGGCTGGAGACAGACAGCTGCCCTGTGGCACACCAGCTGTTATGGTCTTTATTGCGGACTCGGCGTCCTCTACGCAGACGTAGAACTACCTGCCTTTCAGGAAGGACGCCACTAGCCGCAATATAGCAGGAGGGATATTTGTTTGTACGTCTAACTTGTAGAGTAATCCTGTGTGCCAAACCCGGTCGAACGCCTTCTCGATATCGAGAAAGACGTCCAACGACATGCGGCCACGGTTGTGTTCGGCCGCAAGCAGGTGCAGCACTCTGGTCAGCTGTGTTGCTGTTGAGTAACCCCTCTTGAATCCATGTTGCTCCGCCCGAAGTTGGATGCACGGGCGGAGACGTCTTAACAGTAGTCTTTCGCACAGTTTAGCTATATGCGGTAGCAGCGTGATCGGCCTGTAGTTGGCAGCTCTACGCCTGTCCTTCCCGGGTTTCGGCAAGACGATGACTTTGCCTTTCTTCCAGTCCTCCGGGAAGTGGGATGTCCGCAATATGCCGTTGTAGAGCCGACCTATCTCTACAAGGACTCTATTGGGTAGCTGTCGTAGTGCAGCGTTGGTAATCCCGTCGTGCCCCGGCGCCTTCCTCGGTTGCAGGCGGGTTACTGTCCTCCGCAGTTCGGCGGGGGATATAAACCACTCTCCTGCAAGCGGTGGCGCGGGCGACGACAGGAGCTCCTGCACGCGGCTCTCCTTTCGGGTATGGATTTCCAGGAACTCCGCACTTGCTGGGTTCGGCATAAACTGCTCCTCGAAGTGCTCAGCTAGGATATCCGCTCTGCCCTTGGCATCGTAACGTTGAATGCCCGCGTTGCTGGTCAGCGGGCAAACAGGTGGTCTAGTTTACGTTAACTGCCGGTTCAATTTGTAGAGCGACGCATGCTGTTCATCTGCCTTCCATATGCGCCGCTCCCAGGCCTCTCCTCTGTGGGCCTGTATTGCAACCGACAGTTCGTCTGTCAAGGTGTTAAGTTTTCTTTTTACTCTAGGGCAGCGAGTACGCGCTTAGAGCTTCCTCAGCGCTCTTTTATGATTTAGCAGCACGCGTATCTTTAGCCAAGTTCCTCTTTCCTTCCCGTGAGAGGGACGATCGTAGAGGCCGCGTTGAGGGCCTCCTTGATGCACGTGGATATTCTAGTTGCAGCGGCCTCTACGTCGTCCGCTGAGTTGATCGGTGTATGGACTGGAGGTCTCTCCTGCAGGTGTTAGTGGTAAAGCCTGCAGTCGATCTTGGTCTTGACAGCTCTGGGCGGTGAAGTCACTGCCTTAGTGCCAAGGGTTATCAGAATCGGGAGGTGCTGTGTATTCAGGTCATACAGCACTTCTACCACTACTGGATAGTTGACGTTCCTAGTGAGCACGATGTCTAATACATCCGGACGCTTCCTAGGGTCGGTAGGAATATGCGTCGGTTCCTCGGGACCTAGAACGTCATAGTCATGGTGTTCTGCATCTTCGTACAGTTCACGACCCGGCGGGGTGATCACTCTGGACCCCCACGCCGGGTGTTTGGCGTTCAGGTCCCCGACGATGATGGTGGGTGTCGTACCTTCCATTACTGTCCGGATGTCTGAGGAGTGAAATGGAGTCCCTGGCGGGCGGTATGCTGCAAAGATCCTTAGTTCCTCGCCCGCCGCCTCCATTTTTATGCCGATTGAACGCATCGTCTGGAAGTCTGGCAGGTCCAGCTCCTGGTGGACGATGTCTCTCCTCACCAGGATCGCTGTCCCTCTATAAGCGACCCCTTGAGGATCGACCTCGTCCCTCCTATAGATAGTGTAGTTAGGCAGCTTTAGATGCGTTGTTGGTCGTAATTTGGTTTCACCCAGCAAGATCACCTGGAAGACCTGTTGCTGGGTGACCGTGCGGAGTTCATGGATCCTTTGAAGAATCCCGTCCGGGTTCCAGTATAGCAGACGCAGGTTACTATCCTCCGTAATGCCTTGCCAGTAGTGATGCCAGCGCCTTCATGACGGCGGTAACGGGATCTGTCCCGGCCCTAATGTCGGCCAGGACTTGTATTCCGACTTCGATGGCTATGCCTACCAAATCTGTGGATGGCATCAGCCGTCTCGAAGTCGGAAGTTGGTGGTCTGCGTTCTGTACTACGCTTTTGTGAAGGCACTGGTCTCGGGGCATTGGTTAAGGTCTTCCTTTGCATAGAGCGCGCTCTTTGTGTGGAGCGCGCTCTGCTTTCCGGTAGGGCCCTTTATGGCGCTCTACTTGCCGTAGCTGGTGCTGATATTTTTGCAGCAACCTGTGCCTGCGAGGCTATTGGTCCTGTGGTTGTAGGGGTAGAGGTGGTCACAGCCTGAGGAGGAGGCTGTTCCGTTTTCCTGCTCCTATTCCTCCGCCTCTTCCTTTGGGAGGGTTGCCTCTCGGTGGCGTCATTGGCAGGAGGTCGGAGAGTCGCCCCGGTGGTTGCCCTTTGCTCTGTGGGAGCCACCGTTTCTATTGGTACTGAAGGGGGGGGGGCTGGTTGCCTACCCTTCCCTCTGGTGATGGTAGCCCACCCGTCCTCCTGTATGGTCACAGCCTTTGGGCGACTCTGGGGGATCCTCTTAGGGTTCTTCGGGAGTAGCCCAGGTAGAACGATCCCTTGCTTCCCGGCAATCCTCCTCAGGACCGGGCAGCAGCGATCGTTGGCCGTATGGTTCTTGGCGCAATTGGCGCACTTTGGCTCTTCCTCTCTACCCCTTGGGCAAAGGATGGCAATATGCTCTCCAGCACAGCGAAAGCATTTCACTGGCCTGAAGCAATTTGCTGAGGCATGTCCGAAAGCCTGGCAACGGTGGCATTGTGGTGGCCCCGTTTTTCTTTGCCAGGCTTCGATGACTACTCCTCTCATATAGAGGAGTTCGTCAATGTGGTAAAGTTCTTGGAGCCGCTCCAGGCTCAGATGCTCCACCTGTGCGTAGTAGAGGCAGCCCGGTCGGCCTCTACGTGGTGGTATGGCCTTAACATAGTTTATCGGGAAGCCTTTTGCCCGGATAGCCTCCTCGATCATCTTGGGATCGGTGCCCACTGGCAGGCCCCGGATGCCCAGTTTAGTGGGCTTCTCCTCTGCCGGGGTGTAGCAATACCACGACATGGTTTTATCTTTCTCGGAGAGCTCGACCATATACTTCTGTATGGTACGGAACTCATCCGGACTCTGCGGAGAAAATCTGACTCCTTTCCCGAATGGACGGGCATTAGGAGGGTGGTGGTGGAGGTGAACTTCTCGTTGAGGACCTTGAAATGCCTAGTCCAGTCCGGGAGGCATTCTGCGACAATCGGCGGATATCTAGACTTCTCCTTCTCCTTCTCAGCTTTCTGAGGCTCCTCCGCCGATTGCGGTCGTGGTACTGCAGGGGCCGCAGCCATGTGGGCATAGCTCGTTGACGGCCACTGTCCATCGTCATGAGCTAGCCCGGACGGGTTTGTGGTTTGTACCGGTGATGATTTTCCGGCTGATGCAGCTAGGTTGCATACGTTGTTGAGCCCCAGCTGTAGGACTCCTCACCTCCTTGCTCATATTGGGCCGAGTCGTGGCTACGTCGGTCCGGAGAGATGGATGGTGACTGTTGCTGTGGTGATGGCGACTTAGGAGGTGAGGTGTGGACCTTCTTCCTAGTCACTGTTTGGGGCTCTTCATCATCCGATAATGTTGGTGGATCAGATGAGTTACCGATGCGTTGCCTCTTCTCATAGAGGGAGGCTTCGGTTTCCGGTGGTGTATGCCTTCGTGGCGTCTTCGTAGGCCGCTGTTGCTGAGAGGGCGGCGGTTCACTCCCAGTCGTACACTCAGGTAACGATGGGTGAGAGTGCAACCCTAGGTGCGGACTCCTTACCCGGCGACGAAGGTTTCCGGGTCGGTATCTGGGAGTATGACGAGACTACTCTCATCCTCTCCGGATTAAAAATATCACGGTAGGCGATGGGTCTATCCAGTACGCCTGGCCGGTCCGGTGGTTTCCTCGATCTCGGAGGAGGTTCCCCCTTATCGTTCCCTGACATATCCCTAACCTAACAGTCAGCGTCAGCGGTAATGTATTTAAGGCCCTATCTATCTTCCAAACGATCGGCAGCAGATATTGATGCACGACACGGATGGTGGTGATACTGTTGGAGAGACTTTCCACACTGTGGGCACTGCCTACCCCTTTTATAGCAAAAGGGTTGGGGGAAGTGCAAAGGTGGCACTTTAATGCGCGACTAGGCACAGAATGCACGGAACGCATAAAGTGCCAAGAATCACCTAGGGGCCGGTGACCTCGACGCCTCACGGAATCACGGGACTCAACGTTCGGCGGAGTTTGTCGTACCGGCGGTCATTTGCAGCCACTGATAACTGCAAGCAACGCACACCGCAAGCCGCTATACCATCTAGGCGGCCGGGTTTGACTAGCCGCCATGTAATTCGCAGCCCGTCTACCCCGTGGACCTGTGGACGCATCCATACGTGTCAGACTACCTTCTACGCTAGTAACTCTAACTCCATTGAATTATAAGTGTGTCTGGCAAATAAAGAGTTAGAACGTAGATTCAAAACCACGACATAGCCATGGCTAACATTATAAAATAGTACAACTGAAAAATGTATGCTGTAACACTAATTTTTACTTTTATACTACACCTGCTACGAATATTTATATTGATTTAATTTAATAACATAATATAACCCCTAAAACCCCATGTCACAATATTATTCGCACATTCACACCAAGTCGATGGTAATTGGTAACCATCATTCACTCAGAGCATTTTATTGGCATCGAATCACCGTTTTCTGCCTGGGAGTCCGTCTTGGTAAATACATCAATGCATCTTATTTGATGATGAGATGTCTGCGGATATCCATAGGTTTCATTAGATCAGTAGCCACTTAATTGCCATTAGGTGGACTGTACGATCGCTTGTCACGTCAATTTTATTAAAAAAATAGTCTCACAAAGAGAAACGAGTGTTACACGTAGGAATATCCACGGTATCCACATCTTTCTTATCCGAGGCAATATACTAACTTTTATTTATTTTATGTCATTCTATACAATTTTTAACTTCCCGCTAAGAAAATTAAAAATTTTCAAAAATAGGAAAGTTTTGGTTTCACCCCGATTTTAGAAAATCGAGTTTTCATCAGATCTCAACGTTTTAAGATTCGGACGAGTAGATTTTGCGAAATCTCAAAAATAAAAATTTTGAAAACCTTTTTTTTTGGAATAACTTTTAAACGGCTTTACCCATCAATTTCACAGACTAATCAGCTCTTAACCTCAAAAAAAATGACGTCAAATGCCGTTTGGAAAATAAAAATTGATTCATTCCTTCGTGAGATATCGAAGGAGAAAGAATTAAAAAAAAATATTTTTTTTTAACATAACTTCGAGATTTCGCAACATAATTTGGTAAAATTTGGAACGCTTTGCATTTGAAATTAGCGGGAAGTTCCAAGGATGGCCTGCAGGGTCAATTTTTTTAAATTATTTGCATCATCGTAGCAGTCTACGTTGGTTATCAACCACCATCTTTTTTTGAGGTGGATATGCCATAATGAAAACCTTGGCAGCTGCATTTTCATTCGCAATACCTGGTTTTTCGGTACAAAATGGCGTAGCGTAGAGCCATGCTGCAGTTATATTAGTAATATAGTTGTAATACGAATAGGTCGGTTCGACCGGGGAAAGACCACGCTCTCACAGAATGCCTGCGTAAAATAGTAGCTTAATGCTGTTGTTATTCGTATGGTGAGTGTAGAGAACCGGAGACCCTTTCTACTGCCAACGAGGTAACTATTTCATCTTAGTCCTCACATGTGAAAACGCACCTGCATTTCGATTTGTAATCGAGGATAGATGTAGAAGTTTTTAGGCCACAGCAACCATTTACCATCTGGTGGACTGCGTGCTCCGATTCTGCCGAGTGGGATCGTATAAATATAAACCACTATTGAAAGTGTGATTTAAGTCTTTGGCTCCTCAAATTTCACTCACATGGATCCATCCATCGGATTCTATCATCGGCCTTTCACGTTCACTTCTATTCCAAATTAATGGTTTTAGTCGAAGTTGCTTTTTTACTATACTAAAAATAAGAGTCGCTAGTATTGAAAATAGAACACTGTAGTATTGAAAATATCCTTTATCGTAGAGGTTTTTTACAAACAAATTGTATAATATGAACTAATCCCGGAGCATTCGTTTATACAAGCACTGCACTGGTTCCTTTGGGAATTAAAACCCGCGACCCGCAACGCCTTAGCCAAACGTTTTGCTTATTATCTTATCTTACTTATAATAAAAAAGTTTTTAAGAAACCGATCGCATCATATCCATAGTAATAATAAGACTTTATATCGTTTAACAATAAAATTTAATCTGCTACGGTAAAATATTCGTCACCACATATTAATGAGTAGAGTAGGGTTTTTCATTTGAAGAGTTGGCTGCCAATTGATGTACGAACTTTTATTAATACCAGTTCTATGAAAACATTTATAATTACTTGTGATAGTAGTATTAAGAGGTAACGCTCTGCTGGATAGGTAATTTCATATACATATACACTGATAAATCGAAATCCCACTTTATTGAAATTCGAATCTAAAAAATATTTGAACTTATCCACATAACTTTCCTAACCTTTAAAAAACATTTTTAAATAAAATTATTCCAAAAAAACATACGTATATGAATGTGACAGCTAAAATAAAATTCGACTATATTATTTCATTTTTTTTTTATAATTTTAAAGAAAGCCACAGTACAAGAGCAATTTAGTATAACAAAAAAAAATTTTTTTTGCCGACCAGGGATTTGCATTTTAGAAACTTATACATACATTTTATTACGCGTACATATTGTATCATTAAACTCATTATATTGAAAATTGGTATTGTTAGACCAGGAGATCTTTCTTTACTTTCTTTCTTTATTTCTTTTCTTATGTAAATATATTATATAGCGTATAAAACATAGGGAAAATTCCAGTAATGTAAACATTATAAAACGTATTCGTATTTTTTTTAACCTATTAAATAGCATAATTCTGATAAAATTATGTTTGTATGATTTATGAAGGTACAGAACACTAGAAAAGTAAGTAAGACTTTCTTTAAATTAAAAGAATAAAGAATGACGTTAAATAAACCACACAAACTTTGACGTATCTATAAACATAACTTCATTTTCATTTACCCAAAGTGATTCTTCAGTAGATAACACGTGCGGCTGGACTTTATCAATGGCTATGTGGACACAGATGCGTTCCCATACATCAACCCTTCATATTACACTAATTGCATGTGAGCTCAAGAAACTATGTCAAGGACCACATAGATAAATTATGTACATATTATAAATATTTGTGGATAAAATTTAAACCAAATCAATGATTGATCCAAACAAATAAATAAAATTGATGCGTTTTTAATGTCAAAATAACCGCTTTTGAATACCACAGATCGTTACGAACGAAAACACCAACGGTTGGTACCTTGACAACTTAATTAGAGGTTTCATTGCGTAAATTGGGTACAAAATTAGATCGCGCTAATTGGCAGAGTTGAGGGTTTAATAAATAGCAGCTAATTTGTGAGTGTGTTTCATTCCTATGCTCGGCTAAGTTACGATTCGATGAGCTGATATTTTTTCGAAAAAAAAATTATTTTTCATGATTAATCTATATACAATTTCATTGCGAATTACAAAAGCAGTTGTTATAGAAATATAAATCAATGTGTCATAAAATTTTCTTTTTCTGCTATTTGTAAATATGTATTTATGTAGCCGAATCTGCAACTCACTTTTGCAACATAACTTTGCTTATTTTAACACCTTAATATCCCTTAATACCGTAAATATTTGTTTTAAAATGATAGTGTAGTAAAAAAAATGTTAAATCTACTTTGTATCATAACTATGTATATGAGGTAGAATATAATGGGTTAGGACGTTTTTTGTGTAAAATTGTAAACCCATAAAGTTGTATTCTTATTGTGTGTTGTTTATTTATGATTTTTTAGATTTCATAAAAAACTGTTTCATGTTTTCGGATTCAGAGCAACGCCAGGAGGGGCTGGTATTGTAAACAATCTTTTTCAGGTAAAATCGTCGTTCCATGAAAAAATTACACCATTCTAAAGACATATATATAAAAGAGATTATTCGCGCCACTTGCACTATCGCTTAACGCTCAAGGGATTCGTTAATTATTATCGAGACACGAGGCAGATCAGCGGAGGTCCAGGTGGGTGCACATGCATTCCTTCACGTCCTTCCTATATCCCGAATTTAGGGGATTTGCAGTATCACGAATAAATTAAATTCCATTCACCGCTCGTACCGCGTTCATATACAGTCCACTATTCTATTTAAATTAATAGCCGCACCGCATAACATTATTTAATACATTTGAACCAGCAGTTTGGTGGTTGAAGGCCAAACGCCAATATCCACCAGAGATAATATAAAGAGATATATCATGAAACGACGATTTTACCTGAAAAAGATTGTTTAATATATAAGTATACGTTTAGGAAACGCCAACGAAAACATTTGTGTTAGTGTGTGTAGTACATTATGTGGCAAACACGCCACGCGGCGGCTTTTGCTGTCACACGGATGGACCGACTCAAACCGGGGTGGTACCACGACCTCACCAATATACCAGCGTGAAGTAGAGAGTTACCTCTGCATTTCACTTGCTAATTGCAGGTGACCGGAAGTCCAATCCCCCCCCCCCCCCTTAACATGGCAGCGCAATTAAATGAAGATCTATTCCAGGAGGGTACCAACAATCCTGGTGACAGAGAATCCTTCGCTGAACGACCACAATCAAGTTATCCTACTCTTCCTGAGCGTGGGTGCTGAGGCTGCCCCACGTATTCCGGGGGGGGGGGGGGGGATTCCGCTCGCGACGAAAACTGCTCGGATCAAGCGGCGCAACAACACCAAGGCGACCCGCGGCTCTACAACATTAGGGGACTTCATTCCAACCTTAACGCTGTCCACGACCGTCTGGAGATGGCGAAGCCAGCCTTGCTCTTTTTAGTCGAGACTCAGGTATCTTCTCCGGCTGATACTTCATATTTCTCCTACCCGGGGTACAAATTAGAAAATTCCTTTGTGCAACGGGCTAGAGTTTGCGTATACGTCAGAAAGGACATCTGTTTTCAACGCTTCAGCAATCTTGAAGGTGCGGACCTGTCCATCCTATGGCTGTGCGTAGACAGCGATGACCACTCCACGTCTGCGGGTGGTTCTATAGGTATAGATAGGTATCCATAACGGTAATACAGACCAACTCCTTCACTACGTCCAAATGGCTACAGATTCCGTGCTACAGCAGATTCCATCCGCAGAGATCGTGATCCCTGGCGATTTTAACGCCCACCACGCTGAAGGGTTCGGTTCATGTTTAACCGACCATACGGGGAGATTTGTTTATAACTTTGCTTTGGCATATGGTTTGATACAACTGGTTAATGCACCTACGCGGATTCCAGACGTGGAAGATCATACACCTTCCCTGTTGGACCTTCTGCTGACCGCTAATCCGGACGGATATCAGGTTTCCGTCGACGCCCCTTTAGGCTTGTCGGACCATTGTCTTGTCCGGAGTGTGGTGCCAGTCACAGTAACGTCGCGGTCTCATTCTGCAGGCTGCCGCCGTGTTTGGAACTATAGGACGGCCGATTGGGATGGGATGCGGTCTTTTTTTCCATCTTACCCTTGGAGGCGGGTTTGCCTATCCTAGCATTGTTGCTGATTCTTTCGCTGATGTGGTACTTCAGGGTATGGAAGTTTTTATTCCGTCCTTTGTGGTCCCCATCGGAGACAGATTCCAGCCATGGTTTGGTCGCTGCTGTAAAATAGCATCACGCTATAAGCAGGATTGCTACCGGGCCTGGGCTGACGCATCAACGTCTCGGGATATAAACGTTAGTGCTCTTAAAAATAAGTATAATTCCGCCTCCAGGTCCTTCAAAGGAGTCATTGCCAAGGCAAGGTATGAGCATATCGGCAGAATTGTCGAGAAACTGGTTCGCCTTTCTTCGGGAACCCGTGAATTCTAGTCTCTCGCCAAGGCTGTCCAAGGGAACTTATGTCAGTCATCTCTTCCATCTATGCACAGAGAGGACGACTCGCTGGCCCATGCCGCAAAGGAGAAAGCCGATGTGGTAGGCTCTCTCTTTGCGTCCAACTCGATTCTCGATGACGGGGAAACACACCGCCGACCATCCCGCGATGTGAGTGCTCCATGCCAGATATGCGGTTTACACAGTGCTCGGTTCGCAAAGCACTCTTCTCCTTAGACGTCAGTAAGTCGAGTGGACCTGATGGAGTCGCTCCCATTCTGCTGAAGACGTGTGCTCCCGAGTTGTCACCGGTTTTAACGCGTCTTTTCCGGTACTCCTACAGTAAATATGACTGAATAAAAATATGAAAAAACTATGATGTCTCAGAATACCGCGCTTGCTTGAGCTTAATAGCTTAAGCTTTCAAGTGACTTCGAATCCGTCTTCGTCAGAATAAGCTCTCTACCGCGTTTCATTTAATATATCAAGTCCTCCCTACCTTAAAAAACGTTTCCAATTTCTCAGCACTTCTCATAAACTTTTCCTTCGGTCCTTAGATAACCTTTCCCTTCTATGTCCCTTGCACTCTTCTACTTTTTACAGTAAATCTTTTTCAGTTCAGTTCTTGCAGTGAAGCTTTGCAACTCCTTATCATTAACTATAAAACGTGTTCAAAAAATAGACTCCTTTAAAAACCAGTTTAAGAAATATTATCTTTCGTTCTAAATTCTCCCTCCTCTTTTCATCTCTTCCTGTCGTTTCATGATTACTAGTCTATCAATTAAGTAAATTCAAGAATGTTTATTAATTAACTTTTATATTTAAGATTATAATATTACTTATAGTGCACCCTACCCATTAATGAACTTATCACTTATTTTTATTTCCTATTTATAATGGAAGAATTTGCTGCAAAGTAATAAGACCGCCTTTATATAAGAGCCGTGGTAGCTCAGATGGTTAACGCTTGCTGTAAATATAACAGAACGCGAGTAACCCGGGTTTGATCCCCGCCGGCACCAATGAAATTGTTCATTGCAATTTTAAGTGCTGATTTACCACGTGCTCGGCGTTAAAGGAAAACATCGTGAGGAAACCTGCATGTTTGAGGAATATAGAAAGAAAAATATTTCGAAGACATGTGAAGTTCGCCAACACGCTTTGGAGCAGTGCGGCGGACACTTCCTTGCTCCAAAACCCTCTCAGAAATGAGGGGAGGCCTGTGCCCAGCAGTGGGACGTGTATATAGGCTGTAACTTTACTTTTGTTTCGTGTTATGTTATTTGTACAATAAAGGGTTATGTTATGTTGTGTTATGTTATTTGTATAATAATACAAAAAATATTAATTACAATACCCCATATAAGAGGCGACATCACTAAATAAAACAGAAGATGGGCAGTATGATCTTCCTGATAACAAATCGAAATACTAATGACTAACTCAACTATGGCATAATCCCCATGAGGGATCCCTATAAGAGAGGCCTATGTTCAGGACTTTTATAGGCTGTAATGGATGAATGGAGGGGTGGAAACTGAAAGTAACCAAACGTATATTGCTGCAAAAATACATAAATGAGTCATATAATTATTATACTTGTTGCATATGGGTTTGAATGTACAATAACATTACGACACTAAAACAAGTGTTTCATATAGTGATTGACGTGAACAAACTCTCAGTCCTCAGGGGTGACAATGTGCCTGCATTTTGACTCTTCACCAAAGATGGTTGTAGGTATCGACGGGATACTTCATCTACTTACTACTAGGTGGACTTAATACTCGTTTCCCTCTTATTTCAAAAGAAAATGGTCAAACGCACCTTTTTATAATTTAACAGTTTTTTTTTAAATAGAATATATATAGAATAGGGTGTAATATATCTATAATATTTATGTATTTAGAAATATATAAGTATGTTTATCAGTTGTCTAGTACCCATAACACAAGCTCTGCTTAGCTTGGGACTAGATGGCGTTGTGCGATAGTTGTGAATATTATTATTATAGAATAAAGGTAATCAACGAGCACAAAGTCCACCTTATGGTAAGTGGATGCTGTGGCCCATAGGCATCAACATCTATCCTCGATTAAGAATCAAATTGCAGATGTTTTGCCAGCACTGAGGACTAAGATGGAATGCCTCGTAGCCAGTAAAAAGGGTATTCGGTTCTCTACACTCACCAAACGAAACACAGCATTGGGCTACTATTTTACGCTGGTATTCTGTAAGAGCATGTTCCTGCCCCGATCGAGCCGACCCGTTCATGCTGTAATTAGTAACTACCTATAGCTGCAGCGGCTTAACCACGTATAAAAGGTTAAGGTTAGAAAAGGTTTCAACTAAAAAGGGCAAAAATTAATTTTTTTTAATAATTGTAAAAACATTTTATTTGCTTATGTGGCAATATAATTTCATCAATATTTTTACGTATCGTTTCATTTACAAAAACAAAGCTTTTAAGTTAAAGGTTTTATCGCTACTAGAATTCCTTTATGAAATATAAACAGATTTAATATTAGGTATATACAAAATCATCACCTTATGTAGATACTTGTTGTCAGGAACAGAATAAAACTGTATATTATTTCAGATGTATTGGTAGGGTGCGACGCGAATAGAGAACTCATTTCTGTGTTCTCTAGTACATAGAACTCTACGTCCAAGATACTTTTTTTAATTTAATTATTACACGCCGTGCAGGGATACGTAAAAAATCTAATTAGATGGTTCGGTAGCGGAGGGGCCAAGTGTTTGGTCAAGGTATTGCTATTTACGTCGGTTACATTTAGCCTCATATTGTGTAAAAGTGAAGTAATTCATTGGGCGGGTCATCCGTCACATACGAGTCTATATTTACTTTACATGCGTATATTTACAGGTGTGTTCTTGAATAACTAACTTATACTGTTAGGCCTACAAATGTTCGACTCAGTATCTCTCGTTATTTAGAGAGAAATTACGCGATAAAAAGTTTGCGACGCTGCACCAATCTTCCGATGCGTTGGCTGACTGGACATGTTTTCAGTGTATATTTTGTTACTTGGTCATTCAGATTTCCTCACGGTAAATAAGCAAATTGCATTTCGTAATGCATCATAACTTTCTGGAATAAACTAAATTTAACCATCGTGTAATAAATGTTTCCATACCTACACTATGTACCTATGTCTAAGCATCTACATCATAAGTTATTATGTGGAAATTATTTTATTCCTTTTGATTCTTTGAAGTCGGAGTTTGCTTTTTGTTAAAAGTTTAATTATTTGACGTTTTGAATGGAGAAGAAAAATTACAAGTTCAATGTAACTACTGGAATGTCATCTAAATTGTTACACTAAAAACTTTATCCCATAGTTTCCTACCCTTGGGGATGGAATATTTTGTTTAAATTTATATACGACTACACCTCAAGTTACACTTAAAAAAAAGAATCATTACACTAGGTTCATAACCAACGATGATATCGCGTTACATAAATATGTAGAAAAGGACATAATCTAGAAATTCGAATTGAAAACCTCTTTGGTTTTTTGGAGTCGGCTAGAAATAGTTAAGGTATTAAGTATTACAGGGGATCTCCTCTATGAGACAATCTATGGGAGTACCCTTTTTCAGCCGTGAACTCTTGAGAGTGACTTAAAGGATTAATGAGACCAAAAAGTATTTTTTAACAAAATATAATTTTGTAATTAAAAAAAATCATAAATAATAAGTAAGAATCATAGATAAACTAAAATGTTAGAGCGTGCCATAAGACCGACATTTATAACCCCCAGTTGAAGGTGTCAATAAAGGTCAATAAAGGATGAATAAATAAATAAATATCCTTTGTGGTTTCGCAATATGTATAATATGAAAATAGGAATCTTTACGCAAGATAAAGCTTTTGTCGTGTGTTGTTTATCGGTGCACATTCGTTTCTCCAGTAAGCGAAGAGATAACGGCGCGGGCGCAATGACGTCACAGTGGCCGGTCACTAGCGCCAATGGTGGCGCGAGGCGGGTCCACACTCCGCCCACTCACTCCGTACGTAGCAGGAAAATTCGGAAAATCCTCAGCCGCACTTTACGAGGCACTTTATATTAACAAAACCATGACAAATGATGTTGATTGCTTTAGCGCGCGAAAACTGATGTTTCACATTAATATGCATAGGTACTTAGTAGAATTACGTAAATATGCGAAGCATGAACATTGCTTTATGTTTCACATATAATCGTAAAGTCAAAAAAGCATTAACATTTCTGTGTTAGTAAAAAAATTCGACTTATTTTGTTAGCTTTACGATAGAATGTATACAAAATTAAAAACAATGTACTTACCAATAGTGTTATTGTAAATTAGATAACGTAATTTCGTCTAATTTTTTTTTACAAACACCAAATATTGATGCTTTTACGTTACCCTGTAATCTACATTTAGTTTAAATAAGAGTTATCAAGATATTTTTTATTGAAATGAGAAGTAAACAACGCGTCGTGGAGACAACGGTGCGCGAGCGCCCCTTCGAGCTTTTATAGTATTGCGCGGAACATAAGGAACTCTTTATAGACCGTGCGCGCGAGTCGACGGACGCGCGTAGCTTTCCGCGTTTGTGTTTTACACGAGTTTCAAGAATCAACCGTGTACTTAGCCGAAATGAGTTGGGAACAAAGCCGCGAACGCACTTGCGAGAAGCTGGAGATCAACGAGGCTGTCGGGAAATTGCTTCAGTCTTTCAATTATGACACTATCGTACCGCAACCGGCAAAGTAAGTTTTTTTTGCAGTACGCAATTTGTATTTAAAAATTAATCGTTTATACAAAAAATCAAATAACAATTTATAAAAAGCGCTTCCTGGAGGCAGAGTAGTGAACATTAGATATTATATTAACTATTTTATTTGACACAAGTGCATAAATAAAGTTCAATTTTTTTTCAATTGGTATTTGATCAATTATACTAGGTGTTTGAACTATGATGTAGGTTTAAATAGAGCCTTTCAATATCAGAAGTTAATGTCATTTAAAATTAAAGTTTTAATAAATAGTAAAATTCGACTTCAAAGAACTACAAAGAATAAAATATATTTACATAATTATTAACTAACTCAGAAGCCGGTGCTAAGATATAGTGTAATTATAAAGCTCTGAATTCGGAAGCTGTTATTGAGTGAACAAAACAATAAATTAAGCTCAAAGTAACAGTTACAATGTCGTCTAAGTTTTTACACTAAAACGTTGAACTTCCCAAACCACAAGATGGGACTTTTCTCTAAATTTATACGGGACAAACCTTGAAGTATAAATGATCAAATAAAAAAAATATTAACATTGGTTCATAATTCATAATTAACGCAGATATAACTTCTCATCATATCTATTTATCCGTCAATATCTATAAATATCTATAAATTTTTTTCAACCACTTTACAAATATTATTAAATTTGACTCAAAGCCCGACGTGTTACTTATTTCTGAATGCCAATAAGTTTTCGATTCTAATTCAATCATTTTTTTATTAATTACTTTACGTAAGATTAACTTTTCAATAATATTCACGTCTCGCAGTAAGCTTATGTTTCTGATATAGCAGTAGCGTTTTGCTTTTGTTACACTTATGTAATTTACTGCTTATTTCAATAACAGAAACACTTTTAACTCAAGTGCTCTTAGGAACCTTGAATTATTTCAAAGTGGTTCGACGGACTACAGATAACAATAAACACGCTCCCTTTGGCAGATTATATTAATATAAATTTTAATTTATACGTTGACTGCTTCGTTGGTCTGGTGGTTGTAGTGGTGCGACTACTGATCACGTTGTCCTGGATTCGAATCGGGGCAAAAATCAATTTTTGAGTTTTTCTGTCAAGAAATTCTCAGTAACTGTCCGGAGTCAGAAAGTTGGCGATGTCTCATACCCAAGCCTTGGAAAGCATGTTCAGCCGTTGATCCTGCGCCTGATCTCTCTCCGGGCGTGTCAGTTTACCGTCCCATCAGATTATGAGAGTGTGGGAATAGAGACTGCACCTGTGCGTGCGCATAAACTTGGGCACTATAATCCTGTCCTGTGCCGATGGCTAGTCTCCGTTAAGGCTGGCCGCCGTGACAGAAATTCGGCCTGGAGTACACTATTAATATAGATTAATATAGAAAATGTTACTTAGTTTCAATATTGATTTATGTTGGCGGAGTAAAAGAAGAGAGATTTTACTAAAGGACGGAATTCCTTCAGTGCCTCGAAATCTTCGTGAGTTAGATACTACTCTCTTAACTATTTCTATCGTTAAACAGTAGTCCACCATCTGTTGTGTTTCAATTTGAAAGGTAAATAAATATATAGCCAGTATAATTGTATTATAATTCTCAACAAGGTTGAGAAATTCTATAGCACACAGTCCTCCTGAACACCGATGGCAAGTGGATGTGGCAGCCCATAGACATCTACATCTATCCTCGATTAAAAATCAAATTGCAAATGCGTTTCCACCCCCAAGGACTAAGATGGAATGCCTCGTTTCCGGTAAAAAAGGTCACCGTTTCTCGACATTCACCATACAAAATTGCTGTGTTTTAGCTATATAGATGTAGCGTGGCTCTACCACATAAACACAAAGTAGAGACGACGTATACCTAGCTTCATCCATTTGAAGTTGGTTGCGGATATCTATCTCTCTCATATCTAGCTATATATATATATATATATATATATATATATATATATATATATATATATATATATATATATAATCTAGCTTACAGAATACCAGCGTGAAATAGCAGCTTAATGCTGCTGTGTTTCGTATGGTGAGTGTGGAGATCTGAAGCCCCGTTTTACTGGAATCGAGGCATTCCATCTTAGTCCTCAGCGGTGACAACGCATCTGCATTTTGATTCGCAATCGAGGTTAAATGTAGACGTCTATGGGCCACAACATCCACTTACCATCTGGTGGACTGTGTGCTCGTTTGTCAACCTAATTCTATAAAAAAATCTATGGACTGCATTTAACCACTTTTCATCAGGAGAACTGTATGTCTATTTTATATAGGTGATGATATACGTCCCTTACACGTATAAAATACACCCAAAAAAGGGGGAGGTCCATGTCGAGTGGTGAACTTTTACAGGTTCTATATTATATCTATATTTATATGTAAATATTTATAGCTCTATAATTTCTCTCATTTAATATCTAGCACCCCGACCCGCCCTCGCCTGGCTTTGGAATTTTTTGGAATTACGAAAGATACTATTAACACAGAAATGTAAATTGATGAAGTTTATGCCGATATAAATATAATATACTAACAAAGACTTACAACTAAAAAAATTGTTAAATTATGGATATAGGTGAAGCGTGCGAACATTGGCCAGCTTATAAAAGTATGATATAAGTGTACGCTATAAATGTAATTCTACGTATTCAGGCGACAGCATACGCTGACGATATACTTGATCAAATATTTAATAATAATAATAATAAACTTTCTTTATATAAAAGCGACTGAAATACATGGGTGGAACATTACATCGTTTGTACTATCTATAAAATATGACCTTCAATATAGTGGATGTAGCTCTGCTCTCTTTGCTAGGTTACAGATTAACCTGTATTAAGGAGTAACAGCCCCAATCCCCATAATAGTAGGTATATAAGAAGTACATGCTTGCAGTTATACGTGCTACAATCATAACAATTTCTAGTTATGTGATTTTTTTCATAAAAATATTAATTTCGTGTCATCAGATCATTTAAGTCCTAAAATTTTTCACGACTTTTCAATCCTGATTCTCATTTTGTGCATACTGTTGTCGAATATTCTACTGTAATGGGAATAATGTTTCATTCAACACCTATTTATTTTATTTAAAAACTTACATGTAACACCTTTAAAGCTATATAAGGGTACATAGGATGGAAATAATGGATTGTTGGCAGCACAGACAATTGCTTGGCCTATATAACATGTATTTATAAAAAATTATATTTTAAGGTCATCAATTTAAAATACTATTTCTTATTTATACTTTTATTAACCGAAAATCTTTATATATAGTTGCTCTATCACAATGTTTCTGTGACGAAATTTTAAGTCACATATTGCCTTTAAATAGTGTTAAAGGAAATCGTCTTGGACGGTGTTTCCGTTTTGTTAATTAGGCAGGGTTTTTATAAATTCATTCTTAGCGGTCAGCAAAAAAGACACCTACGGCAAACCCAGACTATACCACTATACCAGACTACATTACGACGACTCCGTACATCGCCACCCGGCGCCAAGATACAAGACTATATTATGCTTTGTGCAATTTGTAGGGATGCCTGTTTTCAGCAGTGAACTTGTTGTCAGCTGTAACTAATGATGATGACCCATAGACATGATGAGATCTTTTTGACATTTTACATAGATATATTTATAGGTACCTACCAAAGTTTCACCGTAAACGGATGAATGTCATTTAGGACAGTACACATTTGGGATAAGAAAAGAAACATTCATTTTTGTAAATTCAGAACAAACAACCTGTTTATTACATTGAAAATGTTCCATACATAAAAAATAAGTCCCACCGGATTTCTCCAGGAATTTTTTTTCGAACCAGTAGTATTTAATAGTTAAACTTTTAACAAAAGGACCGACATCATAACCATATAGTAACTTCTGAACTCGGTCCTAAGACAAGTATATCGTAGAATGAAAGCCCCAACTGCCGAAGCTATGTAGGAAACATTTTATTCTTTTTAGTTTCTTAAGTTAACATTTACAGGCCAAAATACCGGCGGAATACAGCTGGATTCTCGTAATCAAACATCATTTTACTTGTATATTTCACATTTTTTTATTTTAATTATTTAACTTTGTATTTAATTAAATTGACCGCCGAGCGCAATCATTTTGTTGGGTCACCGGTGTGCTGCGTTTTCTGACTCAGTAGCTTCTTCAAATTTTGCTGCAATCTTACATCCAAATCGAAAACGGGTAAAAAATTACGAGTATTGTGTTTGAAACTATAATAAGGACACTTGATCTTGAATGCATATAAAATATACGTGGTAACAAATTGCCTAGTATGTAGTGAGGTGTAAGAGGAAACAAGTGTATTTTTTAATTTACTAAATGATATTAAACATACCACGTTTTTTCACATTTCTACATTGTCATCCGATTTTGAGGTATGTTCAAAAGTTCAAGTCTATAGTTCATCGGGATGGGTTCGAAATTTGAGTTGCGAGTTTCCATCTGCACAACAGACAGACAAGCAAAGGAGTGACTTAATAACAATATGGTAAAATAGATACAAAAGGTAAAATAGAAAATACATACCGAATTTAGATATAATTAATAATTGCGAAGTAATTATTATTTTTTCCTAAATTCGGTGCATTCTGCGAACCAAACAAGGTTCTAATGGACGTCTAGTAATAGGTCCTTACATATGAAATTGGCGTTTTGTATGGGAGGAATATAAAGTCACCTATATTTTTAAAATATATTTAATTAATCAAAGTATGTACCGTTGTTATCTATGCACTTTTGCTATCTCGTAGGTAGTTCATTGCTCCCTTGCTAAAAAAAACCATCCTTCATGGTTTGCAGTTGCTGACAATAGATATCTGCCGTAATCGTTTGGCCAGGTTTTAGAAATCTGTAGTGAAGGACACCGGCGCTAGTCCACCAAACACTCACAAGTAACTTTTTCTCTGGCAATTTTCGTTTATCGGATTTGGCTGAGTCTCTAGGGTTCAGCGATTGCGACGAGCGCTTCCGATTATCGTACAGTATCCACTTTTCATTACAAGTAATGATTCGAGTTAAAATCCCTTCATTTTTGTGTCACTTGAGCGAAGTAACACAGCAGTCACTCAATCCATGAGGTACCCATCGTTTTTTACTTTCCCGATTTGCTTCAAGTGGATTAATACAGTTTTATCACTTACCCCAAAGCCTGCAGATATCTCTGAAGTGCTTTGTGATGGATCCGCTTCCACAAAAATAGCCTTTAATTCTTCATTTTCCACTTTAGTCTCCGGCCGTCCACGGGGTTGGTTCTGAAGGTCGAAATTTTCAGAACGAAAACGTTGAAACCAAAAACGTACCGTAACGTATTTTCTGCAGCACTGGTGACACGGTAGACCTCGTACTCGTAAATATAAGGATGTTTTCCATTGTGCGGTAATAAGCGACGCCAAAGAAAAAAAATAATAAGGCAAAAACAAATGAATGTTTTCAATACTCAAATGTACCAGCTAAATGAATTTATAATTTGGAATTTGGAATTCTTAACCAAAGAGGAGGAAGTGGTCACTACGAAAAACGCTAATTTCATATGTAAGGACCCAATATATATATATATATATATATATATATATATATATATATATATATATATATATATATATATATATACGTTTTATTTTCATCAATTTTAGCCTATGAAAGTCCACCTGCATAGATTGACTCGTATGCGTTTGCCGTAGTTGCAATTGTTTACAAGCGGGTTGGTAACCATATTTTTTATTATTTTAAGATGTTATCAGGATGAAGGTCCTACCTATATCCTGGTTTATTTTACTCTGTCGCCTATTTGTTCACGTTCAGGATTATATGAAATAGTGAATTCTCTTTCGACACCACTATATGGCGGCTACACATTCCAATATTAAACTTAAAATCCTTACGTCGCTGACGCGGTTTCTGATCTAGGTGTGCCATTAGGAGGAAATATACGCTCCATAATCTTCAGAGTATGGGGGTGATTGAGATTGGTCAGTCAGCACGGGAGCCTTTTTTTGATCAGATTGCGTTTTTTTTTATAGAATAGGGTGACAAACGAGCACACAGTTCACCTGATGGTAAGTGGTTGCTGTGGCCCATAGACATCCACATCTATCCTCGATTACGAATCAAAATGCAGATGCGTTGTCACCCTTGAGGACTAAGATGGAATGCCTCGTTTCCAGTAAAAAGGGTCTCCGGTTCTCTACACTCACCATACGAAATACAGCAGCATTAAGCTACTATTACACGCACGCATATTGACGAACTTTCAGGATTTGGGCACCATTCCAGCTTTAAATGAGAGGTGGATCAAGTGTATCAACACAGGAGATAACTGGCCTTTAGGAATTCAGCTGGTATAACATCTGGTTCACTAGCTTTGTTCAAGTCTAGACCCCGCAAGGTTTTAAGAACCTCTTTGTTAGTGATGCTCCTCTCCGACATAGAGGTCCCACAGTAAGCTAGTTAAGGTGGAACTTTGTTGCCACTGTCAAGACGTGGACTATAAGCAACTAGCGATCCACCCCGGTTTTGTACGGGTGATTTCTGGATCTCGTCAAGAGCGCCACCTACCGAATCGAATTAAGTTTTTAAATCATTCAGTAATCTACTTAAATACACGCAAAACATTCATCAAAATTGTTCGAGCCGTTTTCGAGTTTTAACGAACCTATCGGATAGCAATTAATTTTTATTTATAAGATTATAGTCGTTTGCACTAGTGTGCCGTGCGGTTTTACCAGCTCGTTATAAGTTTGTCTCGACCAGTTTAGCGAGAGACCAAAAAGTTCTACTGCAAAGAGAGTTTTGCGCCGATATGTTTAATGCAGTCGAAACTAGCTTTTTGTAACTCTTTTTGTACATAGGGTTATACATAAGTAGTTATATTATATACACAATACAAAGAAGTAGGTGATGAAATTTGTCTGATTTCGCACTTTGTCGTATCTTACCGACACCTAGGTGACGAAAAAGGGTGATTCATAATATCACAATTTTTTTAACTAACATTCGTTTATGACATGTACTTATCTAGTTTCTATCTATCTAGGCTCGCGGCATGAAAGGCCGTAGGCTAAAAATAAAAGAGGTAAATTTAAGTCATTCTGCGTCGTTACTTGCTTGGCTTGGCATACCAAAGACTGCGTTGTCGTCCTGTTATCATAAATAAACAATACCATAGTAATAATCCGCTGGATATAGGTCATAGGCTAATGCGTGGTCCTGAGTCATCTGGACCATAAGCTCCCTGCACTTACTTTCACCATGTAGTAAATAATTCAAGGGGGACCGCCCACGAAGAAGTCCACAGTTACTTTAATTATATTTACTCATCCCGATTCTGCGAATTCTTTGAAAATCATCTTAACATATGATAGCCGTTAATATACATACAATATAGAGCAGTTCTCCGTCGCGGCTTCTCTAGCCGAGCTAGAAGTATTTCGTAATTACTCTATATCTCCGTGCATAATGACAGTTTAAGATACATACAGCGTTAGATGACCCGGGGTCATCGATGCGGTCTAAGTTGAAACGTTACTTTATGAGAAGCCGCTAATTGAATTCTGCTTTATCTCTTATCTACTCCTTGTTTATTAATTTCCTATGATCTGTCGGCACCTTTTATTTTTTCAAAAGCATTCAACTTTTAGGTTTTCTTCTACTAAGCCGTGTGAATATTGACGTAAATTATGTTACAGCTATATGAAGAAGCTCTTGAATGTAGGTAAAAGGTAACAGAGATTTTACCTTAATTAGGTACTGCTTGACTTGAATTATATATATATATATATATATATATATATATATATATATATATATATATATATATATATATATATATATATATATATATATATATATATATATATATATGCCGTGTAGTGGCGGTTGAGAATATCCACTACCCCATATCTTCCCGTGGGTGTCGTAAGAGGCGACAGAGGGACACAGAAAGGAGATGGGCAGCAGCATCTTCCTAACAACAACAATAACATAATAAAAAACTGCTTTTGCCAACCCGCTCGCCAAGCGTGGCAACTATGGCAAATATCCCACCATGAGCAAAGACGCAAATAAACGGCCCCCAGTCCCCGGCGGCCCCGCTATTTCTGGCTACGGTGGCGACCATGGTAACGGCGGGGCAGGGGGTGCTAAGAATCTCCGGTGGAGGTTCGGTTGCCACCTACGACGACTCGACCTGGCAACGTATAACGCACGCACACTGAGGACTGACGAGAAGATACTGGAACTGGAAGAAGAGGTAGACAAGTTGCGCTGGCATATTATTGGATTATCTGAGGTCCGAAGAGAGGGGGAGGACACGGTAATCCTCGAGTCCGGCAACTTGTTCTATCACCGGGAGGGCGACCATCTGTCCCATGGAGGTGTCGGATTTATCGTCCACAAGTCTCTCGTCAACAACGTTGTAAAGATTGGGAGTGTGTCGACGAGGGTCGCGTACCTGATACTCAGAATCACCAAACGGTATTCGCTGAAGGTCATACAGGTCTACGCACCAACCTCGGCACATCCCGATGAGGAGGTGGAGGAAATGTATGAGGATATTTCTAGAGCCATGCATTCCTCCAAAACCCACTACACGGTGTTGATGGGAGACTTCAACGCAAAACTAGGCACAAGAGAAGGCGGTGAGCTGAAGTTAGGGAAATTTGGAGTAGGGCAACAGAACCGTAGGGGCCAGCAGCTGGCTGACTTTATGAAGAAAGAGGGACTCTTTATGATGAACTCTTTCTTCCAGAAGCGGCCACACAGGAAGTGGACCTGTTTGAGCCCCGACGGTTCGACAAAAAATGAGATTGACTTCATTATGACGACCAAACGCCAACTGTTCAGTGATGTCTCAGTGATCGCAAGGGTGAAACCGGCAGCGATCACCGAATGGTTAGAGGTCACACTGAACCCAAACGTTAAGTTGGAGAGATCTCGTCTAATGAAGTCAACGCTCCGTCCCCCTCGTGCTCTAATCCAGAATCCCGAGACTTTTCAGCTCGAGTTACGTAACCACTTTCAGTGCCTAGAAGATTGCAATGCAGTAGACGATATGAATGACAAGCTCGTGGAAACTCTCCATGCGGTTGGAGCTAAGTTCTGAAAGACCCGCCGCAGAAGAACACAAAAACTCTCCGATCACACTCTTAATCTCATGGCTGTTGGACGGGAGATGAGGCTGCAATCGTCAACAGATTTGACAGCACACAGACAACTGAACAGACAGATCTCCAAATGCATGCGGCGAGACTTACGCAACTTTAATACTGCTCGTATTAAAGAAGCGATCGAGCAGAACCAGGGCTCCAAAGTCTTTGCCAGAGATGTGTCTGCCAGAAAGAGCCAACTGTCAAAGCTGAAGACTGAGTGTGGCAGCATCGTTTCCGGGACACCTGAGATTTTGAGTGAGATTGAGAGGTTCTATGAGCAGCTGTACACATCATCGTTGGAGCCACACGCAAGTGTGAGTAACGATTCAAGAGCAAGTCTTACCCGACACTATTCCGATGATATCCCGGACGTCAGTCTGAGCGAGATTAGAATGGATCTCCAGCACCTTAAAAACGGCAGGGCCCCAGGCGAGGATGGAATTACAGCGGAGCTTCTGAAAGCGGGTGGAACACCGGTACTTGAAGTCCTTCAGAAGCTCTTCAATTCCGTCCTCCATGGTGGCACTACTCCGGAGGCGTGGATCAGAAGTGCGGTGGACTTGTTCTTTAAGAAAGGCGACAACGCTCTCTTGAAGAACTACAGACCGATTTCCCTTCTAAGCCGCGTCTACGTGCTGTTTTCGAGAGTCATTACGAATCGTCTCGCACGCAGACTCGACGACTTCCAGCCACCCGAACAAGCCGGTTTCCGAAAAGGCTTCAGTACCATAGACCACATACATACCCTGCGGCGGATTGTACAGAAGACCGAAGAGTACAATCTGCCACTTTGCCTGGCGTATGTGGACTGGGAGAAAGCCTTTGATTCCGTCGAAATTTGGGCGGTGCTACAGTCCCTTCAGTGGTGCCAAGTTGACTATCGGTATATCGAAGTGCTGAAGTATTTATACAGCAGGGCTACGATAGCTATCCGAGTACAGAACCAGAGTAAGAAACCCATCCAACTGCAGAGAGGTGTAAGACAGGGTGACGTTATTTCCCCGAAACTCTTCACCGCTGCATTGGAAGACGTTTTCAAGCTACTGGACTGGAAAGGATACGGTATTAATATCAATGACGAGTACATCACTCACCTTCGATTTGCCAACGATATAGTCCTTATGGCAGAATCGCTGGAGGACTTAAGCACTATGCTCAATGACCTCAATAGTGCCTCCCAACGGATAGGTCTTAAGATGAACATGGACAAAACAAAGATCATGTTTAATGTCCATGTCACACCTATGCCGGTATTTGTTGAGAGCACTAAGCTCAAAGTTGTTGACGAGTGCGTTTACCTGGGACAAATAGCCCGACGAACTTAACTCGATTGACCTCTCGGTTGAAGTTGGACTTACCTAAGTCCAACTTCGTAAGTCCAACTTCAACCGAGAGGTCAATCGACGGATTCAACTCGGCTGGGCAGCGTTCGGGAAATTACGACGCATCTTCTCGTCAGGTATACCTCAAAACCTGAAAACTAAGTTGTACAACCAGTGCGTGTTGCCAGTGATGACCTACGGAACCGAGACGTGCTCCTTCACTGCTGGCCGTATGAGGACGCTCAAAGTCGCTCAGCGAGCTATGGAGAGGGCTATGCTCGGAGTTGCTCCGCGTGATAAACCTAGAAATGAGGATATCCATAGTAGAACCAGAGTGACCGACATAGCCCAACGGATTAGTAAGCTGAAGTGGCAATGGGCCGGCCATATAGCTCGAATAACCGACAACCGTTGGGGAAAATAGGTTCTCGAGTGGCAGCCCCGTACCGGTAGGCAAAGTGTAGGGCAACCGCCAACTAGATGGAATGACGACCTGGTAAGACATTCAGGAAGTCGATGGATGCAGGTGGCTCAGGACCGTGCTTTGTAGCATACCTTGGGGGAGGCCTATGTTCAGCAGTGGACTTGTGAAGGGCTGTAATGATGATGATGATATATATATATAGTTTAATGCTTTTTTAGACTTGTGTCCTAAAATAAAATAAAACTAAAAATTATTCAACTGCACTGCACGTTCTGTGTTATGGAAATCATCAACCAACCAATCAACGTACTCACAAAGACATATTTTATATAAGAAATGGTAGAATCTCGGACTCCTAAGAAGAAGAAGAAATCTCAAATCGTGAAGTCATATTAAAATTTGGACTTCCGAAAATCTGGTTCAACATTCATTCAATTTTACAAATTTAATATTACCAAAAAAATTGTCAAAAAATGTTGTATCCAAACTTTTTTGTCTCATTGCGCTAAGAAAATTAAAATTAATGTATTTATTTATATATATGCTGTTTATCTTTTTATACTACGTTAGTACGCCTCTAAGTTAAACGTTGTAGGCTCCGTCTATTTAGCGCTTACGAAAGACGTTTAGGTTGCGTATGACTCAGTGATAAATGCTTTTGCTTATTGAGGAACAAATTGGACCATGCGATGGAAAATATCTGCAGAAAGCTCAATGCAAGTACCCAGGTTGCATGTGGTCGATATTTTTTAAATTATTATTGAACATAAACAGGGATTTTCCCCCGTATCGTGGAGGTGTTTTACATATAAGTACTAATTGCACATGAACGAACACCCAAACCCGTAAAAAGTATTTGCAAGGCCATTCAAACACTCTTTCTTTGCGGTATTTATTACCGCGGTACTGCAGCTTCGCAACGTGACTCTTAGTTTAAAAGATATCCTAAACATCATAAATCAATTATATCACCTGAAAACAAACACCAATAAGATATATTTTCTTCAGTTTCTGCTTCATCGGCAGCGGATTTGCTTCAATCGTCACGTTTAAACGTAACAGAAGTTTCACACCTTTGATGGTGCTGCTTAATGCCAGAGACTCAGACCGGCGTAAAATACTCGTCGGAAGTCTTTTTGCATCAAAATATATATATGCACTTTTAAGCTGCAAACAAACGGCAAATAATAAATAATTTCGTATGTATAAAATAAATTAAAATAAATAATTTAATATCTAAACGCGCCTGCTAAGCAAGGCTCTGACGACAAACAAATGGCGGTGAAATCGAACCCAAATTCCACACAGTTATGACGGGGAGCTGCATAACGAGTGCGAGAGTATCGTTTCTGAACTCTCCAACCCGCCTTTTGGTGACTAGAGCAGAAATTATCTCAAATTTGATAATCCTACTAAGTTGTCGTATAGTAGCGGCGTAACGGAATGTACTAACCCTAATAATACCGTGGTAATACCGTGCGACAGAGGGAACAAGTTAACATAGCAAAAAAGTAGTAACTTTGGAACATATCCCTCTATGCGGAAATCTATGTCGAAGGTCTCTGTTCAGATGTGGGCTTTTCACAAACTGTAATGAATAAATTAATGAATGAATAAATTTCTCATAAAACCAACACGCATTGCAGTGGCAGGTAGACATTTCCTTGCTGAGAGCAAGGCAGCAAGGAAATGTCTACCTGCCCCTGCCCTCGCAGAAATAGGTGAGGCATGTGCCCAACAGAGGGACATATATATGTTATGACTTTAACACTTAAATCCTACCTTTTTATGAAAATAATTTCGTCGTTACTGTAAAATTAACTACTTCCAAACTGTATTGTCGAATGCGTTTCTTAGTGTTAGGGTGCTTCGTGTGACAATTTTTATCTCCTTCCTGTTCCCAACCGATTTATTTCCGCGTTTGGCTGCGATAATGCGCCTGCGCAAACATTTTCATCGTGGGGTGCTTATCTTCACCGCCTTAAGGGAGTTCCCCGCTCCAACATTTTTTTTTTATTTTCAAAGTTTATGATCTCAGTTTTTTATTGAATAAGGACGACAAAGGAACACATATTAGACCTGATGGTAAGTGGATGCCGTGGCTCACACGAGTAGAAATGCAGATGCGTTGCACGGAGGACTAATATACCTAGAATGCCTTGTTTTCAGTAAAAAGGGTATCTAGTTCTCTAAACTCACTATACGAAACACACCAACATTAAACCGGAGACCCATTTTACTCGCAACAAGGCATTTCAACTATGTGTCAGGGGTGACAACGAATCTGTTTTTTGATTTTTAATCGAGGATAGATATAGATGTTAATCGGTCACAGCATCTACGTACCATGAGGTGAACCGCTCTTTCTAATATACTGCTTTAAAAATTTGGTAATAACGAAAAATCGTCATCCATTTTTATATTTATGTAATAAGTAAAATAATACGATGTAACAAAGTCATTTTTCAAAACAATAAACAGAAGGATGTGTTTTATTCTAAAATCTTAACAAGATTTTATTTTATTTGGTTAATTTCACGAAATTGAAAAATAAAATTTGTCAATTTCGTGCTTTTCTTTATTTAAAACTTAGGGCCTTGGTATAATCCCACACACATAAGGCTATTGTCGTTTGCACAGTAGCCTTATTGTAAAGGATGCGAACTGCAATATAACGATATAAAAGTCATGGGTTCGAATCTGCCAATCAACTATTACCATTATGATGTACGTCTAGTACAAGCATTTTAAGGTTAGTTAAACTGGTTTTTTTATAGAGCAAAGAGCATACGGCTCACCTGATGGTAAGTGATTACCGCCGCCTATGAAAAATTGCTACACCAGGGGAATTGCAGATGCGTTGCCGGTCTTTTAAGAAGGAGTAGGCTCTTTTCTTGAAGATCCCTAAGTTGTATCAATCCGCAAAACCTGGTGGTAGTCGATTCCTCAAGGAAGTTGTGCGAGAAAAAAACTTCTATTAAATTGCACAATGTTGGACCGCCAGTCCAGATGGATGGTATCGCAAGTTTTATTACAATGTGCGATGGTGAAGTCGTGCGGCTGAAATTAGTCCATAAAATTCGTCAGAGCAAATGTAGTAGAGCGGTAAATGCGATAAAATACGCAAAGAGATGCAACATCTCTTCGCAGAGCCAGTGAGTCAAGCTGATCGGAAAGAGCTCGGTATTAAAAAACAAAAACGTCACGCTTTCTTGTAACATTTACTAGTAACGTTTCACTGGCGGGGCTGTATGACTATACTATTATTTAACCTATCTACTTATGAAGAACATAAAATTAAAGAAGAAATATGTCTTAAACAATTTTCACATCGTACAATTTTTTATTGGTACATGGACAGGTTCTAATAAGAGGCGACAATAGTAGTATCTCAGTGTAACCATGTTTTAACGTCAGGTAAAATAGTACACCATTATATAAATCAAAATATCCTATTTTTTACGTGGTAGAGCCACGCTGCAGCTATATTATAGTGAGTCGGCTCTACCGGGGCAGGACCACGCTCTCACAGATTACCAGCGTGAAATAGCATTGTATGGTAGCTGTGTATGGTGAATGTAGAGAACCGGAGACCCTTTTCACCCGAATCGACACATACCATCTTAATCCGCAGGGGATGACAACGCATTTGCATTTCGATTCTTAATTAAGGATAAATGTGGATGTCTATGGGCCACAGCATCCACTTACCATCAGGAGGACTGTGTGCTCGTTTGTCACCCAATGCTATAAAAAATACCCACGCCGACGACGAGCAGGCTGCCTATGGCAGTAGCGTCTTATATGCGATACGTCTGGTACTGCGATTTACAATTTGCCTGTGCTAAGCGTGATGATTAAGGCAAATACTCCCTACAACGAGAAAGCTCAATGTCCAGTAGTTGACATTTACGTACCGATAATGATGATGAAGAAGAATAAACTTCTTCGGTAGGTAAAAAGGACCACTATAAGTAAATCATATTATGATTTACTTATAGTGATCCTTTTTACCTACCTATCTATCAGTTTGCCTATTTTTTATACTTTTGTAAGTCAGTGCTTTTTTACTGTACTTGATGCTTATTATTTAAACATTATAAGTCAACGTTTGGTTACCATCCTACCTAATGGTAAGTGGTGACGCAGCCAAAGATGGTAAAGCGTCTTGACTTAGCTTAACAAAAACTGTTACTCACATTCGTTGTAATCGGAGGGAAAGACCGATGTTAATAAATTATTTCGCTCTTTTGCTGTACGCATTATAAACGCCGAAGCAATCGGACTGATTTGAATGCGTGGTATATCGCCAATAAAGGGATGGAGACCAGCTAAGTTGTGGTCCAATGAATAGGGAGGTATCCTGGAAAACACTATTATATATATCAAAATATCTATTGGATAAAGCGTTAAGAGAAACATCGATGTTTGTAGAAAATGAAATTCATCATAATATTTACTATAATGAGTATCGCCAGAAGGTTATATCTATGAATTATCAAATTCTAAATTTGTGAAATTCGAGGATTAGGTAGTCAAGACGTAAATTCTTTTGAAAGTTAATCAATACCTTCCAAATTAGAAGCCGGTTGTTAGATTAAGATTTCCTCGCCTCATCTCGCTCCGCACCGGTGCATGTAAACACCGACACTCGCTGTAGGTGTGCGTAGCTATTCTAACCTCCCTTTTAATTGGGGGCACAAACAATAGCAGCACAGGTGCCGCCAGTGCTCTACCCCTCCTGTTTACTCAAGCTACTATCCATTCGTCACATTCGTAGCATGCCCTTTTGACATTTAAACTTCCACTTAGTCTCTAGTAGCGGCATTTCAGATTACTACTTTTACAATTATCTTGTGTTTTGTATCCCTTAAAATTTCGTAATCACCCAATAAATATTTTGTGGCTGCTCTATATATTATATTAGTAAAATTATTTTTTCCTCACTTCTTTCTTTATCAGTCAATACATTTCATTGCTAGGCTGTGTTTATTTTTTAGAATAGGATATTTTACACCATGTAAAATAAAATCAAAAAATATATCTTATTAATGATAGATGTTGTAAAAATAAACGAGAAATATTGATTTCTGTTTATAAAATTGCATTATAAATTTTATATTTCAATTTTAAGAATTTTTTTTTCGTCTGTGCCATAAATCTGTAAAACGGTGTCCGCCATATTACTCATGGCGTGACGTCACTGATCCAGCCTGAGGATATTAGTGTTCTGTATTACTGATTAAGAGAACTAGCTATCGTGCTGTGTTATTTCGAAAATTTCAAGTTATCATTACGATTATTGAGTTTTATTACGAATTTTATTGTAAAGGCATCATGGAAGACGAATTTGTAAAAGCAGAAAGTACTAATCTACCAAGGATAAATAAATTGATGGTGGCAATTTTTTTTCATGCAATCACAATTTTTGTTCTACTGAGTTGAGGAATGTTAAAACATCAATGTAAGTAGCTATTACCAACTTTTGTTTATACAAAAACACAATACCAGGTGAGAATTTTGATAAAACATAGTTTCAATCATTAGATATAATATCTAAATTAACGTAATTTATTACAAAAATTAACTTACGATACCCTTCACCTCATGATGTTTGTTTTGTATTAAACGATGGTTAAGTATAAGTCATACTTACATCAAAATGATCTTCACAGAAGAATAGTCTGGTTTATGTAGACAATGTATTCGGGTATCTTCTTGCCAGTTTTAGCCAAGTACTTCTTATATTTAAATCAGTTCAGTCAGCACTTAAATCTATAACTTTCCCGGCGTTCTTATGCTCGTCGTTTTTCATTCGGGCACAACATAACAATGATTTAAATGATAACTCATTATTAAACATTAAAAAGTATCTTATTTCTTTGCAAAGTCGGCAGCTTCGACGACTGTGACGTCACGAGTTAAACAACATGGCGGCTAGCGTTTTCACGCGAAAATTTAAAACGATAAAATAAAAGTACTTTTTATGGCAATATTCGGTTTTAAAAAAATATTTAAAAATTATAGTGGTTCATTATCACTCTAGGATTCATTTAAAACAATTTTTGAAAATAGGTAAAATATCCTATTGTTATTATAGCTTTTAGATATTAAAAGAAATGATTTTTGAATTTAAAAACTTTGTTGAGATTATAATTAAAAATAATGTTACGAGCTTAGGGTTCGTGACAATAAAAATTGCCGATAAAATTACCGAAATTAACACTTTAATTTACTTTATACAAATTAAAGTAAAAAACACTAATAATTAAACACACTAATTCACTTAATTTCACTCCGAAGCTTCGCTTGTGTCGCCGAGTTAAACTCTGTCCGATCGCATCTTACGCCACCTATTTATTCAAATCAGCAAAACATCCGGAATGTTCAAGTAAACACGCGTAAGGTACCGAGAGCTCGAGTATAGATTTTCTAGAAACTTAGTTCCTCGGGTGGCGCTGTTGGTCGAGAGATCGGCGATGTCATTCTCTGCAAAGCCCCCCCCGCTCTCGCTCCTGACACTAGATGGCGCTAGTTGACTTATTCACATAACACTGCCCCCTCCTAAGACATGCTCGTCCCGAGCATTATCGGTCCCATAATAACGCGCCAAGCGATCCACATGGACGATCTTAGGAGTCCCTCTTGCGCCTTTCTGTATCCGGTAGGTCACATCGTTGATCCTGGTTACAATCCGGTACGGGCCGTCCCATTTAGCTTGAAGCTTAGGAGATTTCCCTTTGCTGCGGACTGGATTGTGCAACCACACTAATGAACCTTCGTTGAACCCTTTATTGTTCATTTTGCGGTCATACCGGGTTTTCATTTTCTCAGACATTTGCTGGCCCGATTGTCTGACGTGCTCATAAATGTCATTCATTTTGTTCCGCAAGTCATATGCATAATCGGTTATACTGCGTGGGGCATCAGGTGGTATCCCAGTGATCAGGTCTGCAGGCAGCCGTAATTCTCTTCCAAAGTTTGCGAAAGCTGGTGTCACTGCCGTACTTTCGTGAACAGAACTTCGATATGACAACAAAAACGGTTGTATGTGCTTGTCCCAATCTCGTTGCCGATTGTCTACAACTTTTGCTAGGTACCTCTCCAATGTCTGATTAAATCGTTCCACCATTCCATCAGATTGCGGGTGATAAGAAGTCGTTCTTGTTTTATGAGTACCCATAACTCGGCAAGTTTCCTGGAATATTTGAGACTCAAAATTCCTTCCTTGATCGCTGTGAATCTCTAAAGGTACTCCAAAACGACAGAAGACTTCATGAACTAGTTTATCTGCAACTGTTGAAGCTTCTTGATTTGGAATGGCGAAAACTTCTGGCCACTTAGTGAAGTAATCCATCACAACCATGAAATACTTGTTACCGCTTTCACTCTCCGGAAACGGCCCCGCCACGTCAATGGCTATTCTCTCCCATGGTGCACCAACATTGTACAACTTCAATGCACCTCTACTACGAGTCTGAGGTCCCTTTACAGCCGCACAACTTGTACATTTGCGACACCAGTCCTCGACATCGTTTCGACAGTGGACCCAGTAAAACCGTTCTCGGATCTTCAGTAGAGTTCGTTTAACTCCCAGATGGCCTCCTGAATAATCATTATGGTACAGCTGTAGAACATCCGGTACTTTAGCTTTAGGGACAACCATTTGTAAATGACAGCTGTCTCCCCGAACATTTTCCCATTTACGGCACAGAACTCCATCCTGAAGCAGCAAGCTATCCCACTGGGCCCAATAGCTTTTAGTGATCGAACTCATCGCTGAGACGTCGCTCCACTTGGGCTTGGGAGCACTGGCCTTCATCCATTCCAGGATCGGCTTGATGTCCGGATCTTCCTGCTGTGCACGTTGTAAGCTGTCCTTCCACTCGTTGCTGAGGTGGTCTGCCCTGAGCATCCTCACGGATACCACTCCCTTACTCTCTTGCCTAGTACAATGTTTGCAATCTTCAGGACAAGGTCTTCTTGACAATGCACCTGCGCTGCCGTGAGATTTCCCGCTGCAGTGTCTGATAGTAAAGTCGTATTCCTGCTGCTGCTGGGCGGTGCTGTTAGCCGCACTTCCTTCCTGAGACCGTTCGCCTTCCCTTCCTAGGGTGTGCTTAGGGCAGCTGGACCGAAGATGGCCCCTTTCCCCACAGCCATAACACCTCGGACTGTATTTTTTATTGTGGTCGCGAACCGTAACTGCTGTAACCTCCCTAGCGTGAGGTGAACGATGATCCTGTCGCCGCCAGGCAGTGCCGTTAGCTGCACTACCCTCTCGAGGTCGATCAACTCTCCTTTCCACGGTTCGCTTAGGGCATCTGGATCGAAGATGGCCCTTTTCCCCACAGCCATAGCACCTAGGGCTGTATCCTTTGTTGCGGTCGCGAACTGTAGCTGCTGCAACCTCCCTGACGCGATGGGAACGATGATCCTGCCGCACGGCTTCTACCTCCAGTGCATGGGCCAAGGCGTCCTTAAGCGTCTCGTGGTGCCCGAGCCTCACAGCAGCTCTGACTTCCAGGTCGCGGATGCCGTCGATGAATGTTTGCACCAGGTTCCCTCCAATGAGCGCAGGTACAGACTGGTATGCTTTACGAACCATCTTCTCCACCTCAAGGGCCCACTGCTGCAGGTTTTCGTTGCTGCGTTGCACGCGATCTTTAAGCTGCGCGCGAAAGACGTGTTCCAGGTGAGCGTCACCATATCTCGCCTCCAAGGCCTCAAGAAGCTGCTCATAGGTCACTTTCTTACCGAGAGCTTCCAACACAGTTAAGGCTTGGTCGCGCAGGCCTAGGGTGAGTGCAGTCATGGCTTGGCTTTTATTCCAGCCGTTCGCCTCCATGACGGCCTCGAACTGGATTTTGTAGGCCGACCAGGAAGAGGTCCCGTCGAACGGCGGCACTTTGAATCCACGTAGCGAAGGTGCTGCAGCTACTACGGGAGCTGTAGTTCCATCCCCAAGTTTGAGGTCGTTTAGCGTTTTCTTCACGTCAGCCATCACGTTGTCAACCCGATTGTTCACATGGTTGATTCGGGTTTCATGTTCTTCGATTCGGGTTTCAGCTTCCGACAGGCGGTTGTCGTGTTTAGCAACCCTATCCTTCACCTGCCTTATCTCTTTCCCAAAGGTAGCGTGAAGGTCCTTCATGAGGAGCATCTGCTCTTCCGACCGACGAGCCTGTTCCGCCAGCTGACGGGCCTGTTCCTCCTGCCGGCGGGCCTGTTCCTCCTGCCGGCGGGCCTGTTCCTCTTGTCCGTTCTGCAGCTGCTATTTCAACTGACGGGCCTGCTCCTCCTGTCGGCGAGCCTGCTCCTCCTGTCGGCGAGCCTGCTCCTGCAGCATCACCATCAGAGCACCTAAGTCAGGTGCCACAGACGTAGAAGCTGCTGACGGACCGGCTTCCGTGGCCGGCGGCTGGCCCTCAGACATCTGCGGCGTTGCACCACCAAATCTCCTCTGGTCCGTCTCCTGCTGGCGTTGACTTCGGGTACGGACACCCTCCGTTTCCTCCTTAGGTAAAATCGGCATTATTTTATCCCACTTCTGACACCAATTGTTACGAGCTTAGGGTTCGTGACAATAAAAATTGCCGATAAAATTACCGAAATTAACACTTTAATTTACTTTATACAAATTAAAGTAAAAAACACTAATAATTAAACACACTAATTCACTTAATTTCACTCCGAAGCTTCGCTTGTGTCGCCGAGTTAAACTCTGTCCGATCGCATCTTACGCCACCTATTTATTCAAATCAGCAAAACATCCGGAATGTTCAAGTAAACACGCGTAAGGTACCGAGAGCTCGAGTATAGATTTTCTAGAAACTTAGTTCCTCGGGTGGCGCTGTTGGTCGAGAGATCGGCGATGTCATTCTCTGCAAAGCCCCCCCCGCTCTCGCTCCTGACACTAGATGGCGCTAGTTGACTTATTCACATAACAATAATATCATATAGTGTGTCTGGTCACGACCTAGCGATAATTTAAGGTTACAAAATATACCTAATTTCATCGACGAGAACACCCATATATGGGGGTCTACCCCCCCCCCTCCGGTCGGAATGGCCGCTATTTAATTTTTTTTATTCTTGTGAAACATCATGGAAAGTTTTCCCTACAAAATATCTTAAAACATTTACAATGCTAATTTAAGTAAAAAAAAATGACTATTTTTTATTTTTCTTAACATACTTCAAAAACTAGCACATTGATACTAAATTTTTTAATACTGTCCTAATACTTAAGGATATTACTTACAAAACTTGGTATATTTTGTAACCTTAAATTATCGCTAGGTCGTGACTAGACACACTGTATAAATTACTAACCGTGTAGTGGCAAAGAATATCCACTACTCCATATCGTGCCATGGGGGTCGTTAAAGGTGACAGAGGAACTGAAACGGAAGACCGGCAGCAGAATCTAATTGATATCAACTCAAAAATATAAAAAAACTAAAGTTGACAACCCGCCTGCTAAGCGTGGCAACTATGGCAAAATCATAAGAGGCCTAAGAGACCCTAATATATAGGGGTGCATATTCAGTAGTAAACTTTAAGTAATATGATCACCTTAAGCTTTGCCACCCTATGAAATCAAAACTAGGATAAGGAAAAAGTCAAAAACACGAAGTCGTATATCTACAGTAACTAAGATATTATGAAAAAAAAAGCAAACAAGCTTTGGCAATAATTAGGAACATTTCGAAAAATCTAAGAACTTAAAAAACCAACTACACTACACCATATTAAAAACGACCAAAATATTTACTATAATGTCAACTGTTAAAATGGCGTCGATAAAGCATCACCCTTTTGATTCTTTATTATTTTATTGACCGATGAAGAGCTTTCACACATCACACACATACATCGTATCACAAAGCCATTTATGCAAACAAGACTGTAGTTTTTGAGTAACAAGAAAGTGACCATATTAACCTCACGCCTACCTACACTACACTAAAATATGTGATACAATTTTAACTAAGTTGGAGTCGTTTCTCATACTTACTTGTTATGATTAACTATTTATTTATTAATAGCTTTAATTCTGCGAGGCGAATGTACTTGTATATTTCGTAGATGTGCTTGTAATTAATACAAAGTGAAACTCCAAGGCACAGCACTGCCATTGGTGTTCCGGTAGCGGCATCAGCGCGGTTCAAATATTGACAGAGTGTAATCTGGTCGGCGCCGTGTGTGCGGTTAGCAGGAGCGCGGTAATGCGCGCCGTTAACACCGGCCGCTCTTCATTACCGCGCATCTACTTATTTGGAATGTTACCACATGCTAAATGTTATTCGCGATATAGTCTTGCGCGTTAGTATGTTTACTATTTAGTCTTTGATTCCAAAACGTAAAGTTACAGCCTAAATACGTCCCATTAGTGTGAACAGGTTGTTTTATTGTGAAAGGGTTTTAGAGCAGTAATCTATGGAGCAGTGTATCCACCGCGCTTATTCGGTGTAGACGGACTTCATTTGAAATCATGTTTTATTGCCTTATGGAGGTTTCCTTACTATATTTTTCATCACCGCTGAGCACGTGGTCGTAATTAACAATTTCAATTTCATAGAAATTATTTTCGGTTTCATTGACAATTTCATTTGAGCTCAAACTGAAGTTACTGGTTCTTTAAGATATTCACGACAAGTGCTTAACCCCAGCTACCACCTCTCAATTGAATAAAAATTTATACAGATTTTATCGCATTTAATAAATATTTTTAATTTCCTACGTTTCGGGTACTTTATAGCACCCATGGTCACGGGGAAGACTGAGATGTTTGTCGTCCCAATGTTACTGTTAGCCCGCCTACCTACAGTTTACGAACATTAATTTTAGGTCCGATCTAAGCAGAACGAGCTTACAGTATCTTGAAGTGTTGCAGTGGTATGCTTGTGTTTGGATTTAATTTTGTTCGGATCCCAAGCAAATGGTAGCACCCATCCATCTTCTCTATTGAAATTAGGATGTGTTTTAATATCAATAGCCTCGCGTTTTTTGGTCGGAATCGGTGTTCTTTTGCGAGGATTTGTGGTTTATCAAATCTGATGTAATGGTGGTATTACTACTGCAAGACTTCCAAATACTGTAAGCTTGTTCTGCGTAGATTGGACCAAAATTCAATTTTATTCAAGCACCCGAAACGTCGGAAATTAAAAATAACTTAATTAAACGTAATAAAATCCGTATAAATAGTTTTATTCAGTGTGTAGTGTTCTCGTTAATATAAGAAATCATTACAACGGCTCAATTCCTCATGAAAGACACATTAAAGAGATTTATCAAACAATATTTGATTTTAGAGTATCACGAATTAATAAAAAAGGTACTGGTATAGATGTAATAACTCAAGAGTTGTGCGTTCATCTGTATTTTATAGTTATAATATTATGGTACATATGCAACCAAACTCGGTTTCCGATAGAGACACTACTTTCTTAACTCCAATTTTTTTCACTACAAAGCCTGTAATTATCTTCAGGACGAACAATATCCCCTTTATATTAGTTAAGTCATCTTTCATGGTTTTGTATTTACTAAATTATGCATATTTTTTATTTTGCAAACTCGAATATTATTTTCATTGCTTGTACCTTGTAGCGTTGTACGCTATTTGAGTAATATATAAGATAACGAGTTATTCCTCGTATAATAAACCCTCGCATAAATAATTTATTTAAAATTAACATAAAAAATCTTCAAATTCACTAATTCGTATCTTTTAAATACGAGCATAAAAGGCGACCAGAGTAATGTTATGCCTTTCCTTTTCGTGCTTATCTATCACCTAACAGTGAACAGACTTTGTCCGAATCCTTCTAATAAAACACGTGCCAATCCCTACTTGAGGTTTTTTTTTACCAAAGTTCCGCCTCAAGACCTCTGAAAGCCCTACATCTTCCTTCGCTCAATAGGATATAGTGAAGCGCAAGACGCTACACCATCTAGGCGGCCGGGTTTGACTAGCCGCCATGTAATTCGCAGCCCGTCAGCTATCACCTAGCAGTGGACAGACAATGTCCGAATCCTTCTAATAAAACACGATCCAACCCCTACTAAGGTTTTTTTACCTTAGTTCCACCTCAAGACCTCTGAAAGCCCTACATCTTCCTTCGCTCAATAGGATATAGTAAAGCGCAAGACGCTACACCATCTAGGCGGCCGGGTTTGACTAGCCGCCATGTAATTCGCAGCCCGTCAGCTATCACCTAGCAGTGGACAGACAATGTCCGAATCCTTCTAATAAAGCACGATCCAACCCCTACTAAGGTTTTTTTTACCTTAGTTCCACCTCAAGACCTCTGAAAGCCCTACATCTTCCTTCGCTCAATAGGATATAGTGAAGCGCAAGCCGCTATACCATCTAGGCGGCCGGGTTTGACTAGCCGCCATGTAATTCGCAGCCCGTCTACCCCGTGGACCTGTGGACGCATCCATACGTGTCAGACTACCTTCTACGCTAGTAACTCTAACTCCATTGAATTATAAGTGTGTCTGCAAATAAAGAGTTAGAACGTAGATTCAAAACCACGACATAGCCATGGCTAACATTATAAAATAGTACAACTGAAAAATGTATTCTGTAACAATAATTATTACTTTTATACTACAACTGCTACGAATATTTATATTGATTTAATTTAATAACATAATATAACCCCTAAAACCCCATGTCACAATATTATTCGCACATTCACACCAAGTCGATGGTAATTGGTAACCATCATTCACTCAGAGCATTTTATTGGCATCGAATCACCGTTTTCTGCCTGGGAGTCCGTCTTGGTAAATACATCAATACATCTTATTTGATGATGAGATGTCTGCGGATATCCATAGGTTTCATTAGATCAGTAGCCACTTAATTGCCATTAGGTGGACTGTACGATCGCTTGTCACGTCAATTTTATTAAAAAAATAGTCTCACAAAGAGAAAAGAGTGTTACACGTAGGAATATCCACGGTGTCCACATCTTTCCTATCCGAAGCAATATACTAACTTTTATTTATTTTATGTCATTCTATACAATTTTTAACTTCCCGCTAAGAAAATTAAAAATTTTCAAAAATAGGGAAGTTTTGGTTTCACCCCGATTTTCGAAAATCGAGTTTTCATCAGATCTCAACGTTTTGAGATTCGGAGGAGAGATTGTGAGAAATCTCAAAAATAAAAATTTTGAAAACCTGTTTTTTTTTTTGGAATAGCTTTAAAACGGCTTTACCCATCAATTTCAAAGACTAATCAGCTCTTAACCTCAAAAAATGACGTCGAATGCCGTTTGGAAAATAAAAATTGATTCATTCCTTCGTGAGATATCGAAGGAGAAAGAATTAAAAAAATGTTTTTTCTTTAACATAACTTCGAGATTTCGCAACATAATTTGGTAAAATTTGGAGCGCTTTGCATTTGAAATTAGCGGGAAGTTCCAAGGATGGCCTTCAGGGTCAACCAATTTTTTTAATTTATTTGCACCATCGTAGCAGTCTACGTTGGTTATCAACCACCATCTTTTTTGAGGTGGATATGCCATAATGAAAACCTTGGCAGCTGCATTTTCATTTGCAATACCTGGTGTTTCGGTACAAAATGGCGTAGCGTAGAGCCATGCTGCAGTTATATTAGTAATATAGTTGTAACACGAATAGCTCGGTTCGACCGGGGAAAGACCACGCTCTCACAGAATGCCTGCGTAAAATAGTAGATTAATGCTGTTGTGTTTCGTATGGTGAGTGTAGAGAACCGGAGACCCTTTCTACTGGCAACGAGGTAACTATTTCATCTTAGTCCTCACATGTGAAAACGCACCTGCATTTCGATTTGTAATCGAGGATAGATGTAGAAGTTTTTAGCCCACAGCAACCATTTACCATCGGGTGGACTGCGTGCTTGTTTGTCACCCTATCCTATATAAAAAAATAATGCTGCCGATTCTACCGAGTGGCATCGTATAAATATAAACCACTATTGAAAGTGTGACTTTGGCTCCTCAAATTTCACTCACATGGATCCATCCATCGGATTCTATCATCGGCCTTTCGCGTTCACTTCTATTCCAAATTAATGGTTTTAGTCGAAGTTGCTTTTTTACTATATTAAAAATAAGAGTCACTAGTATTGAAAATAGCACACTGTAGTATTGGAAATATCGTTTATCGTAGAGGTTTTTTACAAACAAATTGTATAATACGAACTAGTCCCGGAGCATTCGTTTAGACAAGCACTGCACTGGTTCCTTTGGGAATTAAAACCCGCAACGTTTAAGCCAAACGTTTTGCTTACTATCTTATCTTACTTATAATAAAAAAAAAAGTTTTTAAGAAACCGTTCGCATCATATAAATAGTAATAATAGGACTTTATATCGTTTAACAATGAAATTTAATCTGCTGCGGTAAAATATTCGTCACCACATTTTGATGAGTAGAGTAGGGTTTTTCATTTGAAGAGTTGGCTGCCAATTGATGTACGAACTTTTATTAATACCAGTTCTATGAAAACATTTATAATTACTTGTGATAGTAGCATTAAGGGATAACGCTCTGCTAGATAGGTAATTTCATATACATATACACTGATAAATCGGAATCCCACTTTATTTAAATTCGAATCTAAAAAATATTTGAACTTATCCACGTAACTTTCCTAACCTTTAAAAAACATTTTTAAATAAAATTATTCCAAAAAGACATACGTATATAAATGTGACAGCTAAAATAAAATTCGGCTATAGCTTTTATTTCATTTTTTTTATAATTTTAAAGAAAGCCACAGTACAAGAGCAACAACAAAAAATATTTTTTGCCGACCAGGGATTTGCATTTTAGAAACGTATACATACATTTTATTACGCGTACATATCATTAAACTCATTACATTGAAAATTGGTATTGTTAGACCCGGAGATCTTTCTTTACTTTCTTTCTTTTCTTATGTAAATATATTATATAGCTTATAAAACATAGGGAAAATTCCAGTTATGTAAACATTATAAAACGTATTCGTATCTTTTTTAACCTATTAAATAGCATAATTCTGACAAAATTATATTGACACTTTGTTTGTATGATTTATGAAGGTACAGAACACGAAAAGTAAGTAAGATTTTCTTTAAATTAAAAGAATAAAGAATGACGCTAAATAAACCACACAAACTTTGACGTATCTATAAACATAACTTCATTTTCATTTACCCAAAGTGATTCTTCAGTAGATAACACGTGCGGCTGGACTTTATCAATGGCTATGTGGACACAGATGCGTTCCCATACATCAACCCTTCGTATTACACTAATTGCATGTGAGCTCAAGAAACTATGTCAAGGACCACATAGATAAATTATGTACATATTATAAATATTTGTGGATAAAATTTAAACCAAATCAATGATTGATCCATACAAAGAAATAAAATTTATGCGTTTTTAATGTCAAAATAACCGCTTTTGACTAAAAGCGTATGAAAATATATACGGTACTTATTATATATGTATATATATATATATATATATATATACATATATATATATATATATATATATATATATATATATATATATATATATATATATGTATATATATATTAATTTTTGTCCGAGTGTCTTCCTATCCGTCTGTATGTCTGTCTATTTGTTCCGGCTAACCTCTGAATATCTTGACAGATTTAGACGGGACTTTCACTGGCAGCTGGCTGATATTATAAGGAGCTTAGGCGACTTTTGGAAAAAGAGTTAGAGTTCCGCGCAAAATAAATTAAACCCATTTAATCCAACCGTAATAAAATCACGCGGGCAAAGTCGCGGAGAACAGTTAGCACGAAAAGTAAAAAATCGACTTCGAAATAATTAAAAATAATACCATAATTTCCACGATATAGATTCTCAAATCGGGGGCTTTTATTCTAAGAAATAACTTAAGAATGTTTTGCCCTTTTGAGTGAACGGAGGAATATCACAAACTCAAGTTAACAACTAGAATGTTGCCTAAACAGTCACATTAGAAATTTCATACTACATTAATAACTTCATTTCATGATCTTCCACACTTATGGAAATTTGTTTTTAGATGTAAATGAGACCATACTTTCAACAAAAGAAAATCATTAAAGTTAATGGCTAATTAATAATCTTCCTTTTATTTACGTGGTAGAGCCATGCTGCAGCTATATTGTGGTTGCAGCACGAATGGATCGGTTCGACAGGGGTAGCACCACGCTCTGACAGAATACCAGCGTAAAATAGCAGCTTAATGATGCTGTGATTCGTATGGTGAGTGTAGAGAACCGGAGCCCCTTTTTACTGGAAACCAGGCATTCCATCTCAGTCCTCAGGGCTGGCAACGTATCTGCATTTTGATTCTTAATTGAAGATAAATGTAGGTGTCTATGGGCCACACCATCCACTTACCATCGGGTGGACTGTGTGCTCATTTGTCACTCTTATTCTATATATCTATATATGTATATTCCTTTCAAGAGATGTCGCTAGTTGACACTACACAACTGGTGTAGTTTTTTGTTACACAATGTCATTTAATTGAGAAGTTAGTTTTAAATAAAAGTTTATCACTTTATTAATTTTTTGCAAATTTTTAATTTCTTTTTGATTTTTCTACTTTTATGAATATTTTTTGTTTGGTTCATTCCTTTTTATTCTAATTCATATTAAAAAAAAAACATTAACGCTTATATTTTTGAAAGAAAACCATCCTCGATATGACATCTGTCAAAAGTTGACAGAAAAAGTCGTGGATAACATTGACGAAGATATCATTAAGGATACATTAAAAAAAATGAATTTACAGCTGATTTGAGATTCTGTTTTTCCTTTTAAAATGTAAATTATTTATAAATTTTACAAAATATTTTATCTTTACATCTTACAAAATAATATAAAGTAAAGTAAAGTTACTGTCTATATGCGTCCCACTACTGGGCACAGGCCTTCCCTCATTTCTGAGAGGGTTTTAGGGCAAGGAAGTGTCCGCCGCGCTGCCCCAATGCGTGTTGGCGAACTTCACGTCTTCGATATATTTTTTTTCCTTATTCCTGAGACATGCAGGTTTCCTCACGATGTTTTCCTTCACCGCCGAGCACGTGGTAAATCAGCACTTGAAATTGCAATTAACAGTTTCATTGGTGCCGGCGGGGATCGAACCAGAGTTACTCGCGTTCTGTTATATTTACAGCGAGCGTTAACCATCTGAGCTACCACGGTTCAGATATGAGCTTACACGGCTTACAAAATAATATGTTCATTTTAAATAGGCGCTACATTAGTATGAAATATGTAAATAAACAGTAGATAATGTTCTAAGTATTCTCCGACATGTAACAATATTTCGCAGGAACCCCATCGGTTATCAGTTATCACTTATCAGTGTACACAAATGCTATGCTTTAGCTCGTAGATTGACCTTATATTCAAGTTTTCTTAATGTTTTTGTTTATACATCTATATAAAATGCCTTTCTTTGTATTTATCATTTAAATTACAATCCTCTTACTGTTGAATGTTGATGTTAAGAATAATTAAACATACTTTAATGTTATACTCACAATTAGGCCACATTGCAAACGGTTAATATTTAAATGGAAATTTGATATGTGTAATGAAATATAATACAAAAAGGAAAAGAAAATTAAATTATGTAAAGATGCTTGGTACTGCAATGCTTTTATTATTAAAATTAAGCTTAGAGAATAAAAAATAAATAGTTTCCTTCCAGTTTCAAAATTGCCCGTGTAGGTATTTGTAACTTTATTAAACTCTCAAACCTTACTTGCTGATGTTTGGTAGCTTGTATCCTAAAGACAGAAATTAGCAATTTTTAACCTTGTTATAATTGCTTAAATTTCAAACGAAAGCGGTATTTCACATAGTAATATACAATATTGTAAATATAAAACAAAACAATATTTAACCACCAGGATTGACAGAGATTGCGACATGGCGTTAAATGCCTAATGCATTTTTATTTTTAATGTGTTACATTTAAGTTTTAAATAAGTAAATAAGCAGATTGTTTTTAAATAGCATTGCAATGTTTATAAATAGTAATTTATAAATAGATATAACTTTTTATCTTTAAGTTGTTTATAATTTAAAGATAAAAAAAGTTGTATCCCTATGTACGTCTCACAGCTGGGCCTAGGATTCACTTCATTGCCGGGAGAAGCATTACTTACAGCGGGGCGAAAGAATTGCTCTAATAGAGATATTCTTTCGCCGCGCTGTTCAAGAGCGGGTGGGCGGGCTTTTTCATGTGACTGAATTATTTTATTCTTTAGGCATACAGGTTTACCACAATTTCATTTTACCACAGAGCACGGGGTAAATCTGCATTTAAGGCTAAAACTAATATTAGTTTACCATATGGTTTTTCACGTTAAATAGAAACCTAAAAGCCTACGAGTTCCAAATAATGATTATATCAGTAGTAGGTTGATGATAGTGAGATGTATATGAAAATAGGAGTAGATGATGCTTATGTATTTAAAATAAATATGTTATCAAGAAAAGAACATTCCGCACATCTGACAGCCTGTTGTCGCTTCGACCAGTCTGTGATGAATCATAACAACGTCGATGCGTTGATCTTTGAGGAATGGGAAGAAGTTTCCTGGTTCCCTTTAATCGCCATACGAAACGGCCATTACGTTGAAATCCAGTTAAAAAGTGGCTATTTTTTTGTTTTTATGCATACCCTATTTATTTTCTTTTGGACATATATATTTTACATATCTACCTTTTTACGTGGTAGAACGACGCTGCAGCTATATTAAAGTTGTAGCACGTATGGAACGCCTCAACTGTGGCTGCACCACGCTCTCACAGAATACCAGCGTAATGCTGCTGTGTTTCGTATGGTGAGTCCAGAGAACCGGAGACCCTTTTTACTGGAATCGAGACATTCCATCTTAGTCTTCAGGGGTGACAACGCATTTGCATTTTGATTCTTTATTGAGAATAAATGTGGATGTCCATGGGCCACAGCATCCACTTATTATCTGGTGGACTGTGTGCTCGTTTGTCACCCAATGCTATAAAAAAACCAGTAAAAAGGGTCTCCGGTTCTCTACACTCATCTTATGAAACACAGCGGCATTAAGCTGCTATTTTAAGCTCATATTCTCTGAGAGCGTGGTCCTGGTCAAGCTGACTCATTCATGCTACAATCATAATATAGCTGCACCATGGCTCTACCACATATGATTTATATAAGGCACCTAGATCCTGGAGTAGCTTGTACGAGAAACTGCAGCGTGTGACCCATTCGTGCTACAACCATAATATAGATGCAACATGGCCTTACCACGTAAAAAATCAGCTAAATAAATAGAAGTTCAGTGTGCTCTATAAACTTAAATAACTATGGTTGTAATGTTATTAGCATCTTTTAATATTGAAAATGATTGAAAACTATTTGCAATATACATGTATACTCGAAGCATTTGTTGTGATATGATAATTCTTGGAATATGATCATGACGAAAATGAGTTGTGATCCCCTTTTATCTTTATTATTTCTTTAATTATGATTATTTTAAAACTCCTATAAATATTTTCACGCAGTCAAATTGTTTATCGCATAACTAACATTGAGTTAAAGATAGCAGTTGTTATGTGTAAATTATATGGTGCTTCAGAATTTTCCCATAGATTAAGTTGTGGGGCCAGGTGATACATTACGTCTGTAAGTCCCCTGTATGATTCCCGTGCTCGTGTGTGATAAAGTTCCCTCGAGTGTCGGAGCAATAATTGTGTGGATCATCCATCGCTACCGTCATGTTTTACAACGCCATTAATCGTTTTATGGCCGTTGTTAAATCAGCTGTAAAGATAACTTCAGTTGGGGAGATGTTTAGAAGATTTCAGGACTCGGCGACAGAAAAGCGGTTTAACTTTTTTTTACTTCAATGTTAAACTTATGCATGTGTTCATATAGACATATAAAAGTCTAGAATAGAATAGAAATGAATGGAATAATTTTTTATTCAATATAGATTACATGTAATTTTTATAGAAAGTCATTTTTTTACTTTTGCCACTAGTTCGCTAAATACCTTTGTTCTGGGAAGAACTAGCAAAAAACCCGCGGGATTGTTAGCGTGTACTTTTTAGTACTAGAAGTAAGGTTATTACAATAAACATGTGTTTTAATTTCAATAACATTGATTATAAAAGAGAGTTTGTATGTAGGTGAGCCCTGTTGTAAGATATAATAGTGGTAGAATGTACGGGTTGGGACCGGAGAAAGCACCACGCTCGCACGGAATACCAACGTAAAATAGCAGCATAATAGGTTACCGGACTGGTGGTATGGTGAGTGACAAAACCTGAAATCTTTTGTTCTTGTAACAAGGCATTCTATCGCAACGGTGGCACCGCATCTACATTTTCATTCTTAATCGAGAATACATTTTAAATACATTTCCTAATTTATTACTGAAATCCTATACCTTTAAACGAGCACAGAAACGGCTCCAACGATTTTCATAAAATTTTGTGTGCAGGGAGTTTCGGGGGCAATAAATCGATTTAGCTAGGATTTATTTTTAGAAAATGTCTCTTTGTCCGTGTTTTACAAAACTGGTACAATATCGTTAGAATAAGAAGGTAAATTTTGACGATTTATTACGATTACAAACAGCTTATTTGGTTATTGGGCGGTCACAAAATCATAATACCATGGTTCGAGCCCAGACCGACCGACCAACTTTTTTTATTATTTTTCAAGTTCCTTTCTTTTTTGAGAAAATCTATTTTTTCGTGCACTTTTTTTAGTATTTTTTAAAAACAGGAAAATTTAAATTAAACTAATTGCACTCATGATTTTTTATTCAAATAACCAGTTCAGTTTTTTCTATTATGTCGCTACGATCAAAAACTATTATTCGTATTTCATCAGTATGTAATTTGTATCTAAATATAGTTTCCAAAACACACGAATTAAAAAAAACCGAGCGAAAAATACCGAGCAAAGCTCGGTCAACCGGGTACTTGTGATTAAAGAAATAAATATAGGGCTTGCTCGTTTTGAGAAGTTCCTTCCTCACCAGCTAATCTTAAGGTTTACTGGTATTAATACCATTAAGGTACTATAACATATTTTTATTGTAACTACATTGCTGAGTTTTATCGCATTTTTCTAGATTAATTTCAGTACAGGCATAATTATGAACATGCTCTTATTAGCTTCGGCTGGGTGCACTATTTTAAAGAATAAGAGTGACAAACGTAAGTAAGTATGGTTAGTGGATGCTGTGTTCCATAAATATCTACATTTATCCTCGACTAAGAATGAAAACGCAGATACGTTGTCACCCCTAGGGACTAACATAGAAAGCCTCGTTTACAGTAAAAAAGGGTCTCCGGATCTCTGAACTCACCATACGAAATACAGCAGCATTAAGCTGCTATTTTTCGCTGGTATTCTGTGAGAGCGTGGTCCTTCCCCAGTCGAGCCGACCCATTCGTGCTACAACTGTATTATAGCAGCAGCGTGCCTCTGCCACGTAGGTATGTATGAATGTAATGGAATTTTATTATACAGTCTATGAAAAACAGACGTATTTCCACTAGGATTATTACAGTTCATCAATACGTGTTGTTCGAGTTCTCTTTTAACAAATTATACGTTACACTTACAGCCTATCAAAATACATATACTCCATCCATAGACTCCTCATAGTAGAGATGTTTAACATACTCGCTATGCTTGGCAACCTGAATTTGGCGGCCACAGTACTTTTATTATTTTTGAGTTTTAGTTATTATTATGACTGCCCTTTTGGTCTAGTGGTTGTAGTAGTGCGACTGCTGATCATGAGGCCCTGCGTTCGAATCCCGGGTCGGACCAAAAAATCAATTACTGAGTTTTTCCGTCAAGAAATTCTCACTAGTTGCCCGGAGTCAGGAAGTTGGCGGTGTCTCACCCCCGTGCCTCGGAAAAGTAAAGCCGTTGGTCCTGCGCCTGATCTCTCTCCGGCTGTGTCGGTATACCGTCCCATCGGATTATGAGAGTGAGGGAATTAGATAGTGCACCTATGCTTACGCATACACTTGTGCACTATAATCCTGTCCTACACCGATGGTAAGTCTCCGTTGTGGCTGGCCGCCGTGACCGAAATTCGGTCTGGAGGACATTATTTTTGAGTTGATATGACGTAGATGCTGCAAACTATCTTCTGTAACATTTATTTCTCTTGCTTTTTACGACACAGATCGGTTGATGTGGGGTAGTGAATTCTCTTACGGCACCAATAAAACTCAGAAATTATTTTATTTATGGTTGTCATAATATTTGTTTCATACATGAGTTATCATTTTAAACGTTTAGAGTGATATCTGCAGCGGTTACATGGCGAGCAAGTAGTGTAAAGTAAAACTAGTAACTAGTAACACGTATAGCAAACTGTCCAACATAATATTACTTTAGCAGATTTATGGTAGATGCGCGGGGCTGCGCCGCGCCGGCGTAGCTCTGAAAGGCAGAAATAGCGTGGGCGGGCTCGTCATAGACGACAGCCATCCGTAGTGTTTATGACTTCCTCAGCCAATGGCCTCCTGCTATCCACGAGAGTTTTCGACTTAATTCTAATCTTATATTATAATTATTATATAAGTATAAGTATACACAAGTTTACATTTCCTTTTTTATAATGTCATTTATTGTATAACCATTGTAATATATGACTTACGGAAATAAAACTCGTTCTCCAAAAGTGGTCAGCTGACACATTGAATTAAATTATGACAAAATATCAAACGGATTATCAAAAATTAAAAAAAAAAAACAATAAATTTCTTTACATATTTTCTCCATGCAGGTGTTACATCTGGTGAACGAATTGTGACTAATTCGGTCTGTCATCATACTGTAAGCAAACCTAGTGTTTGTGCTATTTGCAAGAGAATCAGTAGTTTTCAAGGAACCGTAACCGCGGTTAAGGGGAAATATAACCTCAAATGGCAAGATCCTCCGTTATGCCGAAAATATTACAGCATTAAATTTGAAATAAATATATGGTAAAGTTGAGGATTAATGTTAAGTACTATGTTAGACAAAAACATGATTCCGTAAAATTTTCTCGATAGAAAAAAAAATCCAAAGTTACCTCCAAACTGAACAATTTTATTTAAAGTATGTTATTCATGAAATACTTTTAATAAGATCATGAAACTTTGCATACTAGCTGAACTAACTATAAAGCAGGGCTTATGTTTTTTTTAAATTACCATTATTTTCACTGTAAAAGGAAATTACCTAAACTATCGGCGTCCTGAAGCTTGTTTCCTGCCGCCCGATTCCAAGCTTCAGGACGCCGATAGTTTAGGTAATTTTTTATAGTGAAAATAATGGTAATTTAAAAAAAAAACATAATACCTGATTTATAGTTAGTTTAGTTATTATGCAAAATTTTATGATCTAATTTAAAGTATTTTATGAACAATAGCGGTTTATTGTTCAGTTTGGAGGTAACTATGGATTTTTTCTATCGAGAAAATTTTACGGAATCATGTTTTCGTCTAACATAGTACTTAACATTCACCTCACATCCACATTCACCTCAACTTTACCATATATTTATTTCAAAATTAATGCTGCAATATTTTCGGCGTAACGGAGGATCTTGCTAAGCCATTTGAGGTTATATTTCCCCTTAATCCTTGTGATTATGAAAAGAAGACCGTTTTTCTCTCTTTGAAAGTGCTATTTTACTCTTTATAGAATAATGTTGCCAAACGAGCCCACATTCCAGCTAATTGTAAGTAGATGCTACAACCTATAGACATCTACGTCTATCATCGATTGGGAATCAAAGTGCAGATGCGCGGTCACCCTTAAGTAAAAAGGGTCTTCAGTTCTCTACACTCATCATGTCATCATACAAAACACAGCAGCATTACAATATACATACATATACGTGTACACACACACACACACACATATATATATATATATATATATATATATATATATATATATATATATATATATATATATATATATATATATATATATATATATATATATATAGTTCAAAAACGTTTTTAGGATGATGTTGGCACTTCCCCGCTTCTGTAGTGCATTTGGCATGTTTGCACGGACCCGATCTGACGGTTTTCATGCCGTAGCTCGGAAGAAAGTAGCGTCGCCGATGGGAAGGATACGGAGAAGTGACAATATCATCCTGAGAATGGTGGCTGATGATCCGCATGTGCCTATTGTAAGGCACTTCGTGCGAACGATGGCTCATACAGTCGATGATAATTCTTCTAGGTGTCGACCGCACGGAGTGCCTATTAGGTACATGACAAATTAGAATTTAGTCTAAGTTTATCTGATTTCATTTATTTGATTTCAAATTTGAATTAAGCTGGTATTTCACTCTAGTATTCTGCAAGAGAGAGGTCCTTCCTCAATTAAGCCGATTCATTCGAGCTACAACTATAATATAGCTACAGCGCAGCACTACGTAAAAGTCTTGGCATAATCTTACGTGAAATAGTACATATTACTATATTTATATTTTTATAGAATATGCACAAATGAGCATACAGTCCACCTGTTGGTAAGTGGATCCTGTCACCCATAGTCGTCTACATTTATCATCGATTAAGTATCAAAACGCAGATGCGTTGTCACCCCTGAGGACTAAGATGGAATGCCTCGTTTATAGTAAAAAAGGGTCTTACTATAAACTAGGCTAACGATTACGAATTACAGCAGTATTAAGCTGCTATTTTACGCTGGTATTCTGTAAGAGCGTGGTTCTTCCCCGGTCGAGCTGACCCATTCGTGCTACAACCATGATATAGCTTGGCTATGCTACGTATAAAATAAAATATAATACTAATTTAAAACGTGTAATACAAACGTTAAAATAGGATTAACTCAAAAATGTGTTATTCGAAATAGCTGTGTAACATTCCGCTCACAAACAACATTTATAGATCAATAATATACGTGAGTACTCGTATGTTTTGTGCTAACAAAATTTCAGTAACCATATCCTTTTGTTATGGTCATTAATCAGTGTAACTGCTTCTCTAGTATAGTTGGCATCGTTACCTACACAAACCCGAATATTTACATTTAGTCTAAACACAATATTATGTACTCAAATCGCTAGTCGGTAGCTCGTAATATAGAAATATCGCTGTCGCCTCAAAACTTGACACGTGTTAAACGTACGTTTTTTACGCGTTAGCCTGACCTTGCATAGCAGGTAAGCTTTAATGGAGTCGATAAATCAAAAGTTCATAACAATCTGTAACTCATTATTACACATGTTGTGATTTTATTTTTGACTGGTCATGTTACGAGTACTATTTAGTTTTGTCGGGAGAATTATAGAAAAACATATTTTATTATGATGCAAAAAAACTTTTACAAAAGTAGTGGTCCTTTAATTAAACGATGCCTGAAGTTGGTTTACACTTTTTTAAATTTAATTATTTACCCTTTTCAGTGGATTAAGTTATATTAAAAATTTCATCCAATATTTTCGGGGTTGGAAATATTTCCTTGATGATTTCATTTGCATAATAGTACCGCCCATGTGATAGTCTATATTATAAAAAAAAAGAATTTGAACCGGGTCGCAATTGGCATAACGTGTATAAAAATACAATTGATTCAAATCGAGTCGAGCCGAATCCTTTTCAAACGAAATTACTATTCTTACTTCATCTGAGCTGTTCACCTGATGGGAAGTGGCTACTGCGGCCCATGGACACTTGCAACCAACTTCAAACAAAGACTATAGATGCGTTGTCACTCCAGAGGCACATGAGTAAACTCCTTACTCTGTGCCAGAGGACTATTCCCTTCAGACCGAAAATCGAAACCACCGCCAAACAGCTTCTGTTTGCCCACTTTAACTTAGTACTGTTACTTCAAGTTACGTCTACTTCAAGACACCGTACTAAGGTTTCTAATCGAGATTTCTCGATCGAGAAAAAAGTGATAGAAAGATAGATATTCATCGTGATATTGGGATAGTAGTTCTGATAGTACTTAAAAAAATAAAATAAAAACAATTATGTGACAATTCTTTAGATAATTATTATTAAAATATTTATTATTGGTTCTGTGATGTGATATGTATAATTAAAAGTCTAGGTACTTAGATATTATTAAACGTTTTTCCTAGTTAAAAGAAAAATAATCTTATCTCTATATATCTCTTATGTAATTAAAATTTAGTTAAAAGACAAATATATGTTAAGTTACGATAATTCAGAGATTGTTTTTATGCAGGTACTTCAAGTACTTACATACAATTACTTCAAACAAACAAAAGATTGTTATTATTAACTAAGCTATATAATTAACATAAAATTCAAATAATACAATAAATTATAACCTAAACAAGCTTAAAAAATTAATAAATGTTCATCTTCATCATCATCATCATCATCATAATCATCAGCCTGCGGCAATCAACTGCGAGACTTAGCCTCTCTCAAGGTGCGCTTCTTAGCCCGATCTTCGGCTAAGCGCATCCAGTCAGCCTCCATGCACGGATCGTCGCTCGATCTAGCTACAGGAAGTCCCACACTGCGTTTGCCTAAACGCGGTATCCACTCTATGATACGACTACTCCACCCGTTGTCGCTTCTGCGACGGATGTGACCAGCCTGTTGACACTTCAGCTTGCAAATACGGAAGGCTATGTCGGTAACCTTGTTTCTCTGATGGATTTCTTCGTAACAAATCTTATCCACCAGTGAAACTCCGAGCATAGCTCTTTCCATTACTCACTATGCGACTTTGAGTTTGTGGAGTAGTCGTACCATTAGCGTCTGCGTTTCGGCACCATATGTGCTGGAGGGACGCACTGGTCGTTCTTTCGTCTACAAGCTTTGCGGTATGAGTCACGAGAAGACCTAATGTAGCTTTTCAAATGCCGCCCAGCCCATCTGAATCCGCCTATCAGCTTCTTTCTCGAAGTTATTTCTATCTAACTGCATTATCTTGCCAAGATAGATATACTCTTAAACAATTTCAAGAATCTCACCATCAACGATAACCAAATCTTGTATGATATAGCCATTAAACATGACTTTCGTATTATTTAAATTAATACGCAGTCCAACACGTTAGGGGGATTCGGTTGCTCGGCATGTCTTGTAGATCCTGCAGCGGTTCTGCGCTGATGACGATATCATCAGCAAAGCGTAAGTGTGAGATGTGTTCGCCGTTTACATTGATGTGGTCACGTCCACTCCAGTCTAGCGCCTTCACTTCACTTCACGTCTTCCAGTGCAGTTTCGGGGATATTATGTTCCCCTGTCACCCCACGAATAAATGTTGATGATTAATCAAAAGCGTAATTTAATTTATTTTCACAATTTTTGGCTATTTTAAATATTCGAAAATTTCTTCACAACTCGAGAATACTCGAAAAATTCTCGTCGGGTAATCCCGGAACTCGAAAAAAATATGTCAATAGATGAGAAACCCTAAACTGTACGTATTTAATATTAATTATAGTTTAATAAAATTCAATTTTACGCCAGGCGTAAAATACCCAGACTGGAGGTTGGAACAGTGTCTAAGGTTACTTGCCAATTGCCAGTAGAGACGGTCAAGACAAATCCCATCCACATCCAACTACGTCCATGTCTAGCAGGACACGTTTTAAATTATGAACGTTTACAGTTTAATGAAAAAGAAGTAAAAAAATAAGAATAGAATGTATAGTAGAATAGAATAGAAAATTTATTATTAAATTTTTAGGTTATTACACAATATTTATTGCATGCCGTTTTGCTTTACCTTACATAGTTAATACAATCTTTATATTACTATGATACTAAGAAATAGATCACTTATACACGCCAAGATATTATTTTTTGAAAACTGCGTTCCTACGATCCTTAGTTATCGGTAAAGTCTTGAAACGTGTGAATATGTTCGATGTTTACTTAACTAGTTTACACGCTTACATCTTGCAAAGTGTAAGTCTCCATCAGTTAGTGGTACCTTGAACTCATAAGTGGAACAAGATTTTACATCTCAGTTCAATCATCAAGTTAGTCATATTCACAACGCCGATGGAACGGCGACTAGTGCGCATAAAACCCTATAAATGATAATTTTACAACCTTTCACCATTCTGTGGATTTAAGTACGGCATTTTTGGATGAATTGCCTGTCTAAATATGCCACAATACAATCGCAAGATTCGTGTTCATTAGTCAGAGCCACAGAGTACTTTTTTAGTCAGAGCATTGCGTGCAAGTGAGATTGACATTTGTAGAAAAAGTTTTCATATTTCAGTTTGAACCTCTAGCATGTCTAGATGATTATTTCTTTAATGTATATGATTTAAGCTGGTTATTTTGTCAAATCCGTAACTAAGGATTCATATGTGGACATTAAATTATAATTGTTTAAATTCAGTGGCCTTGCCAAATAATCCTGTTTTTTTTTTAAATAGAAGTAAAAAAACGACAAATGAACACACGGTCCATCCGATAAGGTGAATGATGTTGTTATTAGACACCTACAGCTCTACTCGATTAATCAAAATGCAGGCGTTATAAATCCTGAGTACAAAGATAGAAAGCCTTAATACCTGTAAAAAAAGTATTATGCTGCTAAAATACGCATGCTGGACGACGCTGTTCTTTGTGATCGGAGTCCTTTCCCAGTTGAGTTTCTTCACTCATGTGGTTGAGCCGACCCCATAGAATCATTCTATGGCCGACCCATTCGTGCCGCAACCATATCTACGCTGTGGCAAGACTCTATCACGTAACAAATGACGTACATTATACCTATTGAACGAAATTTTTAGAAAACGACTAGCGCATTTTTAAAAAAAATTAACTATAAGCGTATAGGATAGGGTGACAAACGAGCACACTGTCCACCTGATGGTAAATGGTTGCTGTGGCCCATAGACATCTAAATCTATCCTCGATTTCGAATCAAAATGCAGATGCGTTGTCACCCGTGAGGACTAAGATGGAATGCCTCGTTTCCAGTATAAGGTTACCGGTTTCTTATCTTATAAGGTTTCCGGTTCTCTACACTCATACGAAACACAGTAGCATTAATTCTGTGAGGACATGGTCCTTCCCCGGTCGAGCCGACCCATTCTATATATATATATATATATATATATATATATATATATATATATATATATATATATATATATAATATAAATATGTGTACGTATAAAAAACGAATGTGTTTAACAGAGTAAGAAGTATAAAAAGATAGTGAACATTATGTAGGTACTTACGTACATCTAAGAACCAAATTTAGATTATTATGCTATTAAAGTGAACACATAGTTTTTATTTAGTGTGAGTAACCTTACATTTTTTTAAATGGAGACTTTACTGTTACAATTGCACTGTTATTAAATACATAGTTCTAAGCGATTTTCAATAACTAACTCATAGATATATAAATAAATTATTCTACATGTGGTAGAGCCACGCTACAGTTATATTTTCGTTGCATTTTTATTGTATTTGGCTCTCACAGAATACATGGTAGAGCCATGCTGCAGTTATATTAGTAGTATAGTTATAGCACGAATGGGTCGGCACTACCGGGGAAGGAGTGTAGAGAACCGGAGACCCTTTTTACTGGAAACGAGGCATTCCATATTAGTCCTCAGGGGTGACAACTCATCTGCGTTTTGATTCTTAATTGAGGATAAATGTAGATGTCTGTGGGCTACAGAATCCACTTGCCATCAGGTGGACTGCGTGCTCGTTTGTCACCCTTATTCTATAAAAAAAAAACTATATGACAAAAAGAAACAATTGCAACTTAGATTAATTATACCGATAAATTATTAATGAAATCATCATTCCGTATTTTCATTCGATCTGAACCGATTTTAATCATTGCTACAAACAATAAAAAGAGGACTGCGCTTATGCCTGTATGATTTTCTTTTATTTTTACGCTTTATAAATTTGCTGGATCTCTAATAACGGCATTATAGCAGGGTATTTTTGTTTAGTGTGTCCTAAAAGGAGAAACTTAAATAGGGCTATTTGTTCGGTAATAATAAAAAAAAGCTGTTGTTGCTAACCCAACTGTTAAGCTGAGCGACTGAAGCAAATGAGGGAATCCCCTATTAGTCAATATATTACGAGGAAATCTATGTTAAGCAATAGACTCGTGATGGGCACTAATAATTGACTAAATTAATGAGGAAATTCCGGGCTCAAAACACTACCATCAATAGCCTGCTGAGATAGTTTGAGGTTTTTACAAGGCCAGCTTTATAAGTAAATTTTCAATTTACTAGGAATATTTAGGTTATTACTAACAATATAGTTTTAAGGCATAAAATTATAATCATCACTACAGCTCATCCCAAGTCCACTGCTGAACGCAGGTCTTCCCCCAAGGAATTACATTCAGCACGGTCCTAAGCCAACTGCATCCATCGTTTCCCTACATTTCTTACCAGTTCATTTAGCCTTTTCATTTTCATTACATTTCAGCTAAAATCACAACTGATAAGTTACTCTGGTACTTTATTACGAACCTTTCTTGCTTTCTTCTACTTGGAAGAAAGGCTCTCATAAATTTATAGAAATAATAAATTACTTTATTCACGAGGATACCTATGTGTCGTAATTCCCTGAATGCTCCTCAAACTAGTCAGATCCGCCAATGACATCTTGGTCGAAGTCGGATTTACCTAGTTACACATTATATTACATTCCAAATTTATAACAATAATATTAATAAATTCAGATACTGAGGTCTATTTAGGTTTGTCATAACTTAATATCCAGTATGTTTCATTAACTTTAACAGATATCTTTTAAGAATTATTAGCTATTTTATCGTTACAACTACATATGGAATAGTTTATTTGTAACCTGTATCAGAATATTTAATGGATCCGGATGAGGTATATTTGAAGTTAGCACGTATCGAAAGGTTAAGTTTACTTAAACAATACGAAGCTGGCACTTGAACGGCCGCGCCGGCACAGTCAAATTGGTTTAGCTTTCGGCGTGCGCCCGATAATTACTAGCGAACGGAGCCCATCAAGCGATGACTATAAAGAAAATAAGTTACGAGTAACCCTTTATGTATATACGCAGTAAACAGTAAACCCCGGCGCATGCACATTTGTAAACAGTCCAAGTGGTGGCGGCCTCACGTCATTTTACGCTCGTAAACCACTCTTATTTTATTACTTTTTTATTTTCTAGTGCCGCGTTCGGGTTTCCTCGAGATCTCAATGCTGACAATAAATTATAACTTTTTACAAACGCTGACACGCCACTAAAAGTCGATCGATTACTAACGGATCACTCGGGAACCAATACGAGGCATAATCGTTGACGGCTTCGGCGAACCGACAGAGATTTCCTCCTTTATTAGTGAGAACGATTTCTCGTAACGAAATAATATTTTCAAGAAATTTATGAGGCTGGAATGCTATTACCTATTTGTACTATAACAAAAATTATCTTACTTTAAGTTCATACAATGAAATAATGGTTAAACTAATGGTAGAGCCGCAATTAATTTTAACTTTAGCAAACAAACCTTAGTAGCTGTTTGATATTGCTATTTGATACATGACGGCTCGGGAGCGTGTTTTACTATGGCGCTGAGGGCCACCGGTTTGATTCCCGCATGAACAAATAATAATAAAATATTGTTTCAGTTGGTTGTATTGTGGCTAAGCGATTGGTTGTGGCTCGGAAGGCTGCGGGTTCGATTTCCACGCTTTAAAACGTAGACAGAGAAAACTATAGACAAATTGACGCCTTCTTTCGCATTCGCACACGCAAAAGATAGATTAATTATGCATACGTCTTGCATAGAAATGAGACAGAGCGGTGTGAATTGTTTGTCCCTTTCTCCGTGCCGGTTTTTTTGTTTAGCAAACTACACTTTGCTAAACAACTTTGACAGTTCGTAGCGTTCTAAGGAGTTTACAAGTTGGTTTAAGTGAGAAAAAAGTGTTTTGTGAGCTTAAGATTGGTGAATCTTGTCCAGTTCAGTTCCTAGAACAATTAAAATTTTTATCTGAATATGTTTAAAAGTCATAAAGATTATTGTATTACCTAAAACTACGTTATTGTACTTTCTCACTCGAGGCCACTCTAATCATTAGTCTATGGGTTTCTCTGTCTACGCTTTAAAATAATTTGAACGGTTAAAATTACTTGTCATTTTGATAGACGTTAGTTGATGTGCAATTAATATTTGTAAAACGAAAACTTTAAACTTGTTAATTTAAATTGTGAGAGTAAATAAAAATATATTATTAAATATATTATTAAAGACAAAAGTACAACGTTTTTAAAATTAACCATCTAATTTTTTTTGTTCGATCCTCTTAAAAATACAATATTTTTGTATTTATTACTTGCAATAATCAAGATTTACTGCAAGACTAACATAGTTCACTGCATAACTGCACGTAGAATGAGATTGAGATAAATTGTGTTTTCACTGCCGACCTGGAGATAAATTCAAATGTTTGATATTGTGTCATAGGTAGAGCCACGCTACAGCTATATTATAAAATAGTAGCTTAATACTGCTGTGTGTCACATTTTTACTTGAAACGAGGCATTCCATCTTAGTGCTCAGGGGTGACAAAGGTGACAACGTTTTGATTCTTAATCGAGGATAATAATGTAAATATCTATGGGCCACAGCATCCATTTACCATTAGTTATACCGTGTTTGTCTGGGTAGATACTATCCTCTTTCATATTCCTGCCGCCCAGCAACAAACCCTGCACTGCTATGTTCTGGACCGAGGGGTAATGATAGCCAGTATATCAACAGGCTGTGAGGCATTCCATCTTACTCCTATAGAGGTGACAACGCACCTGTAATGCAATAGCCGCTGGCGGATTTACTATTGGACTGTGAGTTCGATTGTTAACTTGATAAAATTAAATAATTATAAAAAATAAAATAAAAATAACACGAGTATATGAGATAGACATAACGGAATAGTCATTGACGTAGTAGAGCCATGCTGCAATTATATTAGTAGTATAGTTGTAACACGAATGGGTCGGCTCAACCGGGGAAGTACCACGCTTTCACATAATACCCGAGTAAACGCTGCTTACCGCTGCTGTTTCGTATAGTGACTGTAGAGAACCGGAGACCCTTTTTGCTGAAAACGAGGCATTCCCTCTTAATCCTCACGGGTGATACGCATTTGCATTTTGATTCGTATTTAAGGATAGATGTAGATGTCTATGGGCGACAGCAACCACTTACCATCTGGTGTAATGTGTGCTCGTTTGTCACCCTATACTATAAAAAAATATTTCTATTCACGTATCTATATAAATAAAATGATAGAGGCATGCAGTTGTGCGCGCATCACAGAAAAACTACTGCATAGATTACAATTAGGTTTTCTAAGTTTTAGATCCTAGACACTTGATCCTTGACTAAAAAAAAATATTGCGATATCTTAATTTAATATAGAGTTTAAAGTTTTAACAAATAACGATTTTTATAAGCACTACGTGTTCAGTGATGTGTGTTTTCTTTGTTAATATATCAAGCATCGCGGACGAAGTCGAGTCGAACTTCGAAGTCGTAGTTTGTTTGTTTCCGTAAACATTTCAGAAGTAGGTTAAAATTATTTTCATCGTTATTTCAATTCAGTATTAATTATGCGAACTGCTTGGAAGCGAGCAGTTTTTGTAGGGCGGCAGCAAGACCTACCGCGCGCCGACATCTGGTTAGTAACATCTTGGCTCTTGACAATCTCAGATACTATTTGTAACAAACTTGAAACTCCTGAACTCTCAATATTTTATACTTCTTACATTACTTATGGGTATAATCATCACCATCCTTAGGTATGTGATGCATTAATTTATAAATTTATGGTAATTTCAGTCTCTATTTAACAATATTCGTCTCGTGACTGCACTAGTTTGATGTCAAGTGCATATAATTCTGCTAAAACGAATTCTAGCTAGCGCCTAGATATTAAGTGTAATGTAAAAAACTTGTCTTTTCATTCCAATTTTGAATTACAGTGATGGTGGCTCTCACTACACGCTTTCTGCGACCTTGTAAGTACACAATACCTATATGGTTTTTGTTTGTTTTTGATGAGTGAGTTGACAGCGTAATGCTGTTTACCAAAATATAGCCGTAACCCTGTCATCTCAAAGTAGTGAAAAATTATATAGCTAAGAAATATTTACTTTATAATGTTTTATTATTTCCATCCATAATATATTTAGCACAAGCGATTCGCCCCGGCTTCGCACGGGTGATTTCTGAATCTCTACAACAGCGCCACCTACCGGGTCCAGTTGTAAATCTAAACCACTCAGGGACTCACTTAAACACACAAATTCATCCAAATCGTTCATCATCAAAAGCAATCAACATAATATTTAGACTTTACTATTTTCAGTCATATATATTTTATATATACATATTTTATAATACATAATTACGTTGTGAAAAAATAAATTAACCATAAAGAATAGAATCGTGCAATGATGTGTGTAACGCGGTATCTAGTCACTTATTTTGCTTCATACTGTTTTAAGTTGAAAACTATGGAAATCCAATGAATAAAGTTAGAAAACTCTGTATAAAAATCTGTATCCAGTGCTAATCCGTATCACACACCGAAAATCTGTATAAATACGGGAAAATCTGTATATATGGCAACACTGGGCTGCAACTAGTTTTATTGTAAGCATAGGACCGCGTGATCTTATACTTTGACTGAGAGGAACGCTTGCGTATGGCTACTCCCCTCCGGTCCGCCGGTGGCCCGTGTTGCTCTAAGTTTATGTGAATGTATGAAATTATATTACTTTTTTTAAGTCGGTTTGACAATGCGTATTGGTGAAAATCAGATGTCAGCGAAATACAGTTTTTATTTCTCGGACAGGCTTCCTGACGATGCCACTTTTATATTGGTACAGATTTTAAGCACTAAACGAAGTAATAAGTTTTTATTCATTTGAGACTAATAAAATACACATAAAACGGTATGACTGTAAAAATTACCTCAAACAGCTGCACCTAGTAAGGCAGTCGTAGGTAACTGTGAAATTAAGAGTAGAGCTGTAAATCATACTATGCATGACTATAAAACTTTTTTGTCAGAATGCCTTCCCGGTTAGTAAAGGGCTTAAAAACTTTCGGTGTTAACTGAGCATATTTTAGAGCAGACAAACTATTGTTTAACTATTTATATATTTCTAAACTGAAATATAGATAAATTAATATGTTTCTTGAATTAGGCCTTTGAAAGTTTCAAAAGATGTTAATTCAAAGTGTTTTATACAAGTAAGATTGATAAACGAGAACATGGTTCACCAGACGATTAGTGAATGCTTTGGCTCATAGATAATATGGTGCTGGTAGCTTTGGCTCATTTAAGCTTTTCCGAGTTTCACGCTGTACTCTTGTCTCCGTCCAACAGATATTACACACATCACATGAGTTTTCTGGGATTTTGTTGTAAAGACGTACACGTCGCCCAAAGAATGAACTGTGATGACTTTGTGGGATCGAGTAATTGGTACTACTGCTTCTGTCTGTTCGTATTATTAACAGTATATCACTTATTTTTTTTTAAAACAACTTATATTTTTGTGTACGTAAATTATTGATATATTGAAAATGGGACAAATTAAGAGTACCCTTAACCGACGAGCGTGTATGCGCAGGTATATGGATGTGGAGGAGGCGCGAGAAGTGCTTTAAAATCACAGAAATCGCAATAAGAAAATATATAAGATTTCTATGATCAGGATCGTCCCAAACGGAAGTCTGTAGTCTCTGCCTACCCCTCTGGGTGACAGGCATGTGTGTTTATGTATTATTAGGTATGTATAAATTTTTGTAATAAATGAATAGATAGACAGAGAATAATAGAAAATGGTGTAATGGAATCTTTTACCACTACAGTACGATCATTTTTGTATTAGTGTGTGTGATCATTTTATATAAGTGAAGAGCGGGCAGTGCAATTTGCGTGGTATTCGGCAGACTTAAAAACACACGTCCTCACGTATTACCAAGTTTTAAGACATTACAGTTGGGAAACGAATGTACTTGTGCAGAGCAACGGTGGTGGCTCTGCAGGACAGAGAGCGTGCTGACATTGAGCTAACCATAGAAATATAATAACAAGAATGGACATCAAAGGCGTTTCACAACTGTAAAATCTTAAAACTGTGACAGTATTTGCCTAAAGAAAGTACAATTCAGTGAGGAAAGCGTGCTTATTTTACTTGTACTATATTTGCCGTATAGTGTTGCGCCTGGCAATCAAGGCAAGGCAAAGTCCGGATAAGGCCGGACACAGTCAGACTTTATAGTTGCGAGTCTGGCCAAATTAAACGGTGTCCGGCCCGTCCGGCTTTTGTTATTCTTTTTAAATATGACCATTTTTTACATTTTTAACGTACTTACATACATATATTGCAATTATTGAAATTAATATTGAATGATAAATAATAAATAAGACTGATTTATTCAATTTTATTGATTTTTCATTAGAATTTAAGAATATTTTATAGTACTTATATAATAAAAGGTAGTGTTTTACTTTAAAAAAAAAAATCTGATACTAAGACTAAAAAATTAAGGGTGTCCGGCTTTTTACAAAAGTGTTCGGCAAATCTCGCTGGTCTGTCTGCCTTTTTGATTTTAAGACCTGGCAACCCTACGTGGGTCCCTAAACTGAAACAAGAGACGGGTAGCAGCATCGTGGTTACGACTCAAAATAATAAAAAAAAATCATGGTTGCTTACACGCCTGTCAAACGTGGCATTTATGGTAAATATCTCACCTATTAAGCAATCATGAAGGTGGCCTATTTTCAGCGGCGGACGTTTTATGAAATTAAATGATTATAATTGGAATAACTGGAATTCGACGGTATGAGATAAGTTTTTAAATTCGAATTTTTAATTTCTACCGAGGCATGCTCACTTGGAGAATTCGTAAAATAAAACCTAACTCTTTTTTTCGCTTTTTTTTCTCGCTACATCCAAGATAACACAGAAATCGTAATAAATTACCATTTCTGCGCAAATTAATCAAGAATTATTGTGTATATAAAATCGATTGTTTAAAGTTATTCGTACGTCGTTTACGTACAAATAACTTTAAACAATCGATTTTCAAATTTGTTCTTTAAAAGCATAGACTTGTATTAAAGACGAAAAAGGAATCTTGTGACGTGCAACCGGTTTTGATATTTTGTAAAAAGAATAATGTTAACAAACAAACACACAATCTACCTGATGGTTAATGAATATTGTGACCCATAAACATCTACATTTAACCTCAGTTAAGAATTCAAATGCAGACGTGTCACTCCTGAGGACTAAACTGGAATGCCTCGTATCCATTAAAAGAGGTCTGCAGTTGTCTACACTCACCTTACAAAACACAGCATTAAGGCGCTATTTTACGCTGGTACTTTTTTAAAGGATAAGGTGACATACTATTTTACGCTGGTAATCTGTGAGAGCGCGGTGCTTCCCCCGTCGAGCCGTTGTATTTGTGCTACAACCATAATATGCCACGCTGGTTCTACTACGAAGTTCAGTAGTTCCGGTTCTAAAACCTATACTACTTCAATTTGCAGCACGGATATCCTCTTTAGTTTTCACTGGTTAGAAATACCAATAGCATAACCAAGATTCGAAAATATAAAAAAATATATAGATAAACGTTTTCTTAAAAACCCTTACGGGATTTTGTTGTGAGGTAGTCATATCCTAGAGTAGCTTGTACGAGAAACTGCAGTGTGTATCAACCCCTATGATATATCAATAGATAACTTTGTGAGAAGCGCTAGAAATCAAGGGATGATATTTCACGGATCTTATTGTTAACATCGTATATTATACACTCTCAGACCTTTCCATTTAAAATAATACTGCTATTTATAAAAAAAATGTATTAATTAAACCTATTTAATTGTTAGAGGTGGTGGATGCATGCGCCGGGAGCACGTGAAACGTCCAATGAACGCGTTCATGGTGTTTGCACAAGCCATGCGGCGTCGACTCTCCGAGCAGCGTCCATCATTGCATAACGCAGAACTAAGCAAGTCACTGGGATCCATGTGGAAGTAAGTGTTCATTTGTCTATTTTATTTAATTTTTATTTTATAGAATCAGGGTGACTTACGAGCACACAGTCCACCTGACGGTAAGTGGATGCTGTGGCCCATAGACATCTACATTTATCTTCAATTAGGAATCAAAATGCAGATGAGTTGCCAGCCCTTAGGACTGAGATGGAATGCCTCGTTTCCAGTAAAGTGGGTCACCGGTTCTCTACACTCACCATACGAAATACAGCAGCATTTAGCTGCTATTTTACGCTGGTATTCTGTGAGAGCGTGGTCCTACCCCAGTCGAGCCGACCCATTCGTGCTGCAACCATATAGCTGCAGCCTCGTTGCCTAATTGACTGCTTCGTCGGTCTAGTGGTTATAGTAGTGCGACAGCTGATCATGAGATCCTGGGTTCGAATCCCGGGTCGGACCAAAAATCAATTATTGAGTTTTTCTGTCAAGAAATTCTCAGTAGCTGCCCGGAATCAGGAAGTTGGCGGTGTCTCACCCCCCGTGCCTCGGAAAGCACGTAAAGCCGTTGGTCCTGCGCCTGATCTCTCTCCGGTCGTGTCAGTTTACCGTGCCATCGGATTATGAGAGTGAGGGAATAGAGAGTGCACCTGTGCTTGAACATACACTTGGTTACTGTAATCCTGTCCTGCGCAGATGTCCAGCCTCCGTTGAGGCAGGCCGCCGTGACCAAAATTCGGTCTGAAGGACATTATTATGGTTATAGTTGCAGCATGACTCTACCATGTAACATAAGTTCTTTGTCTTCACCAGCATTACAGCTCTTCACAACACTTTTGAACCACTGCTTAAACATACTGCTTAATTGTCGACAAAACACAGTCTATGTTCACCTGTGTTAATTGATATATATATACAGAATGGGTCCCATATATATGCAATAAATGAAACCATATACTTGTTATCGCCTTTGCTGACGATATACAAAAAATGAACGTAATCGGTCCAGTAATTAGGACAAAAAGTAGAGTTTTTATTTTAAGCAAATTTCAACACTCTATAGAATTGGGTCACTAAGTCAATGATTCAATGAACTTGAATGAATCCTTGAACATTAAAAAGCGACGTTGCCACGCAGTGCAAACTATTGGTATTGCGACATATCGACAGCGGTGTCTTTTGTCGGCGTGCCACCCGCGTGCAAAGTTGTCACTCTTCCAAGGGGTCAAGGTACGTTGTCTAAACAGAGTGTTCACTTTTACTGAATTTATTTTAATATTTATTTTGTTTGAAAATTACACTTTTTTATTTTACGGGTTTTAATTTAATATTTAATTTTTCTACACTTCTACGGACTAGTATTACTTGTGGTTTCATTTATTGCATATATGTGGGACCCATTCTGTATATATGCATATTTCACAAGGCAGTCACTCCATCTAGTGAGGTGAGGGCCGCCCTGTACTGCACATGAGTAGTTTTCAGTCTGTACAAGTCCACTGCTGTACATAGACCTCGGATTGGAGGACGGATTGGGCAGTCAAGTTGACGATCGCAGTATTACTGCTGCTTGTTGCCGGTCTCAATATTTTACGTCTGGTATAAGCTAGTTAGTTGTACCATCATCTATTATAAGCCATAATACTTTTCTATCATTTCCCAAAATCAAATCTTAGACTCCCTTGGGACAAAATAGAGTGAAGGATTCTTTTACGCCAACCCTACACGGTACCACACAGTTGTACTCAGTACTCAGCATCAATCTTATAAGAATGTGGTGCAACCATTTTCAATGTTTACATCCCTCTCAATATATATATATATATATATATATATATATATATATATATATATATATATATATATATATATATATATATATATATATATATATTATATATATATCAATATATTATCTCAAATTATATAAATGAAATAAGTGTAAGTGAATACTGAAGCAATCTTCTTTATCAAACCGTCAGTGCTTAACTTGCAAAGTTATCGCTTACGATAGATACAAGGGCTGTGAAAGTTGTGGGTCGAGGGGCAGGGGAGGTGGTATGGAAGGCGAGGAGGCAAAGTGAGATGCGCGTGCGGCGCCCAGCGGCGCAGCGTGCATCGATTGTTTACTCATTAAAATACCCCGGCGGCCGATAGCATCTCTAACTGTCTTAAAATCGAGATCCGTCTGGACCGCAATATCATTGTCCGATTCGCTTTATAGATGAGTAGGCGTTGATCTACTTTATAATTTGTGCAAAGTGTGTTTTGAAAAAATAGTTTTAGAAAATCCCTATTTGTTTCTTCTTCTAAGAAACCTATTCTTGGAAGTCACACCTTCAACTGAAATAATTCACAATTATAATAATATATTTGAAAGTTATAAGTTAATAAGTAAAGTAAGGTAACAGTAAAAGTTAAAAATTGAAGAACAAAATTAATAAAAGCTGTGCTTAGTATATATAAATTTCGTGTCACGTTGTTTGTCCGCGATGGACTCCTAAACTACTTAACCGATTTTAATCAAATTTTTCACACCGTGTGTAGGTTCAACTTGAGAGATAGGATAGTTTTTTTGCCCATGAGTTACCCACAATTTTTTTTTGCGAATTTAAGGATTTTTAATGACCTGACATGACCTTTGATTATATGGACAGGTATATAGTCAAAGGACATGACAAAGGGTCGTCGAAAAGGGCAGAACAACGTCTGCCTGGCAAGCTAGTAGTAATATAGTAAAGGTATCAAAATTGATATTCTTTGTAAATTCGCAATGTAGAAAAATGGCGTTCTCGTAACATTTTTTACGCAGCAATTTTCGACAGCAGCGGCACCGGGCGGCAGAAGTCTAAATTACACTACCGATTTTGAGTCCTTTTTATTATAATGTGGTTTATTTAGATGTGATTAAGCCACGCTGCAGGTATATTACAGTTGCGACACGAGTGGGTCAACTCGACCGGAATAGAACCACTCTCTAACAGAATACCTACGATCAGAATATAGCAGCTTACTTTTGTTACATATGCTATGGTGAGTTTAGAGAACTGGATAACCTTCTTACTAGTAATGAGGTATTCTACCTTAGACCTAAGGGGTGATGAAGCATCCAAATTTTGATGATGCAGGTTGTTTATGTGGGCCACAAAATCTACCACATGTCAAGTAAGATACGTTAGCAGTTAGAGTTACGTTGTCAATTAGAGACGTTAGCAGTTGGCGTTAGGTTGTCAGTTAGAGACGTCTACCACTTTTGACTCTGCTTGCCGTCGCCGGTCTTTATATATTACTTCTGAAGTAAAACCGAGTGAGTTATACCACCATCTGTTGATGATGATGTTTCCAGCATCGTTGAGCATTATAATATGTTGTATATATGAACTTTTTATCTTTATATAGAATGTGTGTATATAATACGTCTTGTATGTATATCTCTTATTGAAATGTATTTCATAAACACATCCAGGTGGGTCGTGCGTGTATCTGTGGTTATGACAGAATTATCAGCGCTGTAGGTTACCTTGAGCAGCATTACGCTGAGTCCATCTTTTCACTGGCTCGATACACACCCCATCACTTATAATTTTTAATCTACCATATTTTTAACCGTTTTTTTATTTTTTGTGATGTGTACAGTTCCAGTAAATAAATGTCTTTCTTTCTTTCTTCTTTATTTAAAAGTATGAAATATGAAAAGTATGAAAGACAGAAATAACCTACCACCCATGATCAACCGCAACACCAGAGGAATTGCAGGTGCGTTGCCGGCCCTTTAGAAAGGAGTAAGCTCTTTTCTTGAAGGTTCCCAGGTCGTATCGGTCCGGAAAAATCGCCGGTGGTAAACTGTTCCACAGAGAAGTTGTACGCGGAAGAAAACTCCTTTTGAAACCTACAGTGGTGAACCGCCAAGCATCCAGATGGTGTGGATGGTATCGGGACGTTTGCCGCGTAGTGCGTTCACGAAATTTGGCGGCTGGGATTAATCCGAACAATTCCTCAGAGCGCTCTCCATGGTATATGCGAAAGAAAATGCAAAGAGATGCAACATCTCTTCGCAGTGCCAGTGAATCGAGCCGATCGGAAAGCACTCGGTCGTCGATGATTCGAGCCGCTCTGCGCTGGATGCGGTCAAGTGGAAGGAGCTGGTACTGGGGAGCCCCAGGTCAGAGATGGGGAACAACAGTATTCCATGTGCGGCAGAACCTGCGCCTTGTAAAGTTGCAGGCGGTGTGCCGGCATGAAATACTGTCCCGCTCTGCTGAGCAGGCCAAGCTTTTTAGAAGCCAATTTGGCCTTCTCTTCTAAGTGACCACGAAACTGCACGTCACTCGATATGTCGACGCCGAGGATTCCGACACTGGCTGAGGCAACAAGGGGAGTTCCTTGAAGCTGAGGAGATACGACAAAGAAGTTCTTTTTAACGGTTAACGTGAAAACTTGTGTCTTCTGGGGGTTAAACTGGACTTGATTTAGTCGCACCCAATCCGAGACTCTGTTCAGCAAAGACTAGACTTCAGACGCAAGTTTGTTCCGGCACTCGGAGACGTTTTCCCGAGAAACATTGGCTCGGCCGATGTAAAGAGCATCATCAGTGCTGTCATTTGCATAGCAATGAATGTTAAGGGTTTGCAACATATCATTGATATGCAGAAGAAACAACGTTGGCGATAGCACGCAGCCTTGTGGAACACCAACATTAATAGGCTTGCAATCGGAGCATGCACCGTCTACAACGACCTTGAAGCTCCGATCTGCAAGAAAGCTGGTGATCCAATCGCACAATTTCTCGGGAAGCCGATAGGAAGATAGCTTCGAAAGAAGCGCTTTGTGCCAAACTCGATTGAAGGCCTTCGCAAGGTCCAAACTAACAGCTAATGCCTCCTCATTGGACCCTACTGCCTCCACCCATCTGTGAGTTAGGTAGACCAGAAGATCACCAGCTGACCGACCACGGCGAAAACCGTATTGGTGGTCACTAATCAGCTGGTGATCCTCAAGGTACCTCATGAGCTGGCAGTTTACAATGGACTCCATTGTTTAGGAGAACAAGGAGGTGATGGCGATAGGCCGCTAGTTGGACGGGTCTGAGCGGTCGCCTTTTTTAGGGATCGGGTGGATGAAAGCCGTCCTCCATGATTTTAGGACTACGCCTAGGGAGTAGGAGTACCGGAAAAGACGCGTTAAAACCGGTGCCAACTCTGGAGCACACGTCCTCAGCACAATTGGGGGGATTCCGTCAGGCCCACTCGACTTGTGGATGTCCAGGGAGAGGAGTGCTTTGCGAACCGAGCGCTGTGTGAACTGCACTACCGGCATGGAGCACTTACACCGCGGGATGGTCGGCGGCGTACTCCCCCTGTCATCGAGAGTCGAGTTGGACGCAAAGAAAGAGCCTAGAAGATCGGCTTTCTCCTTTGCGGTATGGGCCAGTTAGTCGTCCTCCCTGTGCAGAGATGGAATAGATGGCTGACAGAAATTCCCCTGGACAGCCTTGGCGAGAGACCAGAATGCACGGGTTCCAGAAGGAAGGCAAACTAGTTTTTCGCCAATTCTGTCTATGGGTTCTGACTTTGCCTTGGCAATGACTCTTTTGAAGGACCTAGAGGCGGAATTATACTTCTTTTTTAGAGCGCTGGTGTTTACATCCCGGGACGCTGATGCGTCAACTCAGGCTTGGTAGCACTCCTGCTTATAGCATGATTCTATTTTACAGGAGCGACCAAACCATGGCTGAGATTTACCTCCAACGGGCACCACAGAGGAAGGAATAAAAAGTTCCATACCCTAAAGTACCACATCAGCGACAGAATCCCTGAAGTACCACACCAGACGAAACGCGGAAGCAGAGCTTCCACTTCACGCCAGTATTCTTTGAGGTCGTGGTACCACCCCGGTTTGAGCCGGCCCATATACGTGCAACAGCAAAGCTGCCGCGTGGCTCTACCACTGTTGAAAATTACTGAAATAAACTAATCTAGCTGTTTCAACACTAGTGAGATCTGTAATCTTTTTTACAGCATAAGCTGCAGAGTTCAGTCTGCTCGTTAGTTTAGATATATGGGGGCCCCACTGAAGCTTAGCGTCGAGAGTGATACCAAGAAAAACAGAGGAATCAACGGGACTCAGTTCTTCCCCACTTAAAACACATTAGTTTTCGGATTTTTAGCATTCGTTGATGTAAATTGAATACATACATTTAGTTTTATTGCCGCTTCATCATCATTACAGCCCTTCACAAGTCCACTGCTGAACATAGGCCTCCCCCAAGTAGTGCCACAAAGCACGGTCCTGAGCCACCTGCATCCGTCGACTTTCTGCATATTTTACCAGGTCGTCACTCCATCTATTGGGGGGTCGCCCCACACTACGCCTACCGTTACGAGGCTGCCACTCGAGAACCTTTCTTCCCCATCGGTTATCGGCTCTTCCAGCTATATGGCCAGCCCATTGCCACTTCAGCTTACTAATCCGTTGGGCTATGTCGGTCACTCTGGTTTTACTGCTGATATCCTCATTTTTGAGTCTATCACGCAGAGAAACTCCGAGCATAGCCCTCTCGATAGCTCGCTGAGCGACCTTGAGCGTCCTCATACGGCCAGCAGTGAAGGACCACGTCTCAGATCCGTAAGTCATCACTGGCATCGAGCTTAGTGCTCCCAGCAACTACCGGTATAGGTGTTACATGGACATTAAACATGATCTTTGTTTTTTCCATGTTCATCTTAAGACCTATCCGTTGGATGGATTCTACCATAAAGACTATATCGTCGGCCAATCGAAGGTGAGTGATGTACTCGCCTTTGATGTTAATACCGTATCTTTCCAGTCCAGTAGCTTTAAAACGTCTTCCAATGCAGCGGTGAAGAGTTTCGGGGATATAACGTCACCCTGTCTTACACCTCTCTGCAGTTGGATGGGTTTCGAACTCTGGTTCTGTACTCGGATAGCCATCGTAGCCCTACTGTACAAACACTTCAGCACTTCGTTATACCGACAGTCAACTTGTCACCGCTGAAGGGACTGTAGTACCACCCAAATTTCGACGGAATCGAAGGCTTTCTCATAGTCCACATACGCCAGGTAAAGTGGCAGATTGTACTCTTCGGTCTTCTGTACAATCTGCCGCAGGGTATGTATGTGGTCTATGGTACCGAAGCCTTTTCAGAAACCAGCTTGCTCGCGAGGCTGGAAGTCGTCGAGTCTGCGTGCGAGACTATTCGTAATGACTCTCGAAAACAGCACGTAGACGCGGCTCAGAAGGGAAATCGGTCTGTAGTTCTTCAAAAGAGCGTTGTCGCCTTTCTTAAAGAACAAGACCACCGTACTTCTGCTCCACGCCTCCAGAGTAGTGCCACCATGGAGGACGGAATTGAAGAACTTCTGAAGGACTTCAAGTACCGGTGTTCCACCCGTTTTCAGAAGCTCCGCTGTAATTCCATCCTCACCTGGGGCCCTGCCGTTTCTTCATGGGGGGTATATTGCCATAGTTGCGACGCTTGGCGAGCGGGTTGGCAACCGCAGTTATTTTTTCAGTTGCTGTGATCAAGAAGATGCTGCTGCCCATCTCCTGCCTGTCTCCTTCTGTCGCCTTTTACGACACCCACGGGAAGATATGGGGTAGTGGATATTCTTAACCGCCACTATACGGAAAATTGTCGCTTAAATGTAGATTATTAACGTTAAACCAATGCACCACGCAAACATGACTGCCTGGTTAGTGTAGTCCCGAGATTCCACTCTGATACTGGTACTGGATCAGTTATTAGGTTTTCGTGTCAAGAAATTTAGTAGCAGCCCAGAGTCAAGAAGTTGGCGGCGCTTCGCCCCCGTGCCTCAGAAACACAGATTACCCCCTAATCTAAAATAAATAAATTAGGGGGTAATCTGTGCTCGGAAAGCACTATTGCCGTTCGCACAGTCCTGCGCCTGTTCTGTTGCCGATCGTATCGGATTATCATTCCACGGTGCTTACGCATACATTTGGGCACTGTATCCTGTCCTGTGCCGATGACTAATCTCCCCTAATCTGGCCGCTGTGAACGAAATTTGGTCTAGAAAACAATATTATTATTATTTAGCGTAGTCTGATTCAGTTTCCCGAACTATATTGTTTATAGAAAAGGATCAATCTCATTAGAAAACATCGTAAATTAACAGATTATTTGGCAGACTTTTTAGTAATCATCAAATGCATTTAATGGGTATAGAAAATTCTGTCCAATCATTACTAGGTATGGATAGGCGCGCTCGTAAAGATAACTGACCACCCGCGTGGAAAGCATAGCTTGATGACACAGTGTTATGATTCAAAAATGATAATACTGCTCTCAATTGAGTTTCAAAGAAGTAGGCTTAGACATTCTAGTTAGTTATAAAACTCGTTGCGCAATTACCTTAAGTAAATTAATATTTAGGTACACTTATTTTGAAGCTAGCTATTTAGTCGCATAAGAATCAACATAATAATTTGTTTTATTTCATTATTTTTCAAAAGCTGATCTAGCGAGGACAGTACGTCGGGCGAAGTTGGACTTACCGATTCGAATATTCCCTCGTGAGTAAACGATATTGTTTACAGTTCATTATGATCATTAATATGATTACTATTTGTTTTCTATCTCAATGTAAGATGAAACCATAATTGAGAAGTTAGCTCATGAAAAAGTAGTTTATAATATTAAAAGATAGTCCATGCATCAAATCATCTTTGCAAAAATGAATGCCATTGGATCGCAACTTTGTGGTTATTAGCTAGGCATCGGATTTTATGCATTTGCATATTTGGATATGCAAATGCATATAACTCTCTAGTTACGGCGTTAATGTATATTAAATTTTAGCCCTTTTCCCCAATCGTGCACATTTCGTTTAGTAGCGGTAGGTACATATAGGGACCTAGTTGACGAAGACGTGTAGGGCGCGAGCGCAGTGACTAACTGAAGTGTGCTCTCTTACAAAGAACAATTGTCATATCTACCATTGCCGCCAGACCCTATAATAACTCGATAGGGCACTTGGCTGAAGGCGGTGGTTATTCTATGCTGAAAATTTTGATGCCGTAAAACAAGTAGTTTTTTGATTTGACAGTACGGAGGCCATTGCAATTAAGTCAAGCAAGCTGGCATTAGAAAACGAATCCATTAAACAGAATATCACCCTCATCTCAACACATTGCCACAAGTTACCAGATGCCATAAAAAATTGGAAACAAAAAATCTTCCTCTTTTTAAATAAATATAATTACTGGAAACAATGATCGAAGTCGCCAACGCACTTTCCAATTCAATATCAGAAAGGATTCGCAAAGACATAAAGAACATTAATGCCTACATCAACGGCACAGGTCGTACGCCGCCTAAACAGGTATCTCCAGAAATAGCGCCAAATTTTAAATTTTAGCCAATGTTGTCAGTTGATGTAGAAAGGTCGTTATCGGCGTACAAATTGATACTGGGTGACAAACGTCACAAATTCGCGCTCGATTTGCGAACAGATTAATGCCTGTCAGTGTCTTCGGATATCCAAGAAGACTTTGTTATGGACCACTAGAGGCACAACCAAACAAGATTCTCCCGTTCTTTGATATCACCCGCATTGTTTCCGGTTTCTTTCTGTTTCCCTTGGCCGTTTGATCACACGCATCTTAATAACGCATACGTGCTCGTCGGTTAAGAGTACACTTATTTGGGCTCATCTTCATTTTTGTCAATAAACTTCCGTCTAGGGAGTCCCTTGCCGAATCCACTATTCACTTCTGCAGCATAATTTAGTTTATATTTTCTGAATATTTTTTTTTTGTGTTTTATAACTAATGAAGCGTTCCTTTCTTAATTCCGGTCACAATATTGTCTTTCTTCTTACATCTACATATTTCTCTTATCAAAAACTTTCTCACCCTGTCAGTCAGCTCTAGTCAATTTTTAAATTTAACAGACATTATTTTACAGATAAAAACATTTGGACTTTTAGTTTTTTTATTCTCCATACTAGGATTTTCTTCTGTGTAGCGGAGTGTTTGGCTGGCACACATAATTTAAATTTGTACACGCTAAAATATCACATTATCAGAAATAATTAATGTCTCACTTGCGTTTACTAAAAAAAAAAAAAACTCTTAAAACTCTAATGTTGATATAGTTCAATAGTTCAAGTTTAATACTTTAGTGAAAGTTAGTATGGAGTGACTGTGTAAAATAAAATAATTGTTAAACGAAATAAGCGATAACGTCGGACGCGACTATTTCCAGATGCCGCCGATCCCCGATCGCGGTTAATGTTGCGCGAGCTGTACTTAAATGCATAGCCACTTACATAGTTCACGAACAAATCGCACACATCATCGTGTTATAGAATTGACTAAATTTAATAGAGTTGAATGTGTTTAATAGAGTTGAATGTGTTGATAGGTGTTTCGTGTTTTTAGCGAAGTTAATAGAAGTCATTTTTTGTACCTAATCATTATTCGGACTTTACTAGACCTAGTTTTAGTCGAACGCAACCATATCAGATGCACCTACATATTTATGTAGGTGTGTTGGGTTAACCAGGTAAGGGTATAGCTGTTTAAATAAAAAAATTCTTCCAGTTAGTGGATCATCACACCTGTACTTTGACACTTTGCCAATGAAACCTATTTCAACCATTTATTCAAATAAACCACACACACTATTTGCACTGTAAGTGATCTGTTGATACCTTAACAAAACTCATACTAGAATACGTATATAATTGGATTATTTAAAAGAAGCATAAGCCGGCTTTAATTTCCATCGCGTCTGGTTAAAGTTTATATGGGATAACTGTCAAAGTACAGTATTCACTGTGGTAGAGTCACACTGCAACTGTCGGGTCAACAGGAGAAGGACTTTGCTCTCGTAAAATATCAAGTTAAAATAACAGTGAAATTCTACTCTGTCCCGTATGGTGAGTGACGCGTACCGGAGCTCTATTTACTACCCTTCACAAGACTACTGCTAAACATAGGCCTACGCAATGAATGCCTGAAAACACTGTCCCAAGTAGGGTTGCCACCCGTATTATATATAATATATAGTATCGTACTATATTTCAGTCAATTATATTATATGTTATAGAAAATAATATAGTAAGAAAAATACTATATTCATATCCCTAATTCAATCGTCGCGCTTTTTTATATTAACGGTGATTGTAAGTCTGAAACAAGTAAGTTTTACGGAAAGAATTTTTTCCGTGATGAATGTGAAATTGAAAGAAGAAAGAAAATGAGCATGTAATAATTTAATTATAAGTTTTACGTTAATTTATTTTAATATGAATCTAAATCGCTCAGACTCCTACAATTATTTTAAAGGCAAGGTAGAAGGTAAGGTGGTTAGATCATTGATGACCAAATCAAAGAACAATAACAAATATATATGGAAAAATACATAAAGACTAAAAATAAATGTGTACTTCCTTTTGTCCTGTCCCAAAAGTACCATATATTTGCATCGTTTTTGGGAAAAATACTATATTTGTTCAAAAAAAAGATGGCAACCCTAGTCCTAAGCAAAATGCATCGACGCCTTTTTACTGTTATAGTATAATAATTATCTAGTTGCCAAGCTGCGCAGACGGATTGACAACCGCAGTTTATTATTATTAGTTGTTATTAGGAAGACGTTGCTGTCATCTCCTGGCTCGTGACTCCCTCTGTCGCCTATTACGACACCTACGAGACGATATGGAGTAGTGAATACTCTACCGCCACTTCACGGCCAAGTAAACAGTTATTCAAAGCGAAATTATTTATTTTTATTTTGTTTGGAATCAGCTATAGATTTTGTTTTTTGATAACGATGTCTTGAGTTGGCAGCGTTAGGGAATCCGTCATCTCACTTCGACCCGTGTAGGAAAAAAATGGCTGCGGATTAAGTTTTGTTCTCGCCGTACGTATTTACCCCGACCAGTGACGAGCGGCTTTGATTATGCGAGACGGGTATTGCGATCACCAATTCACCGGTCAAGCATGGCGATTATGTCTAATGGTAGCATTAACCATAAAGAATATATGAACCATAATAAAACTTAACGTCTTACAATGGATTCTTAAGTGAGGAAGATTTTTTATAATTATTTATTGTTCTAACTGTATTCATTGATTCCGGTGACATTGATCTATTTCTTTCTTCCACAGAAGTTTGAGCGAAGAAGAAAAACTACCATTCGTGAAAGAAGCGGAGAAGTTACGAACGCAACACAAAAGGGAATACCCCGATTACAAATATCAACCTCGGCGTCGCAAACCGCCCCCCAATACATCTACGACAGCTAGACTGAAGAGGGAACCTTCTCCTGAACGAGCCCAGATCGATTTTTCGCGGATAGAAGTTGATGGAGCTCTATTGGCGGACGGGCCACCAGACGGTGCTGAATTGGATCAATATCTAAAACCAACCACAATACCAGACTATCACGAAATGCAGCCCCGCTACCCTACTCATAACCTCACGCACCACGCTCCTGCTCTCTATGCTCCGGTCCCATCGCATTTGCATCCACCTTGCCCAGAATGGCAACACTACGTGGGACATCCCTAAAATGAGTGATGAAACTTTACTAGTGTTTTTCAAACGTGTAGACATGTGAGTAACGTTTTGGGTCACAGCTATAGTAGCTGTAGGTATTGGTTGTAAATATACACATTTTGTTTGATAGCAAAGCAGGCTTAGCTACTTGTGTAGCCAAGCCAACAGCTCGCACGTGCGTTTATTCAAGAGCAATGTAAACATTTATTAGAAAAAATTGTAAACGTGCTTTGAATGAATTATTTAAATATCTCTCTTTAAGTATAAAGTACGCTATAATAGACTTATTTTCATTGTATGTGTGAAAATAAAGTGAATCAGTAAATTCAAAAAAATATAATTGATAGAATCGGGCGTTACTTTGCGGAAATCCATTATAATAAAAAATAAAAATATCAATTTCTTTGCAACTTTCCGCTAAACATATAAAATGATGTGTCTTACCTGGATTGAAGCGCACCTCCCGCCCTCCCTCAATTGCATACACTAACTCCGTCACCACTAGACCAAGCACCACTACTCTCAACACCACTATTCCAGGCAAGACACACCATTCGACGATAATACGACACGTGTTTCGCCTCTACACGAGGCATCCTCAGGTAATATAGACTCTACGGCGGCTGACCGCTAACTTAGCGGTCACTCACTTAGCGGTCAGCCGCCGTAGAGTCTATATTACCTGAGGATGCCTCGTGTAGAGGCGAAACACGTGTCGTATTATCGTCGAATGGTGTGTCTTGCCTGGAATAGTGGTGTTGAGAGTAGTGGTGCTTGGTCTAGTGGTGACGGAGTTAGTGTATGCAATTGAGGGAGGGCGGGAGGTGCGCTTCAATCCAGGTAAGACACATCATTTTATATGTTTAGCGGAAAGTTGCAAAGAAATTGATATTTTTATTTTTTATCAAAAAAATATGTTATTATTCCTTTAAAGTTTCACATCAAGATGTTATCGATTAAATAAATAGGTACCTACTGAAGGAAATAAATTATACATTGATCTGCTTATTGTTACATATTACATAAAATTACGTAGTTTTTCCTTTTTCGTGCCGTCTAAATCAATCTAATATGACTATTTCATAAAATATTTTCGTTAATAAATCGTTTTGAAATGTTAAAAAAAATACTTCACGTTGACTGTTAAATTCATAATATGTGATGAAGCAATAGAGTACCCACGTGCTCGGCGGTAAAGGAAAAAAGCGTGAAGGAACCTGCATGTCTGAGAAATAAGAAAAAAAATATTTCGAAGACATGTGAAGTTCGTTCGTGAACATTTTAATTAATTACATATGATAAATGCTAGAATATAAAGACAGTCCTCAGGTTCCAAAGCTTATAATGTTAATACGCATCATTAATGTTAAGTAAATTAAAATTATAAATAGATATTTAAAGTTATAATTGTGATTAAGTAGTGGTTAAAATAAAATGTCAATGTTAATTTTTAAATAAAACATATCAAATTATATTTAGCATTCTATTATTCAAACCTTTTTGAGGAATTTGATTACCTATGTATTATATGCTATTTTAGTTTCTACGTCACATCTATATTGAAAGATATTTAAAACTATAGCGTTAAAAAATACAGTCACGAAATTTTACTTATGTTATCTATGGATCGTTCATCAGATAAATTGTGTAACTCGTATATGGAAATAAAATGACTTTTATTTTCTTAATTCAACACAACTAATGATGCTAATTTATAATTAAATATATTTAGGCAGTAATTGAAAACAATCTTTATAATATCCAAGGATTCTTCGAAATACATGTAGGCATGCCGTGGTCGGGATGATAGGCGGCGACCGCCACCCGTCCGGTCGCTTCCGGCCGGCTCGAACTCGCGCCATACAAAGCCTACCCTTGTTCCAAAGCTCTATCTTATCACTCTCACATTTTTCGCGACCGATGTTAATGAGGCCAATGAACATATCGGTGACCTGTGTGATTATGTGGTTTTAAGATAATTTATCTATATTCATTAAGGTTTATTAATCGCTTCTCAGTGTTTATGTATATGGCTACGGACAAAATATGTAAATAGCATATTAACACGATAACAGTTGATGATGTCTTTGTTCATGATGAACAAAGTTAATAAATTTATCAAATAACCACAGAATGAGACCATAAACTAAGTTAAAAACACTTTTAGATATAAGCTTAGTAAAAATTTCAAGATTTTTTAATGTAAATACATTATCGAATTTACATTTGCTCTACGTAGCCATAAATCATGAGGTGAAATTTCAGGGACGTAAAATTTTCTTGATATTCATATTCCACTTCCACATGTACGAAGTTTTATTTGTTTTTACGCCCTTAGTTCCACCTTGATATTTATTCATGTCATATGCGTTATAATTGGTAATTCTAGAATTTCTTAAAGTTCTCATGGAAAGCACCAACGATATTAAATTAAAAATACAACATTTCATGTTATAACAAAGTATATATTTATATAGAAATACAACAAACATAATTGTTAATAAAATATTTTTTTAATTTTGTAGGATTTCTATAATACTCTCATCTAGTAAACACAATATGAGTAATTTACACATAATTATGTACATTCAAATAACATAAGACATAAATGTATGTGTGAATTTATTTAAGTACTTACATGTGTAGACATTTATATATATATATATATATATATATATATATATATATATATATATATATATATATATATATATATATATAATGTTTATATGTGTTAGGAACGTAATAACAAAGTACATATCGTATTACATTTTATTTATCAATATATACTTGTAGACTGTAGTTAAATTTCTTCCAGTAGGCCATACTGGAAGAAATTTCATTATAAAATTATTAGTTAGACTGTTTGCGTAAAAATCATTAATACGAATCTCGACAAATTACGCGGCAGACCCAAAAGCATTCTGAATCATTGTATTAAAAACCGACGGATATTGAAGTCTTTTTGTTTCATTCTGTCACAAACTGCTCGTGTGAGAATAATTTACAGCAGACTTTAAACAGTGAGAGTGAGAATTTACTAGTTTCCGGAAAGTATTATTCCGTTTTACTGAATCTGACGGTAAGCTTCAAACCCAAAATAACTATTTCCGTGGATCCTTGACAAGTGCGAATATATTTGATTATTTGTACTAAAAACTGTAGGAAAGTCAAACAATTGAAATTAATTTAAATTTCAATTGTCAGTATTTTGACTATTATATAAACGTAAAATGTTAAAGTTACAGTCTACACAATATACATCTCATGGGTGGGCACAGACCCCTTTTCATTTCTGAGAGGGTTACTCACTCATGACCTTATGAGTCTGAGAGTCGCTAAGCACTCGGTCACTATAAATTTTGGTATAGCATGTAGATGTAGAACGAACGTCCGGGCAATCGATTGATATAGGTTAGGGGTCGGCAACCTTTTAAGTCAAAAGAGTTAAAAATTACAATTACCAAAATTTCAAAGTTTTAAAGCGCCACAAATTTTTTCTTGCCAACCATACATAGTACTTGCATAAATAAAGTTTTTCTTATAAAAAATACGTTTATTCATACGAAAAAAATATATTTATTCATCATATAAAAGTAGTGTTTTTTCACAACAAATTAGAATCTAATTTCTATTATTATTATCTATTTATTAGATTACATACAAATTTGTTTTTTTTAAATCGATCAATTACATTTCTAGAAATCCAGTATCTTATTCAAATGGCCCAGTGTGGATTTCGTGTGTGTGTGGGTGCGGTGAAAAGCGACTACAAGTGGCTGAGAGATAGAAATGGTGCCTAATACTCGTGAATCGATTCGGAACGATTCTTAAATGTTTTTTTTTATAAAATAATAAATATTCACGTATGGAACTAAAGAGCCGCAGCTTCACATCCAAAGAGCCGCATGTGGCTCGCGAGCCGCAGGTTGCTGACCCCTGATATAGGTGACTTGAGATTTTCATCAGTCTACTTTATGGGCTACAATAATAATTACGAACCTTCTGATTTTCATTGCAAAAAATGTATAATTATATTTCTACTGCAAGCTTTAACATTGCAAATAGGTATGATATGTACGTATCATGTTATTCTTCTTATATAAAATCACTCATTCTTTAAAATAAATATTGTCGGTACTATTACTTTTAAAGGAAAATTTGCAAAGCAATGATTCCTGAGATTATATATGTATTCTGCATTCTTGATGGTACAATTAGATAGACTGGATAAAATAAGCTATTTAATATAAAAGTAAAAATTATAATAAAACCACAGATCATAAATCATAGAGTTCACCAATTCTAAAACGTCGCCACTCGCCAGGGACAAGATATTTGTAAACGAAGCTGTTATGAATTTGTAATGATGCATCGTGATCTGGGATATTAAGATTGAGTGCAAATGATGCGCGAGGCGCGTGCGGCCGTCGGTAGCTCAAGTTTCACAGACGCTGCATGTGCGCCGACGGCCAGGCGGAAGGTATCGCTTAACCATCGAGATTTTTTGTAGGCAAACACATGAGATATTAATTACGAGGGCGGAGGATGGCATGCTCAATTTTACGCTCTAATCTACGTCGACTTTTTGTAACAATTGGCATACGTATTGAACTTTGATATTTAACAGTATTAGATTTAGTTTATCACTAATTCTTACTACAATCTAATCTTAATCTTCTCACATTATGTTACTTATTTATCATCATATGACTGCCGATAAATGACGGTTTTACCGTTTCTCTTACATCTCTACCCACATCTACGAGTACCTACGACTGAAAGCATCATCAAAGACGAATTCGAACTCAGTAACTTTAAATTAAAGTGCGAGCAGCTGTTGACAAAATAAACAAAAGGTTTTAGTAAGTAAGTTTGCAAGTATTTTGAATTCGTTGACTTTCGTAGAACCTTAAATTTTGACGTATTAGGTACGTAAATTGTGACGTAACACGTATTAGGGAGCTGCTAGACCTTAGGTACCGTTCCCGTTACAGCCCACGGCTGGACATAAGCCTCCCCCATAGATTGCCTCATAGGGGAGATATTTGCCATAGCTGCTACGCTTGGCAAGCAGGTTGGCAACCGCAGTTTTTATTTTTATTCGTTTTCAGGCTGCCCATCTGTTGATTTGTATACCTCTGTCGTCTCTTACCACACCCACCTTAGTATTTGGTATTGATTTCAACTTTTTCTTTTTGCGGTAAGGAAACCTAAAAAGGACAAAAGTGCCATTTTACTACCTACCCGTTGATGGTTCTCTGCATTTCGCATCAAGGAAACTTGGGCCGGGAGTGAATTCCGCGAACCGAGCAGTCTTTGTCCAATTGTAAGCAAAACTTTTTACATTCTCATGCCCAAGATATTATATCGTTAATGATCCACGCACTTTTTCTGCCACCAGGGCGGCACCACTTAAAAATGGGGTGTAATATTTGACAGATTTCGCAGCGAGGAAGAAGATTTTTTTCGGATAGTGTAAAGGTTAATAATATTTCAGTACAAACTATTAGTTATAGTATGTATAAATTAGGTAAAAATAAATAAACCTAGCCACAGATTTTCATAAAAGTAGAGAAATTAAAAAATAGTAAAAATATGCAAAAAATTAAAGAGTCATTGTTTTGTGTATTAACATTGTTTACTGTACTTAACTGCCTCGCTGGTTGAGTGGTTGTAGCAGTGCGACTGCAGATCATGAAGTGCTGGGTTCGAATCCCGGGTCTCGCCAAAAAAATCAATAATTGAGTTTTTCCGTCAAGAAATTCTCAGTAGCTGCCCAGAGTCAGGAAGTTGGTGGTGTCTCACCCTCGTGCCTCGGAAAGCACGTAAAGCCGTTGGCCCTGCGCCTGATCTCTCTCCGGTCGTGTCGGATTATGAGACCATCCCATCGGATTATGAGAGTGAGGGAATAGAGAGTGCACCTGTGTTTGCGCATACACTTGGACACTATAACACTGTCCTGCGCCGATGGTTAACCTCCGTTGAGCCAGGCCGCCGTGGCCGGAATTCGGTCTGGAGGACATTATTATAATACTGTAGAAACTGATAAACTTTTATTTAAAACTTCTCTATTAAATTACACTTTGTAACAAAGAACTACATCTCAGTATCAATTAGCGACATCGTCTGAGCTAATGATTATTAACCCTAGGACTTGAAGGTGCGTTCACAGCTCTTTAAAAAGATCCTTATTTCCTATCGGTCTTTGATTTGATTGAATTCGAATCCATTGCCTCAGAGCGCTGCACCAATATTTTAAAATTATTTCTAATAATTTACGTGTAAGTTAAATAAAACAAAGAGAAAATATTTTCTCCAGAGTTCAAGTGTGGGTAAAGCGTTGCCGTGTGAAATCACTTCTCCGTTCGCGATGGAGATACCAGCGCCTGTAAGATGATACTACGGCGTCTGGTGAGTATCGAGGGGAAATTAAATCCAAACACAATTGTACGCGCCGCCAAGTGCCAACATGTGCACAATACATCTGTTACTTCGAGTAATTAATAACGTATGACTTATACTAATAATAGCTCAATAATATTTACTGGTACTTACAAATTACAGTAGCATTATATCTATTCGTAGCATAGTCATCAAATTATATGGCTACTACGTCACGGGTCATGTATTCGAATCCCAATCGGAGTCAACATTGATGTTCGTTCGCTTGCTCGGCCCGTAAAATTGATAATTGGAAAGTGGACTCTGCCGTTATATATATATATATATATATATATATATATATATATATATATATATATATATATATATATATATATATATATATATATATATATATATATATATAAGTCATGATTGGCGCATTAACAACCGCAGTCTGACAAGTCTCACATATTTAAGTTGTTATCAGGAAGATGCTACTGCCCGTCTGCTGAAACAGGTTCAGTTTATCTCTTTCGCCTCTTACGACACCTATGGATTGATATAAGGCGAACCATAAATGAACAGAAATGAGCCCTCTCAGAAGAGAGCAGAGGCCTGTGCCCAGCAGTGGGACGTACCTATATAGGCCGTAACTTTACTTTTCTTAATGAGCAGAATCTAAAACCAAGACCTAGATGAACCCAGAAGCATTATGCTGCTATTTTTTTAATTTATTTTATTTTCTTTATAAATTGTGTAGAAATTGTAAATATAAGCAATAAGCTGCTTGAGTGGCTCCAATTTCAGAGAAATCTCTTTACGGTTATTTTCACTGAAGTTCATTTTGGAAATAACATTAGAAGACACTATCTTAGGTTTTAGGTTTCTATATCCAGTAAGTAACTTACTATCAAGTGGATGTCGTCTGTCACTTCCATGTTATAAAAAAGTTAACTCAAGATCTTCAGCATTTAAACTTTAGAAATTATTTTGCTTATGTATACTTACCAAGTTTTAGCCGACTTCAAAAAGAAGGAGGTTTCAAATCTACTACACGTTTTTTTTCTTTTTTTAAGTACTTTACTTTATATCTTCGTCACAAATGTGATCCGTTTTAATCTTTATGTGTGATATAATATTGGATGAAATTAAGTGTTTTTATAGTTGTTGCAAAAAAGAAACTTAATATCTAGTAATACTCGTAGTACTGAGTACTGTCGAGAAACTTAAATGCTGGTTTTCTTTTCTAGAACAACCAAACAAGCCATATGTAATGGTATTGCCATAGTGAAACATATTCAAGAACATCTATCTTATCATTTCTTTACATTGCTCTTTTCGTTCACGATTTTAGTATGTCATTTTTTTCTCTGTGACTGTCTCGTTGGCCTAGTCGTCGTAAGAGCGACTGATAATCTTATGTTCCCGGGTTCTAATCCTGGATCGAGTCACAATCAGTCATTGGTTTTTCTGACAAGAAATTCTCAGTAGCAATCCGGTGTCACCTCCGTGCCACAGAAAGCACGTAAATCCGTTGGTCCTACGTCTGACCTTTCTGCGGTCGTGTCCGGTTTACCGTCCCCACGGAATATGAGAGTAAGTTGAATAGAGAGAGCACCTGTGCTTGCGCAAACACTTGGCCACTATAACCCATTTGCGCAAATACTTGCCGCCGTGACCGAAATCCGGTCTGCAGCCATTATTACTGTTATATTTTTTTTGGAAATTTTGTAGTTTATTCAGTAAGTATCTTTTTAAGTAAGATAAATTATAAAGCTTCATTCCTCTGTTACAATTTATTCACCAACAACATTTTGATTTAGAGCTCTATTTTAATAATTTACAAGTAACGAAAAATCATTCATGAATTCACTCATTACATCCTATCAAAAGTCCACTGCTGAACATAGACCGCTTCATCGATTGTTTCACAGGGAGGCTATTTGCCGTAGTATACTTGGCAGGCGGTTTGGCAACCGCAGTTTCTGTTGTATTTTTCCAAATCAAAATGTTAGATGCTGCTGTCGGTTTACTGTTTCACTTCTTTTGTCACTTCTAATGATACCCACGGGCCGATACTGAGTAAAGGATTCTTTCTCTTCGCCGAGACCACTCAGCGAATTAAAATTACTTTAGACGATGTATTGATAGTGATACCTACCTTAAAAATCTTTTTAGTAATTAAATAAAATATTAGTACAACCAAGGTAAAATGGTCATAATACGTGGATCATAATCATAAATCTGTATTATCATAAAATAAAATCAAAACACAAAAATAAATAAACCAAGCCACAGATTCGCATAAAAGTAGAAAAATTAAAAAAGAACTGAAAGATAACAAGCGAGTTTTTGGCGGGGGTTGCTGCTTTTGTACGTCGTCTGGTTTAGTATAGATTTCGATATATAAAAGTAGTGCCCATTTTGTGAATTAAATGTCTACGCAAGTGAATTACTTATTGGTGGAAACAATATAATATCTAGTTATCTAGTGCTTCGGCGATGATATAAATCTGAATTCTTTTCATTCATTTTGTTAACCTCATAATCTCCCAAAAACTTTGCAACGTAATGCTTATACATGTAAAAGATTTTGTGAACATCAACGTATTGTGCGTCCATGTTTGTAAACAAAATAAACGACGTCAAACTAGGCTGTATGATCTAGGAACTTCGCCTGCCTTAATTGGTGAATCGTAACAACACCAATTGACACTTGACAGATGTTAAATTTTCAAAAGTATGTAAAAATGTCAAAGTAACAAATTGATAATATTATTCCTTTTCATAGTTGATTAATATTTTAATTTATTTTTCTGAAAATGATTGCAACAGGTTATTAATAAGGTGTATTCAAACTTTAGTATTAATGGCAAATTTACCGAATGGCTGGCTTTAGCTGGTGAGTAATTTGTGTTATTGACATTTAATTAAGATCAGGTATTTCGACAGTGTTTGTGATTATTGGCTTCCCTTAAATAGTAATTGGACACAATTGCTTAATTTACGATTCGACGAGTTTAATTTTACATGTTAACTACAGACGTCCTTAAAAAAAAATATTTCTTGTACCAATAATATTTGTCAGTTCATTTATAATAATGAATAATATACCAGAATTTTACAGGTATCTCTCTGAAGGCTTTCAAGTTATAATTGAGAAGTCAAAAGAAGCTAAATGTTCCTTAAAAGATGTTCAATTACGTTTCCTGTGCCCTGATGATTTAGAAGAAGTAAGGAGTAAACTTCAGTTAACTTTTTTTATTTAAAAACTTGTAAATTTTTATTTCTTCTTTACACATAAAATTACTAATAATAATAAAAATACTAGGTAATAAAATTACTTTCATATTATTCATAAGTTCTCATAGTATTACGAGAGTTGCACCAAAAGTAAGATTCCCAATGAGCTACAGTCTTGATGGAAAGTGCTAGGCTAAATCCGACAACAGTGCCATGTGCAGTTCTCGCACTCTCAAGCCCGCCCGTCTGTGATTCGCTATGTTGCAAAATGTTCACTTGGCAGCCATCAGTGTTGGAAGTGTTGCTCGCCACTCCCGAAGTGCGAGGTTCGAGCAGTATTATCATTTCTCCATGCAAGATGAAACGTGAGTATTTTATGACATCCCCGAAACAAATCAACAATCTCGTCAGTCGTAACACTGGTTCACCACCACTAAATAGATTCAAACAAGCGCAGTCTGCAGGAAAGGTTATGGCGACTGTGTTTTGGAATCAGAAAGGGTACTCCTCATCGATTTCATGTAACCTGGGATGATAATAAACTCGGACAGATATTGTGAAACATTGACCAAACTCTGACAAACAATCCAGAATTGCAGGAGAGGACAACTGACGGAAGGAGTAGTGCTTCTTCATGACAAAGCTTGACCCCACATTGCTTGTCAAACACAGAAGCTTTTGAAGAAATTTAGGTGGACAATTATGCCCCACCCCCGTACGACCCAGACTTAGCCCCCAGCGATTATCACCTATTCCCTAAGCTAAAGGATGTAAAACGTAGGTGGTAAAAGCTTTAAGAGCGACAATGAAGTCTGAGCAATGAATTGGCAGGAGAGTTCTTCGACTTAGGAATACAAAAGCTGTAGCACCGTCTTCAAAAATAGTCTCCATTATTTTCAACACATGTTGAAAAATAGACAACAGTGTAAGCTTGTATAAATTAATAACAATAAACAATGTTTTCTACTTTTATAAAATATGGGAACCTTACTTTTGGTACAACCCTGGTAATAGGTTTCATTTACAATTAAGTATATTATTAATCAGTGGTAAGCATGGCAACTGAGGCAAAACTACTACGTGATAGTGCCAGGTACAAGTAGTGGACTTTTATGGGCTGATAATGATGAAGATATTTGTAATAAAAATATTAATACTACTACCCTGTGTGTTGCATGAAATTTACTGTTAAAACTGTAGGTACTTATGTGTTATTGTTATAGTCGACTGGACTTATTATTTCAGGTCAGGTCTCTATGTAGAGATTGGTTTCCTATAGAGTACCCACAGTCATGGTATGAAGACATTACATCATCAGAGAGATTTTTTGCACTGGCAGCAGTTTACAAAACTCAAATTATTGGTCTTATAGTTGCTGAGATTAAACCATACCTTAAGTTAAACGCAGAAGACAGAGGAATACTTTCAAGATGGTTTGCATCAAAAGACACACTTGTTGCATACATCCTCTCCTTAGGTAATCATTCTTTTTTTATGAATTTTATTTTTAACATCTTTATTATCATCATTTTCATTAACATCATTATCATTATTACCATCATCAACATTGTAATTAGTTCTTTTTCATCAGATATTGCTATTGTAATTTTCCTTTCTGTCTTTCAAACTACTGTTACAGTTACTGTTACAGCCTCTTAAAGTCCACTGCTGTAGATATGGCTCCACCCAGATTGCCTTATGGATATTTGCCATTGTTGCCACACTTGGCAGGGGTTGTTATTAGGACGATGCTTCTGCCCATCTCCTGATTTGTTTCCCTTTGTCACGTCTTATGACGCCCATGGGATGATATGAGGTAGTCATTCTTACACCACCACTAGATGGCCCATAAGTAGTAGGATTTCTCACAACAATTATGCTTGGTATACAATACATTCGCCTTCACCAATCAGATTGTCATCTATCAGACTATTATTGCCATTTGCCGTAGTCACCTCTTATGACATTGTGGGAATGGGGTGATCCCTTACACAACACCACCATGCAACTAAAAAATTATAAAGTTTTTATTGTTTCATAATCATCATCATGATCATCATTATTGCTCGCATCACAAGTCCACTGCTGAAAATAGGCCTACCCAAGGAATGTTACAAAGTACAGTCCTGAGTCACCTGCAGTCATCGGCTTCCTGTATCGCAATATTATAAATATTGTAAATTGAAACCCCACTCTTCCTCAATATGTCAGTGGTGTAGCATAGGTAGCTGCTGCACGAACCTGCTAATGCCAAACATGCCACCTGTCACCTCCCTCCTGTTCCCATTTCTGCAAGTATCTTAATAATCAAGCATCTTTGCTTTGACATGTGTGTATTTGCACAATATTTTTTAAAAACTTGTAGCTACATCTTTGTATATTTTTATTTAAAGTATCCAAGTAATTTTTTTCAGCATTTTACTGGCATCATTTAAAAACTCCGGCTGGGAGCTGGGCTTTCTTTCTCAAAATTAGCCCCCTTAGCTTCTCTTGCTACTCCACTGTATATACAATATTGTATACATTAATATAACATAAGTTATAAGTTAGCCAAATAAGCAATATTTTCTAATGGTGTATATGGGCAAAAATACTCCACTATCATTCTGCATGTTTCATAATATGTTGGGTTGTCGTCTAAGACAAGTTGGGTTCAAATGGTTCTAAATAATCTATACTAGCTTCGCTTTACGGCTTTTCATCGACCTTCCAAACATCCTGTATAACAGTACTAGAGATGGGTCGAATATGAATCTTTTACATCTCTTTGTTTTTCCGTCAAAAGCATGAATATAATTATTAAACAGTTAAATTGCTGAAGGTATGGTTTTCGTCACAAAGACATTGCTAAAAGAACTGAAGCCATTCTATAAAATAAAGTTCATACAATGATAGTAATGCAACAATTTACCAGGATTCATCAGCCTTGAATAAATGGCTATATTAAAGTGCTGATTTAAAACCACTGAACTACATATGCTATGATTATTCTTTGTGAACTGAACTGGAGCAAAGGTATATCTAAATGAAGCAAAGATATGATTTACTCAAGCAAGTCTTTTAGTAATCAAAGCATAAGCATAACCTTACAAAAGTTAGATGAGCACTATAGATGAGTAGCCTGCAGCTTCAAACACTTGTATTAAAACCATTTTGAGTGAATATTGTTATATCTTACAAACATGTTATTCCTTTTTTAATCATCATCATCATTACAGACCTTCACAAGTCCACTGCTGAACATAGGCCTTCCCCAAAGTATGCCACAAAGCACAGTCCTGAGCCACCTGCATCCATCGACTTCCTGCATGTCTTACCAGGTTGTCACTCCATCTAGTGGGGGGTCGCCCTACACTTCGCCTACCGGCACGAGGCTGCCACTCGAGAACCTTTTTTCCCCAACGGTTGTCGGTTCTTCGAGCTATATGGCCGGCCCATTGCCACTTCAGCTTACTAATCCGATGGGCTATGTCGGTCACTCTGGTTCTACTGCGGATATCCTCATTTCTAAGTTTATCACGCAGAGAAACTCCGAGCATAGCCCTCTCTAATAGGTCGCTGAGCGACTTTGAGCGTCCTCATATGGCCAGCAGTGAAGGACCAAACCTTTTTTTAAAATAGAGATTAGTTATCCACACACTCCGATCTTTATCAATCGAATATTTGAGTTTAATTTCCTTTCATATGTCCACCTAAACTATAATGTGATAATGGTGAAACAATAATATACCCTAATAATGATTAATAATTAATGGTAGCAGACCTACATTGAATATAACATTGCTAGAATATACTGTCAAATGTTTTATAATATCTGTGGGGATCAATATTGCGCTCGCTAATAAACTGACAATGTGTGAAATTATGATAATAAATGGCTTAAAAATTGGAAGAAATCTGTGCCAACAAAATATTATTTTTAACTTTAGGAAGGTGATTCTGGTAAAAATAAAATAATCATTCTGCCATAACCTTGTAAATATTGCACAAGGCTTTTAAATAGAAGTAAATATTTACAGAGATGTGGTCTCTGTGTATCACATCATTCAGAGAATTGTGACTGGACAACCTACTAGTACCTTCCTTACATGAAAGTTATACTTTTACTAATGCCTGTATTACTCCGCTAATGCTGAAATGCGGCGAAATTATTGCAATCTAGCACCACGCAGTTCACATCGCTACGTGTGATTTCGCTCTAACGTCCCTTTCCCCCTATTTTTGTGGTTTTCTGTGTGACCATCTAGTAATCAGTAAACATATTTTTCCAGGAGTTGTACGTTCGTACCGTCGTTCTGGCGTAGCAACAATGCTGTTGGACGTGTTGATCAATCATCTCGCAGGACCAGTAGCACATCCACCGCATGAACACCGCGTTAAAGCTATATTCCTTCATGTACTTACCACCAATAATGAGGCGATACATTTTTATGAAAAAAGGAGGTAAGGTTTAAAATTGAGCATTTATCAATTTCTATAAATTATAAACATAGTCTGAAATGGTGTAAAATAATTTATTGTACCACCATTTTCCTCTTTATTCCCAAGGCTATGTTAAAGTCAATAAGCATAATACTTGGAAGGATAGCTATCATGCAAAATGTAAGACCTGCAACATCTAAACCAGTAAAAGGAAGTAGCAACTAAGCTGACACTGAAGCTGGCTCTATAGTTTGTAGAACTGACAACTACTAAACTGACATTTTTTTTCTGAAAACCATCAAAGTATATATATATATATATATATATATATATATATATATATATATATATATATATATATATATATATATATATATATTATATATCCTATACTATTAAACGAGCAATTCTTGTATATATATATAATCGGGATTTCGGAAACAGCTCCAACGATTTTCATAAAATTTTGTGTCCAGGGAGTTTCGGGGATAATAAATCGATCTAGCTAGGATTTATTTTGAGAAAATGTCTTTTTGTCCGTGTTTTTAGGCAATAAAAAACTGCTACAATATCGTTAGAATAAGAAGGTAAATTTTGACAAATTGTTAATGATTATAAATAGCTTAATTTGTATAATGGGCGGTCACAGAATCGTAAAACCCCGGTTCGAGCTCAGACCAATTTTTTTTTTCAAGTTCCTTTCCTTTTTGAGAAAATCTATTTTTTCGAGCCCTTTTTTTTAGTATTTTTTAAAAACACGAAAATTTAAATTAAAATAATTGCACTCATGATTTTTTATTCAAATAACCAGTTCCGTTTTTTCTGTTATGTCGCTAAGATCAAAAAATATTATTTATATTTCATCACTCATCAGTATGTAATTTGTATTTAAATATAATTTCCAAGGCACACGAATTAAAAAAAAAATCGAGCGAAAAATACCGAGCAAAGCTCGGTCAACCGGGTACTATATATATATATATATATATATACTATTTTTACAGTCTGGAAAAAATAGGAAGTAACAGGTGAACAGAGTAGAAGGATATTTTACAAAAAATAAAAACATAAATTTTGAACTAAATAAATAAATCAATTAAAATCTATTGAAATTCAAATCATGTCCACCCTCCTTTACGAACGGCAATAAAACATTAAATTTAGTAGGCATCTTTGTCAATGTCCTTTCGTACAGTTACAGGCTCAAGGCTAAAGCCGCGTCTTCAACTCTCATTTCATTTACCTGTAGTTGGCCAAGGCGTGACGTCCTTTCGCCGTCGTATTGTTTGTTTCCGCCTGTTTATCGTAACCTGTACCAATACTATAATGTCGAGGTATCTAACATTGACGAGCCAATTCGGTGATAGGTGGATAGGTTGACCTGTGAACTGGCCAGCGGGGTCAACAGACCTACCTATACTTACCCTACCTACATAAACTTTCATTTGTGGCCGAACTAAAACGATTAGTGTACACAGAAGAAGCACAATGTTAATTATTAAAAGCAGCGTATAATAGATCTATTTAATTCGATAAGAAGTGATAGAGATACGCTTCGAAGTTTAGTAAACAATTTACAAAGACGTGCTACTTTGTGTTTATAAGGAAACTGTAGACATTTTGTACAATTACTGAAATATAGCTAAAAAGGTGATTTTTATTTGTAAATAACAATAATGTAATTTTGTAAAAATCAATCAGTTTAGTTTGTAAATGAGTTGATTTCGATCTTTTAAAGACGGCAAGACATTGCAGTATTTCTTTTTTTTTAAACGTTACCCCAACACTAGGATTTTCTCCAGTATCGTGAAGGCAGTTTACATACATAAATTGCACAAGGACAAACATACAGACCCGTAACAATTGTTTGTCTGCAACCATAATACCCCCGTAGTATGTACCACTATGTACATTTAGAGACAAGATACAGTCTCAAATCTGACACAAGAGGCGAATATAGTATAGAGAATATACGCTTAGGAGATATATGTCAATAAATAATGAGATTAAATAGTGAATAATCATCTAGTATGTGTCAGGTGTAAACCCAGACCGGAGACTGTTAGTAATGACCTCTACATCAAATTTATTTTACGGCGGCCGGTCTGAACATACAAATACTTGTTCCGTGCGGGATTCGTACCCGCGGCCCCCAGCGCAGGCACTCATTGCTAAGCCACTGCGCTACGAAGCCGTCAATATAGTATAAGGTAGGTATAAAAAATTATTAGATACTGTTTATCAATTCATTGTAATGCAAGATAACATTTTACATGTAATTCTACTCAACTAAAGCATATTTGACGGTTCTAAGCCCGTAAAAGTATGAAGGAAAGGTCGAAATCACAAAAGTAATAATCTCAAACGAAAGGTAATTGACCTACTTACCATTTCCTGTTTTACATTTTTTTTGCTATTTACAAACATGCAACATGCGATGATATTATTAATGACAGAGTGGCAATGAGAAGTGCCGCTGTTTTAAATCTTTTTCTTTTATCGACCAAGTATTTTACTTTAAACCTGGTGGATTTGGCGTTTGGCCTTCAACCACCAAACTGCTGGTTCAAATGTATTAAATAATGTTATGTGGTGCGGCTATTAATTTAAATAGAATAGTGGACTGTATATGAGCGCGGTGCGAGCGGTGAATGGAATTTAATTTATTCGTGATACTGCAAATCCCCTAAATTCGGGATATAGGAAGGACGTGAAGGAATGCATGTGCACCCACCTGGACTTCCGCTGATCTGCCTCGTGTCTCGATGGCTGCCAGCTGTCTTCACACTTATCAACTTCACAGATAATCACGAAATATAGCGTTATTGCAAATGTCTATACTTTTTAATATATGCTTGTATAATTCAATATCCAAATTACACAAGGGCGAGAGCGATGATGCGAGATATAAGCGGTGCGGTTGATTGCGTGTCTTCTCAACTTGTGTGAGCCCGTTAACACACGAATGCACATGCTGGGCATAAAGCGGTAGACAGGAAACCGGAAATGGGCTTTGCAGTAATCTTATTGGATAATAATTAACGAATCCCTTATAAGCGTTAAGCGATAGTGCAAAGTGGCGCGAACACCCCCCCCCCCCCCGGCCTTGAGGTATCCTCAACTAGCAAGTAAAGTATAAAAATATAGATATATATAGATAAATACTTATATAGTAGCGAAATGAAGCGAAGTTATGACCTAAGAATTAAACTAAATATATAAACGATAATGTAAAATTAACTATATTAATCACTGTGTTGGTAAAGGACACAGTTTGATAAGAGGGCGTTTTAAAGTGGAATTCTTAAGTTTAACTTGCGCAACACGTACCACACCATCCTTACCGGGAAACAATTCGGTGACAACGCCTAGAGGCCACTGAAGCGGTGGAGTATTATCCACGTCTATTAGAACAATCGTCCCTACAGAAATGGCAGTAGAGTTCTTATTCCACTTCACTCTACTCTGTAATGTATGTAAGTATTCGAATCTGAAGCGTTTCCAAAAGGACTGAACTAAAGAATCTATTAAAGAAAGGCGTGATAACAGATTAATACGTTCCTTGCTTAAATCTGCAGCTGGTAAGCATTCAAGTGGTTTTAAATTTAGAAAATGTGCGGGTGTAAGTGCGGTAGATTCCGATGGATCGCTGCTTAATACATAAAGCGGACGAGAATTTAAGATACACTCGATCTGACAAAGAGTAGTAAGCATTTCTTCATACGTGAGGATTTGCTTACCTATTACGCGAAACAAATGGGTTTTTACAACCTTAATATTGGACTCCCACAAACCCCCGAAATGTGGAGCGCTTGGAGGGTTGAGTTTCCAAACAATGCGATTATCAGTGAGCACCTGACTGAATGCCTTATAATATTCTTCTGATTTTAAAAATCCATGTAATTCGTGTAAATATGAACGCGAGGCGACAAAATTAGTACCGTTATCGCTGTATATAAATCGACACGGACCTCTACGAGAGATAAATCTCTTAAAAGCGTCTAAAAACCCGCCGAACTTAGATCAGACGCTAATTCTAAATGCACTGCCTTAGTAACGAGGCATATAAATAAATATAAATAAGCCTTCTGGCTTCGTATACCACGTTTACGCGTCAATGTGATATAAAGTGAGTGAAAGACAACGAATCGTAAACGGTGCGTACTAACTTAGCGAGCAAAACCAATGCACACAACTCAAGCCTGGCTAAAGTTATAACCTTTAATGGGGACACCCGAGATTTAGAATATAGGAGCGTTATAATTGGAGGATTATTTCCGTTAACAACATGCGAATAGATGACACACCCGTAAGCTTTTTCACTAGCGTCGGCGAAGGCTAGTAGCGACACATGGGATTTTTCATTTACTCCGATATGACGTGGAATCTGTAAATGTGAGATTAAAGGTAACTCTGATATATATCGCTGCCATGTATTGACAATATTAGTGGGTGGAGTCTCATCCCAGTTAAGTTTAAGAACCCACAAGGCTTTAATTAATAATTTGGCGTAAAGTATTACTGGACCGACAAGTCCTAAAACATCGTACAAGCGAGCGGTTGCGGAGAGGATAGCGCGTTTGGTACAAGTGACCGGTGGCGGCGAAACAAGAAAGGAAAACTTATCGGTAGCGGGATACCAACGAAGGCCTAAAATTTTTAAAATGTCATTATCATCAAATGATACCGAGTCTTGTTGACGATGTGATGCTGGTATATGTTGTAAAAGCTCCTTGCAGTTACTTGTCCACTTAACCAAATCGAATCCACCTCGGCGAAACATTTGGATAAGTTGAGTGGCGGTGTTGACTGCGTTGTTGACGCAAGGCGCGGAGGAAACGAGGTCATCCATATAAATATCCCTTTCCACTACAGAAGCAGCAAGGGGATAGGACTCCCTTTCGTCAGCGGCTAACTGGCGTAAAGTGCGAAGTGCGAGGAAAGGGGAAGAGCGTAATCCGAATGTGACGCGATTAAATTCATATGTTCGTATAGTTTCTTCTGTAGAAAACCGATATAAAATGCGTTGAAAAGCGCGATGGGATTTTTGGACTTCGATACACAAGTACATTTGCCTAACATCGGCAAAGAAAGCGATGCGATAAACTCTAACGTTTAATAAAATATTAAAAATGTCTGTTTGTAAATTTTGCCCGGTGTGCAAAATGTCATTCAAAGAAATATCGTTATCCGACTTAGCACTAGCGTCTAAAACGATGCGCAACTTCGTTGTACTATTATATCATTCCGTACGACAGGGTGATGCGGCAAATAAAAAGAAGGCTGTATACAATCATTATCAGAAACAGCGGATAAAATACCCTTATTAATGTATTCCCGTATAACAACATTGTATTGATCGCGAAGATCGGGATATTTGTTAAAGCGTTTTTCCAAAAGTAAGAGGCGTTTTTTTGCATTCATTAAAGAGTCACCCAATATATCGGGCCCTTTCTTAAATGGCAGGGCGACCACATACCGTCCGTCGTTTTGGCGGTAAGTAGTAGAAGTATAAATGTCTTCACATTCCTGCTCATCACGGCTCAAATATATTTTTTGCGGAAGTTCTTCAATTTTACAAAATTTTTCCATTATATCATTAAGACAATTTTGATTTAAATTTGTATAGTAAGAACAGGAAACAAATGAACGCGGGGAATGATGTGATATAGCGACTTCAGCATCACCCATGATAATATATCCGAGTGATGTTTCTATGGCACTAGGCCATTGCGAATGAATTAAGTTTTCAGGCGACAAAAGTTTTATGTAGGTATTAACCCCCAATAAAATATCTATAGACCCAGGTTGATAAAACTGATCATCTGCTAAGCGTATTTTATCTAAATAGCGAATTTTTGAAACATCTACTATCGAATCTGGCAACTGACCCGTGATGATCGGAACAACTAATGGTTCAATATGATAAAATTTGTTATCATTAAAATCTTTTGGGACACACCACCGATCCCGTGTACTTCGGTAAAACGATTTTTATTCGAAACGGAAAGAAATAAGCGTTTACAACAATCCTTCGTAATATAGTCGCTTTGGGATCCGGGGTCAACTAAACACCGAATAAAATGTTCGTTGTCGTATTTATCTACGACCTTTATTTTTGCAGTCCCCAATAAAGTAGTATAGCGTGGGAGAGTACTATAATCGCGAGAAATATTACATGAAGAGGTAAGTGTTTTTTCATCTTCCACCGTATTCGAATTGTTAGCGACAGAAGAATTAACCTTATCGTTAACTGCGCGGTAGTTAATCGAATGCGAGCTGCATGCATTAGCGTTAGGCGTCTGCACAACCTCTGAGTGTAACGTATTGCTGCTACGAAAAGCAGTCTTAGAACCATTCTGATGCGGGTCAGAATGAATTAAAGAATGGTGGCGCCGCGCGCAGTATATACACTTACGCTTCGATTTACAAAAAGAAGTCGAGTGTTTATTACTTAAACAATTAATACAACAATTGTTTTGTTTAATAATATCGTAACGTTGTTGTGTATTTAATTTTAAAAAGCGTGGACAAACATACAAGTGTTCATGATCACTTGATTTACAAAAGATACATGAATGCGAAGGATCTGTATTAATAAATGTTTTACTAAATTTATTTGAAAGTGATTTGTTTCGATTATTATTGGATGTAGATAAAGTATGCGAATTATTAAATGTATGGCATATAGCCCTATTCTGTTCGTATAAAAATTGTACTAAAGAGGCGTAGTTTGGTATGCTAATTGTGCGACAAGACATTTCAAATGACTTAACAGTGTCATGATCTAATTTTCTAAGTGCAATATTTAAAAACAAAAAATCAGCTAAGTCCTCAATTTCTAATTGCTTTAGAGCATTAATTGAAGCATCAAATTTGTCCATAAATTTATGATAACCTCCTGTTGTGTTTGCGTTCACCTGTGTTAAATCCAATAGTTGGTTAATATACGTAGATGCGAGTGTGCGTTCGTCATTATATCTTCTTATAAGCGCATTCCAAATAATGGAATAATTTTCTGCAGTAGGGGCTAACCCGGCACAAACTGATAACGCCCTGTCGCTCAATTTGTTAACCAAATAATAAAAACGTTCGGCATCAGTTAATTGTAAATTGTCGTGAATTAATGTCTTAAATTGTTGATAAAACATGGACCACTGGCGTATGTCTCCGTTAAATGACATTAATTCAATTGGCGGAAGTGAAGTTTTTAATTTAGTAGGAAATCTATTTTCTAACGTACCAGTGGAAGGCGATGTGGATATTTTCGTAATTTGGCACTTAATACGACTATATAAATCTTCAAAAGAGTTCCAAGCCTCGTAATCAACGTCTGCATTAGGGTTTAATTTTAAATGTTTAGTATTATAGTTACCTAGAACTTCTTGAAACTCACTACGTAATTGTTCTATATTCGAAGCGATGCTAAGAAATAAATTCTGCTCGTCCAAGGAATTAAATGCGCCCTTTGAGGTCTCGTAAATTTTTTGTAATCGTTCGTAAATATAATTACGTTTAGCGATAATAATTTTTAAACTAACTTCTTCATCCGAAATCAGTTTAGATTCTTTGCTTCTCGTCGTCATTTTCAACAAACAAATGCGGACTAAAATTATTGCGATAAGTGACGGTAGAATTAGTTAACTGGGGAACGAAGCAATCTCGCGTTACTAGAAAGATGGCGGTTAATCAACAAGAAAAATATCATTAATGGAATAATGAAACGGTGTGGTATGCGTTACAAAGGTATTATAATACGTGTAATAAGCGATGTGGGACAAATAAATATTGTAGTTAGTATAATTAGAACTACAATTTATTATGATTTAATAATATATACGTATATAATTTTTTGTAATATATAAAAAAATGAATTTACTTCTCCGGGCCTAAAGGTTAATTTAATCCCGGCCGAAGTGACCAAAAAATATATGGTGGATTTGGTGTTTGGCCTTCAACCACCAAACTGCTGGTTCAAATGTATTAAATAATGTTATGCGGTGCGGCTATTAATTTAAATAGAATAGTGGACTGTATATGAGCGTGGTGCGAGCGGTGAATGGAATTTAATTTATTCGTGATACTGCAAATCCCCTAAATTCGGGATATAGGAAGGACGTGAAGGAATGCATGTGCACCCACCTGGACTTCCGCTGATCTGCCTCGTGTCTCGATGGCTGCCGGCTGTCTTCACACTTATCAACTTCACAGATAATCACGAAATATAGCGTTATTGCAAATGTCTATACTTTTTACTATATGCTTGTATAATTCAATATCCAAATTACACAAGGGCGGGAGCGATGATGCGAGATATAAGCGGTGCGGTTGATTGCGTGTCTTCTCAACTTGTGTGAGCCCGTTAACACACGAATGCACATGCTGGGCATAAAGCGGTAGATAGGAAACCGGAAATGGGCTTTGCAGTAATCTTATTGGATAATAATTAACGAATCCCTTATAAGCGTTAAGCGATAGTGCAAGGTGGCGCGAACAAATCCAGTATATACTGATCTTGCATTATTAAGCAGTAACTAGTACTGGGAGGTCTACTTACACTGAAGTTTAAAGTCATTGACATTATACGCGAAAAAACCACCACCAACCAATGACTACGTGCTTTCCAAGACACGGGGATGAGACACCGCCAACTTCCTGACTCCGGGCAACTACTGAGAATTTCTTGACGGATCATCAAATTGATTTTTTTGCCCCGACCTGGGATTTCGAACCCAGAACTGTCTCAGAATCTGCTGTCGCACTACTACAACCACTAGACCAACGAGGCAGTCAAAATCAAAAATAAATATCAAAAGTGCCTAAATACTTATAAGACGAAAATAATTTTTGGTAACGTAAAGGGCGGTTAGCTGATCCTAAAAATGTTGGCTGTAACGATGTGTCAGCCGCTCCCCTCCCACTCGGCCGCCTGGCGTCTACATAACGAAAGATGTGCATGCGTCTCGCTCGCTCTCACAACTTTCATTCACTAGCGAGCGTAGCCTATTTTTAGTTTTACGCAAACGCCGTAGGATAAATTGTTTTTATGTATGTTTTGGATATTCGAAAATCTAGTTATATTTTGTTATATTTCACAATACTTTCTAGAATAGCGTCTATTCCACTTACACAAAACACCATATTATTTTCAAGACGGTAAAAATAGTCACCCAGTATATTATGTATTATAACCGTTTGAACTTTTTACACAGTTTTTTTTAATACAGTTGACCCGCGGTAATCCAACAAACGTTTTGCAAGGCGGTGTCGGATTATCGAATTTCTCAGACTATAGAGTCCTGCCACAGTGCCCTGGTAGTCCGAAACCTTTTGAAAAAGAGTATCTGTAATCCGACAGATTACATATCAAATATAAAATGATAAAAAATAAAAATGTCATGTGATGCACAATGTACTCCTATATAGTAAATAATGAATGCTGAACCGCTATTATTGGCACACTTCAACTGAGACAATACGCGTCAAGCTAGATTCGTGGTAACGCGAACTAACTACAACCTGTTTGTCCACGTATTTGCGAAGGACACCTCTCCCCGTGACGGATTCATTGCGCGACTTGAATCTACCTACAAGTTAAAGACATGTCGGATTACAAGGTGGGACGGATTAGTTAGGGGTCGGAATACCGGGGCTCCACTGTAAGAAAACTAACTAGGTAATGGGGAGATCTTGTATATTTACTGGGACATTACCCCATGAATGAACTGCCTCTGTGGATTTGAGTAACTGGTATCACTTGCTTACGTTTGTTTCTAGAATTGTTTTGTTTGTTTGTTCTTGTGTTTTCAGAATATACACTTTTAAAATACTTTTGTTTTAGTGAATGTTAATAATACAATATATAAAAAAATCGGCTTATAATCAATACAACAATACATCAATACATGTGCGCAATACAACGAAACCAAATGTCCAATGTTAAAAATAAAGCACACGACGATTCCTATCTGAATTACACAATTGCACTGCTGGTCGGTTTCCAACACGACTATTATCGGAAACTATCAAATACGCAGGTCATATTAAAATATCACCATCTGCCGCATTCACTCCTCGTAACCTGTATTCTTTTTTGCTTCTTATAAGCCAGTGTATTGATTTCAATTCCACCTGGTGGTAAGTGGTGCTGCAGGTGCAACCCTAGGTGATCAATCGCATAATGTCATTTTTAGTATAGTAAAATTCACCCTTGCCTTGATTGTTATTGTTATACGACCATTATGTTTATGAAATAAGATCCGAGAAAGGCTCGGATTTTTTGTCATGGTCAAGGGGATTGTCTCAAATCACAAAGTGTGTAGACTCGAATTAAGACTTTTTGAACAATATTTGTGTGATGTAAAGTGCTTTAATAAATTTTTATGAATTAAAAAAAAACTTAATCTTCTACCATTTGTAAATGTCCAAATTCCAAATTTAAACGCATCCTGTTGATGTAGGGTGCTATGGCAAAAAATCATCACGTCATAATCTACGAAAATTCCGTATCAAAGTCATCGAACTGGCTACTCCGCACTATTACTATTATATATTACCTAGTACCTAGTATTTATTACTTACCCGTACACAGAGGTGCGGCTGGGAAAATCTTTTAAGTTATATAGACAAAAACATGTGATACGAAAAATGTTTTTCGAAATTTTCACGAATATTGAATATTTTGTGTTTGGTGGTTTGGGTAACGAAGGTTTAGCTGCTTTCTTAGCAATTCTGTTTTAATTACAGATTCCGATTGCATTCATTTCTTCCGTACTACTACTCAATAAAAGGAAGGTGTAAGGACGGTTTTACTTACGTGTACTACTTGAATGGAGGGCACGCCCCTTGGGGGATATATGACTATGTTAAGTACGTAGCCCGTGCGGCGTGGAGCGGTGGCGGGCTTTACCCATGGCTGTGGGGTAAACTCCGTACTGCCCTAACCATTGCGTGGCACAGATAGTCAACTAAATAATACTCTTTCGAGAATTATATACATATGCTAATTTATAATTATATGTAAGTAAGGTTCACTTCTGTAAGGTTCGGTCAAAACCATTCCCTAGCATTAAACCTTTGTAGGTTTGATCGAACTATGTCGTCCAATGTTCTGAAAGAATTTATCATTATTTAGCACACTGCACTTTAAATTTGTAATTTGTCTATTGTAGTTACACTTTATTTTTTATGTTTTACGCGCAAACTTTTTAATAATGTACTTTTTATATTAAATTTAGCAAATTGTGTGGTGTTTGTTACTATTCGTAACTGTTTGGTTATTGAACCCTATTCTATTTCACCGCCATTTTGAAAACACTAAAATATTTTGATTGTAATTTTTAATTATAGGAAATATCTTATGACAACAATGTACATTATATTTATAAGACCGTTAATTATTTAAAAAAAAATTATTGTGTCATATACGGACACAGTATTAAATAGGAAAAATCTATTTAAAAATCTTTCTGTTATACATATATGTGCATTTAATAAATGTGAAAATTTATGTAGACCTACAAGTAAGGAATGTTGATTCAGATTATTCTAGTCTGAAATATTATTTGTACGAAGCAATAATCTAATATTGTCGCGGATTATTATACTTATGAGAGGGATTACGAGAGCATGTATTATTTCTATTTATGGACTAAGTGATTATGAGGCAATATTTATTGTCCTTAAATTGTAGACGTAATTATAACTGTAATAAAAGTTGTTACTGCCCTTTTTTTTGGAATAAAAATTCTAATATTTATTAAACATGTCAATTTCGTACTTAAGGAGATATTTTTTTAAATTATTTTTATAAATATCATATCGTGACTTTTATATATATAAAAATGAATAAATATGTACTGGCTGGAACCCGGCGCGTTGCAGCCGCGGTAGATATAATTGTTGAAATATCGTTTTAAATTTGGTAGAGTTACATTGTTTAATTTGAAATGATAATACATTCATTGAAGTTGAATGATATATACATTTCAAATAAATTTATCGGTCCGATACCCGTGCCGTCTGCTGTAAATTAACTGACTATGCCTATAACCTTCGCGCAAGTGCAGGCAATAAGTTGACAAAGTTTTATCGCAATCTGACGAACGAATGGTATGACAGCGTATAATTCACGAACAAACAAATATTAATTTTTATATATTAGATTGTTGATGTTATAGAATACGTATTAATTTGATCCTTTTCGGGATTCCGGTTTTCAAAAAAGTGTCAGCCTGAACACATCCCCTTGGCAAAGGCCCCCTCCTATTTTTGCAAGGGCAAGGAAGTGTCCACCGTCCCAATGCGAGATTGCGACCTTCACATGCCATCGAAACATTTTTTAAATTTTTCAGACATGCAGGCTACTTCACGACGTTTCCCTTCACCTCCGAGCAAATGGTAAGTCAGTACTTAAAATTGAAATTTTCAATTTAAATGGTGCCGCAGGGGTGCAAATACAGATTGCTCGTGTTCTGTGAAATTTACAGCGAACACTTAGCTAGGGGTATTTTATCAAACATATTATGTGGTAATAAATATTAGCCTATTAATCACTTAAATCATTAATTTTGTAAGGAAACCTCTTTGTAATTTTAAACAAACGATTTTTAACATAAGTAAATTATAACAAATTGTTTAGAGTCGATATATACAACAATTTTTTGAATTTGTTATTATTTTATAAATAAATACAGAGAATCAATAATCAATAATCTATCTACAGAGTATTTGAAATTACTGCCGAATTGAGTGTCTTTTTACATTTCTTAATGTAAATGATTTTAGTCTAGCAAAAACAAGCACTAATTATAGATTAATACTATAGTAACGGTAACATTGTATATGCCTTAAATTTAAAATAACAGAGTTGCTTGTGATAAATTAAGTACACGAAGATAAACGTTAATTGTGTCATTCAATACAGACCTACGTTGCGAAAAGCTTTAATGAAAAATTTTATCTCGTCTCTCACTACAGCTTCAGCATAGGAATAATATCTCTGCACTCTTAATAATTATTATACGCGCGTTTCTTGTTATAGGTTTATTATAATAGTGTTTGCTATAACTTTAGCCGTATATATAAGTAAGTATGCAAAACTGTTAAAAGACCTTGTCATATCAGTGAGAGTTTTATTAGAGAAACGCCATCGTGACATTCTGTCTGTCTTTCTTATTCTGAAATATTCATAATTTAAATGTTCATCTATATATACTCTGTATATTTATTGATATACATGGTCCCTTCTGGATTGGACAGGGATTTGTTTTATGACGTTGTATATATTTATGTATGTGTATATATTATATATAACGTCCTCGTATTATGCCACATTAGCGGAACTCACATACATTTTTGGCGAAATTTTATCCTGACGACACGACGCCACGTATTGTTATGTTATGTCTATATAATTCTTAATTCAAATGAAATGAATCCTTTTACGTGTAATGTGCACCTTTAATGCCCAATTAATTCGTTGTAATATTAACTCGATATAAGGCTGTTGTCATTTATGCATAGAAAGGACATAGCTTGCAACAAAAAATGTGTGATGTGCCATGTGTTATTGCCAATAAATTTGAAGTAAGGAGCCTGTGTGTTCAATTGGTGATTATTCAATAAATCTCTGAATAAATTTAATAATTTTTTATAAGACAATCCTAATACAACTCGCGTTCGTAATCCTTCTTTGTGTACATGTGTATATACCGATTTTAAATTATTAAGACCATTTTGTTCATCAATTAATGTTTGTAAATAGTAACTAATGTAAATGACTCAATGTAAACCAAAGTTTTTATTATTAGCTTCGTTCATATATCATGTGTTTAATCAAGTATTAACATAATTATTTATTTTGACGTATTACTACATGTAGTATTATTTATGGACCATTTTTTTTGTTATTATTTGCTCATTGTGATACTAACGACCAAATACTCAAAAGCTACTTTTAAGACACCGTTAAGGTGATACCTCGAAAATTTGGTGGTTTTTCTATTTAACATATTTTTTAAAATTTTATAGATTACAGACCAAAATTTTGGTATATGATCTTGGATTACATAAAAGGAAAACACGATATCATGTAATTTTCTCGATAGAAAAAAAATTGCAAAGTAGGCACTAATTATTTACATTTCTCGATGACACCACAATATTCTTACGAATAATTTCATGAAATAATTTTTAAGGCATAGTAAATAATCATATCTAAGTTCTCATAAACCAGTTTTTTAATCCATAACGAAGTTTTGTTAAAATAAATAAAAATGTTGTTTGGCGCTTGCTTAGTTTTTTTCCGAGCGCTTGCTCGGTATGGCTATCTCATAATTTGCGTACTATGAAGTCATTGCATCACTTTCATTTTGACACTCCCGCAGTCGTCCGTTAGCTTCACCGGCAAAGGAATAAGCCACGCCCCCAAAACTTCGATTCATTTTCAAGGTATCCTCTTAAGTCTCATGCCGTCGTAGTGACTTTGACTTAAAGTGATAGAGACATCACGGGACTTAAATGCGTCTTAAAATTGAGTAGCGTTTGAGTAATTGGTATATGTCGTATAATTTAACATGTCACACTACCAAAATTCTCGTTCTATTGTAAAAAAGTGTTCCGCACAGTTAATCATTATGTATAGTTTCGCGGATATATTAGTGGCATGTTCCTAATTTTTCGAACGTTTTTTATGTTTATGTATATACTTAAACTTTTAGTATTACGGAGAAAGCTTCCAAATAAATATCATTGTTGACTATATTGGTGTTGTAGTTTTTATTCTCCTTCGCAATCTCTATTCTACGGAGTGTAGAGGTAAGGAGTACAGACTCTGTATATAAAAGCGTCCGTAGGAAAGCGTTTAATAAGGGTAGCACCACTGTAGCTACAGTCTAAACTTTAAAGACCTTTTTATAATTTTTTTTATTGCACAGACTTTCACCATAATTCTTTTTATAATAATTATTTTATTGCTTTCAAAATTTTTATTTTCAAAATCACTCAACGTATTTTACGGTGATTTATCATACCCCGTAGCTACTCGAGCGCTGTTGTGGAGAGATTTTGAACTGTTATTTACTGCTTACGGATAGACACATTTTCAACTATTCTCCTATGGGAGATTGTCCTCCTTACCTTAATACTCCATGCTCTATTCCTATTAATATAGTACGTGAGGGTTATTAATCATCCGGTTAATATGATCACTTTCTTGTAACTCAAAAACTACAGCCTTGTTGCATAGATGGCTCTGTGATAGGATAGCTCTTCGTAAGTCAATCAAACAAAGGGTCAAAAGCGCGCTGCTTTATCGACGTCATTTTGACAGTTGATATTTTGGTAAATATTTTATTCTATTTAAGTATTGTCTCGTGTAGTTCAATTTTTTGAAGTTGATTTATGAAGTGTTCCTAATTAGTGGCAAAGCTCGTTTTAAATTTTTACTTAATATATTAGTTCTAGTATATGACAGTGTTTTTGACTATATCCTCCTCCTAGTTTTATTTTATAAGGCGAAAAAGCTTAAGGTGACCGTATTATCCTCACGTACCCTATTATAAAATGTGAAAGTGTGTTTGTTGGTTTGTCTTTCTTCAGCGATATTGTATTTTTATAATCTTGAACATGTTCACAAACTGCAGTCTTCCCGGAGCGTTCTTCCGAAGCGTGAACATGTTCAAGATCGTCCCCACCATTACATGAGGTTTGATAAACCCCGAATCCTCGCAAAAGGACACTGATTCCTACCAAGGATGATACGCAAGGCTATAGAAGTTACAAAAACATCATAATTTCAATAGAGAAGATGAATGATGGGTGCTGACATCTGCTTGGGATCCTATAATTAACAAAATTAAATCCAAACTCAAGCATACCACTGCAAGACTGCAAGATTATGGAGTGTAGAGGTAAGGAGAAATAACTCCATAAAAAAGTGTCCGTAGGGAAAGCAAATAATGGTGGCGCCACTATAGCTAGAGGGCAATTTAAAAGAACTTTTATAATTTTTTATTACACAGTCTTTTACCATTATTATTTTTTATAATAATTATTTTATTGTTTTCAAAATTATTATTTTCAAAATCACTCTCAACATGTTTCACGGTGATAAATTTTTTCTAGGTTATATTTACTAAACTATTTTAGACATCGTGAGTAGTTGAGGTTTTGTAAACTGCAGTTTCATCAACTACTCTAGCCACCACAAATATTAAATTCCTCTACTCAGCACACTTCACTCCGTCGACAACTACTAAGTTTATTCATACCCTCTAGCTACTCCAGCTGTTACGGCCTTGAGTTACCCCGACAAAGGTCGATGACGGAGATGCGCTCTTGCAACCCCAACCACCGCCTAAAAATCACCGCCCCAGCGTGGGCAAGCCGGAGAGTCAAATTTCCCCTGGATGCCCTTCCCGGACATCGCAGCAGCCAAATAAGTCCTGTTGCAGGACAGAAATTCGACGGTACCTCCTTCAAATATTTATCCGTGCCCCTACAAACCGTTCCGCAATCCGACCGGATCAGGTCCGGCAAACCGCGACGCGATAAGAAGCGGCCCAGAGTGGCCACAAAAACTTCAGTGCTGAGGGCACTTACAAGTTTTCAGTGAACGGCCTTATTGGCGAGGCACACGAAAACGCACAGATAGGCCTTATGTGAACGCGCGTTACGTATGTTGGAGGACTTGATGAGGAAGGGGCCAGCAAAGTCGGTTCCGTGTCCAGCGAATGGTCGGATGGCCCTGACGTGGTCGGGTGGTAAGTCACCCATCATCGGCTGCGGTATGGTGGCCCTCAATCTACAACAAGGTTTGTTCCCAAAAATGACGCTCCGACTCCGAATAGTGCGTCGGCCAGCCAAAAACCAAAACCCCCGCTGCAAATTAGCCGCATTTTGAACATGATGGTGAGTTACCAGCAACCAAAGCACAATAATAAAGGCACAAGAAGAAAAAAAAACACAAAAACAAAAACAAAAAACAAAAGGGACACATTTTAAGAGCTACATCGTAAAAATGTAAAATGTCACAAACTCTGATAGTAAGCTCAACTAACAATCTTTTAACATAGACGTTGAAAGTAACGCTCGACGCGCATTGATCAAAACAGATAACTTAAGCAAAACGATAAACATAAAAGATAACCATATTCCCTTTTTTTTTCAAAATAAATATATTCGACAAAATGTGAAAACGAAGGAGTTTACTCAGAACCGCTACAACTACGAAACATTTCGCGGAAAAACCAAAGCAATTTTTTTTCTAAACATTCAAAGCTCCAGGTGAGCCATAGTCTCCCCACCAACCATGTGGAGGCCACACCGCGTTTGAACCCGAATCCAATAGATCGCGAACCGTTATACAATCGCCACTCGGGTTGTACACCTTCACTGAGGCCGTCGGCAATAGAACAGTTTAACAAGAGGACTGTTGACGGCTCAGTGGATCAGTGGAGGCGGCCGTGCTGGAAGCTTGGGCGGCCGCTACCTAGCTAAAGGGGCCTCCATCGGACCGGCACTCGAACCGGGGGTCCCGAAAGCGGTATTCCGGCGGCCTATCAATGACTGGTAGTTGGAATTCACCGAACGGGCCGACCTGGAGAGCTTCGGGGAACCTCGGCCTTGAAGCCCGGGACAAATTCGAGGTTGCAGAAACCCCATAGTACCGGTACTGACCAAAGGGGGGAGGGTGGTACTCCAGTCGCGGCCTCTCAGCCAACGGGGGTGAGAAGGGTCTCGCTGACCGCTGAGTGGCTGTGAAGTTCCTCTCTACACGCTGAGAGGGGGGGGGGGTGACGAACCCCCAGCTACTGGGGAACGACCCCCCGACTAGTCGGGGGAGGGACCGCCTTCAAAACCAGGGGCACGGTGGCCGGCAGGGGAGCGACGAGCGTCGCCCGACAGAGGGCGTGGCTGAGCGCCCCCGCCCGTGGGGGTTGAGGGCCCGGCAGAGCGCCGTTCACACCCAGGCACAAAATGCATGGTGATTGCCTTGGCAGTGCGGTCAGGGCCGCTGGTGCGGGCAGCCTCGTTGGAGATGCCTTTCCAAATACGAGTAGCACCAGCGGCTCCTTGGCTATGGTTCGTCTCGCTGGGACTGGCTTACTCAATAATTTCGGGCACAACGTCACCCGGTGATCGGATGCTCGACAATAGGAGCAGGAGGCACCTCCCTGGCCACTAGGCCACTATAAGAAGGTAGGGGACGGCGCACTCCTGCGGGAGCTCCGCTCGGTCTGATGGGGGTTGGCGACGACTTGCCCGGGGGATTCCGCCTCTCCCTGGGCACGGCTCGGCTGGCAGTCTGTAGGTCGTCGACGGGGCTCGCTGCGTTTTCAATCTGCCTGCACTGCTCCTCCAAGAACCGCAGCATATCCCTGAAGGGTGAATATAGGAGGCGCCGTCCTCGCCGTACCTCTCCTCAAAATGGAGCCGAAAATCGAGAGGCAGGTGGGACAGCACAATGTGGAGCAACAAAAAGGACCATTCGTCCACCGGTAAATCCAGCCGCCTCAAAGAATTGCAGGCCATCAAGACTGGATTTACGATGTCCGAACGTAGTCTGGCTCGGTCCTTAAGCTGCGGGAGGTTTAGCAACTGCTTAACGTGTTCGTCCGCGATTCGCCGTACGTTGGCGTACCTTCCGGCGAGGAGGTCCCGAGCGGTCTGGTAGGCGTCGTCCGACAATTTCAGAAGGCCGACGACACCCAGGGCCTCCCCCTCCAGTGAGGCGAGGAGGTAAGCCATCTTCTGGCTTGGTGTCAAGTCCCTCCGGGCTATCAAACAGTCCCACAAAGGTCAGGCAGTCGGAGAGGACCCCGGAGAACCTTGGCAGGTCCAGAGTTGGTAGTCGTCCCAACAGCTCCGGCTGAGTAGGCTGCTTCCGAGGGGACTCGAGCAGGCCACTCACTCGAGCTTCACGCGCGTCACTAGCATACTTGGCCCCCGCCTCGATCAAGACGTCCGTGAGCGAAAAAAATTGCTCGTAGTCCGCGAGGCAGGAGTCTAGGACTCCCTGTTCTGCTCCCGAGGCCAAAAGCTCAGTGCAAGCCTCCTCCGCTACGGCCCTTCGGGCCACGACCTGTTCGAGCCGCTTCTCTAAACTATGGACCCGATCGGATCGCCCTGTCAAGCTGTGGGCGTTCGCGGCTCAGCGCAGCTCCGCCTGCAAGCGAAGCGCCGATAGCTTGTGCGATGGCATCATTATTAAATACAAATACTACTAAATTAAATTAAACATAATTACACTACTCAATTAATTTAATTAATACAATTGCTATTAATTAAATTAAACACAATTACTACACCGCAAGTAAGTACTCACTACAGTCGTCAACAAAGATGCCATGCTGAGGCGGGTCGGTCGCCTCGCCTTCGGCAATTTATTCTATAATACGAATGCAAATACAAATACTAAATACAAATACCTGACGCGTAGGTACCTAACTCTAAACTACACTCCGCTTACGCAACCTAACGGCATGGTTTGAACTACGGATCCGCTAACAAAAAACAAGCGAACAAAGAAAAAGAAAAGAAAAAAAATATTTTTATTACGTATTACGGTCAGGAGTGATTGTAAACAATCAACCACGCTCTGCTACCAGAATGTTATGGCCCTGAGTTACCCCGACAAAGGTCGATTGAGCTAGGGCCCACAGTAACCCAATTCGACGAGTAACAGAGGGGAGGGTCCAATGACCTATGGATAATTAAATTATAACGGCTAGATACGCAAACACAAAACTTACCGAATTCCAGAAGTGTAGGGTCTACCACAAGGTGGCGTCAGGGGCAAGTAAATGGTAGTGTGTGTGTAGTGTAGGAAGGTGTGTCTAGTGTAACCTGACGTCACCGATACAATCAGATAGCAGCACCACGTGCACCGACCGCTTCACAAAACGCCTACCGCTATCGGAACTCAAGTCCAGCGTCACTTAGCACGAACTATAATCGCGCGCGATCTACATCCGGATCACAAAGTTCAGCGTTCCACACGAAAGCAAAATTCCTTCGTACAATTTAACTAATTTATTTTAACATTAATTAGCTACACAAGTCACTCGTCGATGCAAATTAAGGGGAGAGAGGTTTAGTTTTAATTTTATTGATTATAGGATCCCAAGCAGGTGGTAGTACCCAGCCTCCTCTAACGAAATTAGGATGTTTTTTAATTTCAATAGCCTCACGTATCATCCTTGGTAGGAATCGGTGTTCTTTCGCGAGGATTTGTGGTCTATCAAATCTGATGTAATGATTGAACCCAACCACTAAACTCAAGCATTCCACTGCAAGACCTTGTAGTGTTATGCTTATACATACTTACATATCATTTTACACTATTTTAAATTCTGTTTTTGATGTTCTGCATTCGCCTCAAAACTTGATATTTTGCATCACCTTTATTTCCATAGGATCCTGTAATATTTTTAATTCATAAGAACACAATAACAAATCATTTTCACTTCGTATTTTTCATGCTATCAGCACTTTTTAAATCGGTGTCAATGGAGTCTACCTTTTTCGGTCTTTTATTTAGTTCTCCGTAACTCTGCAATTTCGGGTTTCGTGCGCGCTGTTGCGCTACTTTTTTTTCCTATATAAATAATATCTCATTTTTCACTTAAATCTTGCCGTTTCTGTATTACGAGCCTAAAACCAAAATTTGAGATGTTTTGACATCGTTGTTTATCAGGTTGTCATGGCAATTTTTATTCAAATATCGTTACCGGCCTGATGTTTTTACTTCAAAATACTCCTTTCTTCTTGGCCATTTACAAGAATTTGCTTTTAATTTAAATAATTTCAAATTTAATGAGAATAATTTTCCGTTCTTATGCCAGATCCGTCAAAAAGGGAAAAGAAGCCGATCAATCGGCGAATGGGGGAGTCTGACTTGAGCTTTGATACTTGAAGCATCTCCTAAAGGCCTTTTCTGCACTGCCTCGGGATCCTGCAAGCCTCTGCCCGCTCTTTAAGTCGTCGCCTAGCCACGCCTACGCCTCCGCCTACTAGTGCGCTGTGTTTACTTACTTCAAACGCTGCGTGCCTTCTCCTGACGTTGCGTGGACCTACTTCAGACGCTGCGTGTTTATTCCGGACGCTGTGTGGGTCTACTCCGGAAGTTGTGTTTGCCTACTCCAAGCGCCGCGTGTACCTACTTTAAACGCTGCGTGCCTACTCCAGACGTTTCGTGGACCTACTCCCGACGCTGCGTACCGGCTCAAGACGCTGTGTGGGTCTACTCCAAGCGCTGCGTGTACCTTCTCCAGACGCTGCGTGTGTTTTCTCCAGATTCTACGTGTTCCTAGAGCAGGAGCTGTGCACCTATCATAGGCATAGCCTGTGCATACTTCGTTGCAGTATCTTTTGTTATTTTTTTTTTTAATAATATTGTAAATCACCATCTTCATTACAACCCATCATCACCTTCATACCTTTTTTTTATAAAAGATACTGTAAAACTTCAAATTTTTAAATAATTTATTTTATTTTGGTTGTTTTCGTTCTAGTTAAGTTAGGTTCTTAGTTTTTTTATTGTCGCTTCACGACATTTGGCGCCCAACGTAAAAGTTCTTCTTTTCTTCACCTTAGCTACGCCTTATCCATTTCCTTTTGATTGAATTGCTTTCTCTTTCGTTCTTAACTCTTTATTTACTCATCCTTATCATATCTTCCAAATTCTAAAACAAAACTTCATCTAGTTTTTCAACTTATCTGGATTATATTTAGACCTACATATAACACTTCACTTACATTCATCACTTTAATATTTTTATTCTAGAGGTACAATTTTTTATTAAATTTTTATTTCTTAAACTTAACACTTAATTATAACAATGAAACGGGTTATTAAGTACGAATTCCTTAACAAGGCCGAACTCGAATACGAAGTGAAGATTAGATGTGAGGAACCAGCTAATACTGTTTTGCTTCTAAAAAAACAGGTTTTGCGTTTAGTTGAGAATTCTCACCCTGAAGATATTCTGACTTCTCCAATTCCGATCGAGGATGACTTGTCTCAAATTGGTTCTACTTTGACTTACCTGGACTGTAAAATTGAAAAATTTTTACAAGGTGAAACCAAATACTTACGATTAATAGAAACTTTTATTAATCATGTTTTTTACAGATTGGAGCGAATAGATACTGACTTATATCCAGACTTTAAAACTATTTTCGATACTTTGAAGATGAAATTTGACGCTATTACTAAACAATTCGAATCCTTGACTCCACCTCCAACTGAAAATGACTCTCCATCACTTGACCCTCCTGTAGACCCGACTGTCATGGAACCTCCTCTTGTTTCTCAAACATCTGTTAAGATCCATACCCCGTATCCTTCACCACTACCTCAATCTTTTTCTCCAACTAACGTCTTCAAAGATCTGAAAAGACACACCTTCAATGGTAAAAGCTGTCCAAGATCCTTTCTTCAAAAACTTGAAGAATACTGCTTAGCTCGTGGCTTACCCAAAGACTTGTTGATTTCTCAAGCGTTTGAAATTTTCACCGACAATGCTCTTCATTGGTTCAGATTTAAATATAATCAGAATCCAAACTTAACTTGGAACGAACTTTCCTCTTTATTAATCAAAGACTTTGGTGGTTTTGATTATGATTATAAACTTCTAGAAGCGATTAGGAACCGAACTCAAGGCCGTGATGAACCTATCGTCATCTATATTTCCATCATGTCTGGAATGTTCTCTCGTCTTTCGAAGAAACTCTCTGAAACAGAACAATTGGAGATTATTTTGAGGAATATTCGCCCATGTTATTCAGTCTTCGTAGCTCTAAAAGACATTGACTCTATCGACTCTCTTCTGGCTACTTGCCAAAACTATGAAAAGTTCCTTGACAGAGACAAACAATTTAAAGAACCAAATGTACAACAAAGTCCTCTTATTTCTGAATTCAACTACAAGCATTCCACTTCAAGTTCAGTTGGCTCTTCAAATTCTAATAACTCACAACCTTCTCCTCCCTTTATGAATAAATTCACTTCATCCTACAAATACCCTTCTAGACAAGTTAATAGTCTCTCTCAAACTAAAGCTCCTCAAGAAAGCTCTTTTTGTGTTCGCTGTCGTAAACAAGGTCATACTTTGAACACTTGTACTCAACCACGATTCGTGATTTGTTTCAAATGTGGTCTTAAAGGTTTTAAAACTGCAGATTGCCCTACTTGTTCTCCCAAACCACATACTAGTTCAAAAAACTAACTGCTGACTTGAAAAGTAACTTAAACTTTGATAATGACGATTGGGCTAGTTGGATTAAAACAATTCAAAACTTCTTTTCTTGTTACAAAATCTCTTCTACACTCTACTCCAAAGAACAAGATCTTAATCGTCCATTCGTTAATGTCAAAATTTATGACTTAACTTTATCTGGTTTACTAGATTCTGGCAGCTCAGTAACTATTCTGGGTAATAATTCTCATTTGGAAATTCTTAAACTGGGCTGTAAACTTTTCAAGTCAGATCTTATTACTGTCTCTACTGCTAATAATCAAAAAGTTAATTCCTTGGGTTATTTTGACTTACCTGTTCATTTCAATAATCAAACCCATTTGATTAAAGCTTATGTTTTTCCGGAAATATTTCCTTCGCTAATACTAGGTATTGACTTTTGGAGAAAATTTAATCTGTTACCTAGTGTTTTATCTTCTCTTAACTTTACAGAATCTAAATGCTCTGCTATCGAAACTAAAGTTATTAAAGTTTTACCTTATGAGCATTTAACTCCTAACCAAAAGGACATCGCTAACGACATCATCCAACGCTTCAAGACAATTTCTTTTGAAGAAAAAGGTATCCTGGGGAGCACACACTTAATCACCCACAAGATTGATACTGGTGATTCTCTTCCAATCAAACAAAGATGTTACAGACTGTCTCCTGAAAAACAAAAGGCGTTAATTAATGAAGTTGATAAGATGCTGGGATGGAACGTCATTGAACAATGCGAAAGTCCTTGGTTATCTCCAGTTCTCATCACTCCGAAGAAGAATGGTGAATGGCGTTTCTGCGTAGACAGCAGGAAGCTTAACTCAGTTACACGTCGTGATGCTTATAGTCTGCCATTAATAAGCGAAATTTTGGACAACCTGAAGAATGCCAAATACTTATCAAGCATCGACATTGCGAAAGCATTTTGGGAGATTCCCTTGAATCCTGCTGATAAAGATAAAACTGCATTTTATGTACCTGGAAGAGGTATGTTTAGATTCAAGGTAATGCCTTTTGGTCTCTCTAACTCACCTGCAACTCTACAAAGATTAATGGATATGCTTTTTACTCCTGAATTTGAGAACAAGGTATTTTGCTATCTGGATGACATCGTTATTATTAGCGAGACTTTTGATGAACACATATCGCTTCTCATGAAAGTTCATGAAAAACTTTCATATGCTAATCTGACTATTAACTTTGAGAAGAGTCAATTCTTCAAGAAAGAACTGAAATACCTTGGTTTTCTAGTGGACGAGTATGGTCTACGTGCTGATCCAGATAAAATAAAAGCTATTTTAGAATATCCTGTACCTACTTGCAGAAAAGAAGTACGTAGATTCATAGGCACCTGCAGCTGGTTCAGAAGATTCATTCCAAACTTTAGCACCATTGCCTCTCCACTCAACCAACTAACCTGTTCCGGGAAGAACGCTCCTAAATTTTTATGGAATTCACAAGCTGCAGCTGCTTTCCAGAAACTTAAAGAAGCTTTGGTAACTGCTCCTGTTCTTGCTTGCCCTAACTTCGAGCTACCCTTCTCTGTACATTGTGATGCATCAAATTATGGCATAGGAGCAATGCTTACTCAACATCAAGATGACAAAGAAGTCGTGATTGCTTACATGAGTAAAGCACTAAACAAAAATCAACAGAATTACTCAACTACTGAAAGAGAAACATTGGCTGTAATAACTGCGTTAGAACATTGGCGATGTTATCTAGACAATGGTAAAGAATTTACAATATATACTGACCATGCTGCACTTAAATGGTTTCAGAACTTATCGAATCCTTCAGGAAGACTTGCTCGCTGGACTTTACGCTTATCATGCTTTAACTTTGTCCTGAAACATAAAAAAGGAAAGGATAACGTTGTTCCAGATTTATTATCAAGACATAAGAATCAAGAACGTCCTGATACACGAGAAATTTCATCTCAAGGCGTACATCCTATTACGATTGAAGAACCACCTGATCGTGAACTTGAGCACTACAACAAGATTTTTCTCGGATGCTCCAACAACCCAGACGCATATCCCAACTACACTATCAGGGATAACAAACTTTACCGCTGCATCCATTCTCCCGATCGTCTAAACGATGACTTTATTTGGAAAGAAGTTCCACTACCTCGAGATAGGCATACACTTATTGAAGTTAACCATGGTTCCCCTTCAGAACTCCATCTTGGTATCTTCAAGACATTCAAGAAAATATCTTTAAAATACTATTGGCCTGGTATGTTTAAGGACATTGCCAAATTAATCTCGTCTTGTGAAACCTGCTTAACCTACAAACACCCTAATCATTCTCCCTATGGTCTTATGGGTAAACCCAAACTTTGCTCCAGACCTTTTCAAACTATATCCTTAGATCTTATGGGTCCATTACCTATGACTCGTAGGCGAAATCAGTATATTCTAGTAATTAACTGCAATTTTACTAAATATACTATGATTTTTCCCCTTAAACGTGCTACTTCAGCTAATATTATTAATCTTTTGGAAAATTCAGTTTTCCTAGTTCATGGCATTCCCCAAACTATTATAATGGACAACGCGGTTCAATTTCAGTCGCGAGAATTCCAATCATTCTTAAATTCTTATAACGTTCCTTGTATTTTTCACACAGCTTTATATTGTCCTCAGGTTAATCCTACGGAGAAGTTTAATAGTACAATTATTACAGCTCTAGCATCTCTAGTAGGAGACGATCATAGATCCTGGGACAACCATCTTGCTAAGATTCAGTACGCAATGAACAGCGCTACAAATGTGGCTACTGGCTTTACTCCAAACTTTTTAGTCTTTGGTAGGGAAACAATACCTTGTGGTTCCTTCTATACTCCAACTCAGAACCTCGAGGAATTGATATTTATGCCTCGTGATATTTACGCGTCTAATGCTGGTCTCCTCTCATCTATTTTTCACAAAGTTCAAACTAAACTGCACATAGCTCACGCTAAAAATAGCGCTCGCTATGATCTTCGCCGGTCTTTTAAAGAATTTAATGTGGGAGACACTGTTTGGCGTAAAAACCATGTTTTAAGCAATGCCGGCGCTTACTTTAATGCTAAACTTGCCCCTAAGTTCATCAAGTGCAAAGTGATAGCTAAACTGTCACCACTAATCTATGTGCTTGAAGACCCTAATGGAGTTAGAGGCAAGTGGCACATCAAAGATGTAAAATCATAATTTTTTTTTTAACTTTTATTAACTGTATATATGTATAAATATCACCATCATTCTCACCTTATTATTTTTATTTTTTTTTGTTTGGTGATCCAGTGTTCTTCAACACATCTTGCTTTAGGACCTCGAATTTTCGTTGGTTAATCTTCACTTTTTGTTTCAGACACATCTCGTTAGTGATGTTGCTGATCTCTGGTTTTGAGCCCTACCGCTCTGGCCATTCTTAATCTTTACTTAAGTCATAGCGACTAAAGCTTGCTTAAGATTAATTTCTTTATCTTTATCTTCACTCAGGAGCGGATGACAACTCCTTAAATAAGCCTGGATGTCCTTTCAAAATGTTTTTTTTTTCCACGCAGGAGCGGATGACAACTCCTTAAATAAGCCTGATTGTCCTTTCGAAAACACACTTTTAGAGTGGTAGTCATTGAATGTGAACTCCACCCTTACCTGAATGCAGATGATGAATGTAAGAGATAGTATATCTGATTTTGCCTGGTGATGTCTGTTACTGCAAAGCTGTGTTTTCATGGTTTATTTTATGGTGTACATGTCAAAATTTTTGCTGAGTCAAAAATTTTCCGGGGTCGGGGGGAAAATGTAGTGTTATGCTTATACATACTTACATATCATTTTACACTATTTTAAATTCTGTTTTTGATGTTCTGCATTCGCCTCAAAACTTGATATTTTGCATCACCTTTATTTCCATAGGATCCTGTAATATTTTTAATTCATAAGAACACAATAACAAATCATTTTCACTTCGTATTTTTCATGCTATCAGCACTTTTTAAATCGGTGTCAATGGAGTCTACCTTTTTCGGTCTTTTATTTAGTTCTCCGTAACTCTGCAATTTCGGGTTTCGTGCGCGCTGTTGCGCTACTTTTTTTTCCTATATAAATAATATCTCATTTTTCACTTAAATCTTGCCGTTTCTGTATTACGAGCCTAAAACCAAAATTTGAGATGTTTTGACATCGTTGTTTATCAGGTTGTCATGGCAATTTTTATTCAAATATCGTTACCGGCCTGATGTTTTTACTTCAAAATACTCCTTTCTTCTTGGCCATTTACAAGAATTTGCTTTTAATTTAAATAATTTCAAATTTAATGAGAATAATTTTCCGTTCTTATGCCAGATCCGTCAAAAAGGGAAAAGAAGCCGATCAATCGGCGAATGGGGGAGTCTGACTTGAGCTTTGATACTTGAAGCATCTCCTAAAGGCCTTTTCTGCACTGCCTCGGGATCCTGCAAGCCTCTGCCCGCTCTTTAAGTCGTCGCCTAGCCACGCCTACGCCTCCGCCTACTAGTGCGCTGTGTTTACTTACTTCAAACGCTGCGTGCCTTCTCCTGACGTTGCGTGGACCTACTTCAGACGCTGCGTGTTTATTCCGGACGCTGTGTGGGTCTACTCCGGAAGTTGTGTTTGCCTACTCCAAGCGCCGCGTGTACCTACTTTAAACGCTGCGTGCCTACTCCAGACGTTTCGTGGACCTACTCCCGACGCTGCGTACCGGCTCAAGACGCTGTGTGGGTCTACTCCAAGCGCTGCGTGTACCTTCTCCAGACGCTGCGTGTGTTTTCTCCAGATTCTACGTGTTCCTAGAGCAGGAGCTGTGCACCTATCATAGGCATAGCCTGTGCATACTTCGTTGCAGTATCTTTTGTTATTTTTTTTTTTTAATAATATTGTAAATCACCATCTTCATTACAACCCATCATCACCTTCATACCTTTTTTTTATAAAAGATACTGTAAAACTTCAAATTTTTAAATAATTTATTTTATTTTGGTTGTTTTCGTTCTAGTTAAGTTAGGTTCTTAGTTTTTTTATTGTCGCTTCACGACAACCTCAGGACATAGTCAGTTCATTTTGCATAGATCGGACCATAAACAATAATTAAAAAAGCTGAAGGTACTCCGGGTTTGGCAATGACATCGGGACGTCAGTCATCTCAGTCCCCCGTGACCATGGGTGCTGGAAAGCGCCCGAAACGCCGAGAATTAAAAATAAAAGTAATTAAAAGTAAAAATAAACGCGATAAAATCCGTAAAGGTAGTTTTAATCAAAATTCATCATTATAATTATCAAAAAAAGGACCTACTGGGTACTGACGCAGATGTCGGATGCGTGATGCACGGAATGGGAGACGCAAACTTCAATTATCACACGAATTTTGCCATCCAGTGGCGATATAAGACGAGTTTATTGCACAGGTTATCCCAAATTTGATGAATAATATCCATTAATAATAATCACAAAATATAAGACTTATGGTCAAATAATCAAACGCTACTCAATTTTAAGATGTTAAGTCTTGTGGTGCCGTGGTAACTTTGATATAAGACGACACATCGAAAATGAACGTTTAAAATAGCTCCGGGCTATCACCGTACTGAACCGAGTGAATACATAATTTCTATAAAAACTTAAAAAAAATGGCGTCATAAGGTCTTAAATTGGGTAGCGCCCGCGAAGATTAAGACCGCTTAGAAATTGTCAGAATCGTAAAATATTTTACAAAAATTATTGATTTAAGTAATCAAAATAATGAGCAAGTAAATTACGAATATTGATGTTATGAATATAGGTACTTGAGTGATTCCCAAGCATATAGATTAAGTAATTTTGTTGTAATTTTAACTAGGTATAGTTAATATGGTCACTTTCTTATTACTCAAAAACTACAGCCTTGTTTGCATAGATGGCTTTGTGATACGATAGCTCTTCATCAGTTAATCAAATAATAAAGGGTCAAAAATGCGCTGCTTTATCGACGCCATTTTGACAGTTGACATTATAGTAAATATTTTAGTCGATTTTAGTATAGTGTAGTGTAGTTCGTTTTTTAAGTAGATTTTTCGAAGTGTTCCTAATTATTGTCAATGCTGATCTTTTTACTTTACTACTTTGTTTCGAACAATTTCTTTGCCCTTGAGCCTGTGACCCTGCGAAGTCACAAGGTCGAAGATGCCTACAATTTTTTTATTTTCGTTCGTACAGTAAGAAAGGTATGATTTGAATTTAGATAGATTTTAATTAATTTATTTATTTAATACAAAAGTTTTGTTTTAATTTTTTGGCTTATACTCCGTTCACATGTTACACCCTATTTTTTTCCAGACGGTAAAAAGATCATCCAGTATATTGGTTGTTCTCCAGAGGTGAAGCAAGATCTAATTTTGGTGTGGACAAGATGAATTTTGTAAGGTCTCTTAAAAAAAGTTAAAGTTACAGCTTATATACGTCCCACTGCTGGGCACAGGCCTCACGTTACTCAGGAACCTTTCATCTCCATATGTTCTTAGAGCTATGGCCAGCTCATTCTTTACTGACATATTGGTCGATAACTTTAATTCTGCTGCGAATATCTTCGGAACGGATTCTGTTAGGCAAACTAAGCGCACTAGCACTTCAAGCACAGCTATCTTCATAGCTGCAACGCACCCGCAATTCTCCTGGTGTTGCGGTTGATCATGGGCGGCGGTAGTCACTTAACATCAGGTGAGCCGCATGCTCGTTTGCCCCCTCTTCTATAAAAAAAAAAGCTTGTAGAACGAAATTAAGTATCCTCCTGCGTCCAGATCCATCCAGTCCAGTAAAAAACCATGTCATGACTTGCCTTGTGAGTTCATTCCTGTGTCCCTCGTGAAAGAATCATGCCCATTATTGACCTGAAGGTTTTCTAACTTGTCTAGTGATGTAAAATATCCTATAAAATTGCATATTTTTTTCTTATTTCGTATCGCATAATTGAATTTTCATATTAAGCCAGGAAAAAAAGTAATGTTACTTTGTTTATCATTCTCAATAGACTTTTGGAGACGGAACGTGTTTTACAATGGCTCAAACGCCTAAAAGCTATGCCAAAATATATTAAAATCGTGTTTTCCCGATAATCGTAGGTCGCACAGTGTTTTCGGTGTTTACATATAAGCGAACTCGCTTTCAAAGTTTATACGATACTTGTTATTATTAGACATAATAAATGTAGTATAATAATATATAAGTATATATATATATATATATATATATATATATATATATATATATATATATATATATATATATATATATATATATACAGTAAACCCTCGTTAATGCGAACACGGTTAACACGAATTTTGGTTTAACCTGTACGCCAAGCCATGCTCACTTTCGATCGCGCAATACCAACCTTACGCCCGCCAAGTAGTGATCGAATTAGATGCCGAACAAAAATTTGCTCTAGACAATAGTTCCATAAGCTTCAATGTAATTATGTTCGGTTAAGACGAACCCTCGTTAATACGAACTTCGAACAACTTTTTCGTCCCTTCACGGTTAATTATCGGATAATACGAAAAGGTTGTAAACTTTTGAAAACTAATTAACAAAAGCAAAGGCTTCTTAACAATTTGGCTTTGTTAAGAAGTGTACATATAAACTGATGTCTGATGAACACCCTTCAGTTCTTCAAGATGTCTAAGCGAAAGCAGATCTCTCTTGACGTGCAAACTAAGTACGCAATTTTGACTAAAGTTGATCGCAGTGTCTTGTCGAAAACTGCCGTAGCCGAGAAGTTAAAAATTCCAAAATCTACTTTGTCTACCATTCTGAAAAATAGAGAAAAGGTAGAGGAAGCTATCGCTTCTAGAAGTACCAACGACACGAAGACATAAAATCGCGATTATTGGCATGGTTCAATCATATGCGGTCAGAAAACATACCATTGAGCGGACCTCTTGTGAAAGAAAAGACACTCAAAATTGCTGAAGATTTGGGAATCAGAGATTTGAATGAAATGAAGAAATGTTCGAATGGATGGTTATAGAGATTTCAACAGCGGCACCGAATTTCTTCACAAAAAATTTGTGGCGAGGGAAACAAAGTGAATGAAGAAATGGGCCTGAATGACAAGACCCGGGATCCAGAAGTAGCCCTGATCCCAGATCAATACGAGTCCGAGTCCAGAACGTCGAACGAGGTCAGAGGCACTCGATATTTTTCTTCGCTTTGCAGCGACGAACAACGTTTCAGACACATTTTCAGATGCGCTGGAAACGATCAACTTCGAATGTGCACGCAAACTCCGACCAACTTATCGCCAAAACAATATAGAAATGTATTTTATGAACAAATAAAAACAAACAGTCAAAATCGGATAATCGAATAATAATGTTATTAATTTTTTGCATTGTTCGGATTATACGAACTCCCCTGTAACACGAACTATTTGTCTGATTTTTGTGATCGTGTTAACGAGGGTTTACTATATATATATATATATATATATATATATATATATATATATATATATATATATATATATTTATATGGTGCCCCGTCAAAACAGCCCCGACAAAACAGCCCCCGACAAAACAGCCCCGACAAAATAGCCCACCGACAAAACAGCCACCGTCAAAAGAGCCCCCGACAAAACAGCCCCCGACAAAACAGCCCAAGTCAAAATAAATACCATACATATCTATAGAATTTATAACTATACTTATACCGTGTATCTACTTCAGTTGGCGATATATGGGAAACTTTTCTATTGTGAGTTTTAGCAAGAAATTATAGAAAAAATTGTAAGTGGTGTAAAACGAATGTTAATACTTTACGTGACTTTTTTGGTTCATTTTATGTATTTTTTGTTTTCAACAAAACTATTGCATCGTCTATACACGAAATAAAAACAAAAATAAACGTAGGTATAAAATTATATTATAATGTATATTTACAAACAAAATTGTACAAACTATATTCGTCAAAGATTATTAATTACAAAGGTTACAATTATTAATAATTATTATAAAATAAAAATAAATGAAGTTATATAATAATATATCAATTTATAATGTCAGATTGTTGGAAATTCCACGGAGATACGGTAAAAGGTCGTCGTTGTTATAATTTCCCATAAGAGTTTCCAATCGACGATTAAGTTGCACATACTTCTTTTTGGAAGCTTCGGGATTTCTGAAGCCGGCTCGAAAACGTTCCAACTCTATTTCTACCCGGTCTTGTTCCATCCTGAAGTGGTCTATTAATTTGAAAATACATGGATGGTGACAGTCAACGGTGTGTTGGAAAGCATGATGCCATCCTTCTACAGAGTTGTTTGTACGCGGAAGGCCCTGGTGCACTCTATCATGAACATTCCATACATGAATAGGAAATTTCGGATCTGCTCTCCGATTTCTTCTTTGCCGTCCTATATAAGTATCTTCCCAGTAATCGATGACTGCATCAATTTCTCGTGGACAGCTTTCGGTAAGCTCCTCAAAAGCAGTGATTACGTCGCCCTCTTGGACAAAAGATAACGCTAGTAACATTTTCAAATGCATTCTCACATTTTCGTCATTGCGATACTCTTCTACAAGATGTAGCTCTTGGATTTTCCTCCATAAACACTGCCCTAAGTGGAATAAACAACCCATCACCTGAACACCATGAAAATACCTGGCAAACTGCATTTTGGATCGCTTTCTCGAAGTCGGATAAGCAGCTTATTGGATTTAAAGTGGGTTTCAACTCCATCAATTTTTGAAACACTCGAACATATGTTTCTTCTCGTTTATCCTGTAGAAGCACGTAAATCAACGGAATAGAACGGTTATCTACCAATGCATGAATGGTAAATACTTGTAAAAATAATTGTGGGGCAACTTTAAAGGTTCCATCTACGTGCCAGTGCCGGTGTTCCTCTAAAACTTCCAATACCGGTACCCACCGCTCAACAGTAAATCTTTGCCTTTCTGCGATTGAATAAGTTCCATGATCTTCACCAGACAAAATTCTACAAGACTATAGTTATTTTGTGTGTCCCGATGTTCTTATATATATCTTTATCCCCCCTTCTTGGAACCTACTCATAATAGGTATAGTCCGTTCATCGGTTTAAGAAACTAACTTTTCTTTTACGGGGGATTATCCCCTTACCTGGTGCTGCAATTATAGAATAATTAAAAATAAGTAATTTATTAACACTTCCCATGTATTTCTAAATGACCCATACTCGTTCAATAGCAATAAGAGGATTATCGCCGCAAGAGGTACAATAGGTATTGTAAACACATTACAAATTACTTTATTAAAGCGATGAACGGACTATGAGTTATTATAACATTTATACAAATCTGCTAATCGGCCGAAACGTAAATCGCCCCTTCTTGGAACCTACTCATAATAGGTAAGTTAATTAAATTGAAAGCTGAATATAAAATTCCACAATATATTCACAGAAATAATTATTATTATTATATTATATTTTCATTATGTAATATACTCTGAAGATAAAAAGCACGATTATCAATGCAACTAGCAAAGTAATAATATTATACTACCTACAACGATCATATTTCGTAAATTACTTACTTAGTTTTATAATTATTTATTTATTATTATACTTTTATGTTTTGTCTGTTTGTTGTTTGTCCATTTTGTCGGGGGCTGTTTTGTCGGGGCTGTTTTGTCGGGGCTATTCTGTCCGGGGCTGTTATGTCGGGGAACCATAAATATATATATATATATATATATATATATATATATATATATATATATATATATATATATAAGTATGCGTATATATAATATATAAGTAATTTGTTGTCTAATACATCTTATACTAAAAATATTCTACATTTTAGGTGAGGCACATAAATAATAACAATCATTAGTCGGATACAGTATCTATATAATCTATATTTGTTCAACACGATTATTCATTGGTGTTTCAGGTCAGCTAAATACGTACATACCTGCGTTAAAGATGTAGCTGACGTGCTACACCAAAGCTTCGGGAAGTCTGTAGTTCAGGATCGCCGTCATTATATATTTCATAGGTCACAAATACCCGCAAAAGAAAACAGGTTGATGGTGAAAAATTACATGATTTTTGTTTTTAATGGATAACAAATATGGTTGAAATTTAAAAGGAACCGCATTGGAAGCATTTTATTTTTATGGAGAGATATGCGAAAGGAAATATCGACGCATTGATGAACTCCTCATTTTTCGAAGTTTGTTATTGCTATGATGTATTATGGTGAGGAAATAAAAGATGGACATAACAATTTCAGAAAATCTTTAATTTTAATAATTGCTTTCTTTTTTTCATCAACTATGCTGTACAAACTATATCGCTTAAATTAGAATTAGCAATTAATAATTGCACGTAAAAAAACTTAACAAATAGGTACTTTCAACTTTTCGATTGGAATGAACGATTATTATATTAAGTAATATTTTTTACAATATATTTATAACTCTACAAAATGAAAAACTTCTATATTCAACAAGCAGTCACAATCGCCCAATGATATGTAAAATTATTTCTATCGTTTTTGAATTTTATTGTTGCGTTCTAAAAGTATTTTATTATCTGCGTTCTCTAATGTTCATGCCAAGTGGAGGGCGAGCTCTACTTATATAGCGAGATCAGGCGAGCTGGCGTATCTAGTGAAAAGAGATCACGCTTGACAATTTGCAGACTATGCTACCAAGTTGTTTCTTTCCGTTGCGCCGGTTTTGTAGTTTTGGCTCTTGAAGTCCTTTAATCGAATAGGAGACGACTCACTGCCGGAGTCACCCTAAAAATTAATTAAATAAATAAAAATTATTAAGAAGTCCATATAAAAATTTGAATGTTGATTAAAACTACTTTTACGGATTTAGCGTTTAGTTTTAATTGATTTTTAATTACCGACGTTTCGGGTGCTTTCCAGCACCCATAGTCACGGGGCATTGAGGTGACTGACGTCCCGATGTCAATGTTAACCCGGAGTACCTTCAGCTTTTTAATTATTGTTTGTGGTCCGATCTATGCAGAATGAACTTACTCTGTCTTGAAGTCTTGCAGTCGTATGCTTCTTTTAGTTTTAATTTTATTAATTACATGGTTCCAAGCGGGTGGTAGTACCCAGCCTCCTTCTTTATGGAAATTAGAATGTTTTTTTAATTTCAATGGCCTCAAGTATCATCCTTGGTAGGAATCGATATTTATTCGCGAGGATTTGTGGTCTATCAAATCTGATGTAATGGGAGGGGCCGCCTAAGATATGATCACAAACTGCAGACTTCCCGGAACGTTGATGCTTCACGTCAGCTATATGTTCTAAAGTTCGTTCTGCATAAATAATTATAATATATATAATAATTTAAAAGCTGAAGGTACTCCGGGTTAACATTGACATCGGGACGTCAGTCACCTCAGTCCCCCGTGACCATGGGTGCTGGAAAGCATCCGAAACGTCGGGTATTAAAAATCAATTAAAATTAAACGCGATAAAATCCGTAAAAGTAGTTTTAATCAATGTGTAGTGTTCGCGTAAATACAAGAAATCATTAATTTGAATGTTACACTTTGAATGTCCTTCTGAGGACAAAGTTACCGCCACTAGCCATTTACTGAGCACAGTTCGATTATTCCTTAGTGCATCAATGTCCTTTTTAAATTAAGCAGTAGGTATAATATTTATCAATATCACAATTAGTTTTAAAAACTCTAGAAGAGCTTCCCAATAATTGATTTAAATACACAAATTAACAGACAGGTAGAAAATTACATGTGATACACACCAAAGACATTCAAAAGAAAATAAAGTATAGAAGTAAATGAAAAGCAGCAGGGCCAAGCATTCTGGCTGGACATGATTCTTAATTTTCGATAGAAATCCAAGGTCTTATATATAAATAAAGGTTTTCATAAAAATAAATTCTGAGAATAATATATACAAAATATGAAAGAAACCTTTATGAATTATATTTACATATATAACTTACATATAACTCTATATGTTATGGCCACCGTTGTTGACTGGTAGAGAATTCCACAAGATTCCCTGCAAAGGGCGGACTTAATATCTTTCTACTTAAAGGTGCTTGCAAATAAATAATTCAAGTTTAGTTAAGACACCGATTGGTTGCAATTCCTTACAAGTTTTTTAAAAGTATATTGGTGTTAGTGGTAAGAATCCTACGGAAAGTCGACCGAAAGCTTAAAAATAAATTACTTTTGCAGAAAATTAATTTTTGGGCAGGCAGAAGAGTTGAAGTAATTAAACAGTGCATAGAGTAAAAGAGTAAAAATACATAGACAAAAATATAAACAGTTTGGCGAAGGCGAATTGTTGTTAAATCTAAAATAGACATTTTGAAGAGAAGACACTGCAGGACAATCCATAATGGCACTTAAGAGGAAGTTCTGTAATCTTTTTAAAGACCTCGCAGAAGCAAACTATTTGCAGCTTACCTATACGTTGCAATTGAAGACTACTACTGGTTTACATTGCATTCCCAAGTTTAAAATCCCCAAAAGCGATATTGATTTTGATAATATTGATGGATGGATTATATTTCCGTTCTCAACTTCGTGAACTGTTCCTAAATATTATGAACTTGATTTAATACGTGTAAATAATATATTTTTTCATAAAGCTACGCCTCTAACTTGTTGATAGTGTTACTAGAAGAAGCACCAGTTAAATCGCAATAAGTGCTGTTAAAATTTTCTTAAGGTCGTGGTAAAGTTGCGACAAAATAAAAATTATAATATGATTACATATTAAAAAGACGTACGTTAGCACCCAACGAGGTAGTCTCTTGCAGTAGTAGCTCACTATCAGTGCCGCGTGACTCCTTGTTCTTTAAAATGGATCGAGACCGCGAATCGCCTTCAAGTGGCCACCCTCCGCTCCCACGTTTATTGCCATTTTTACCTGTGAATAAATAGAATATAAAAGAAAAATAATTTTATTCACAATAGAAGAATTTTAAATAATATTCGATTACAAAATACTTTGACTACTAATTCGGTCGGGGCGATTTTGTTCAAAATAGTAAATACGATCAGGCGTTAATTGCCTGAATCATTGCATTGGTCTTGTGGTCGTAAGCGCATCTATTGAACAGGTTGTCCACGAGTTGGGTTAAAATAAATTACTGGGTTTTTCTATTAAGAAAGTCAGTAACACTCGAAGTCATGAAGTTAGCAGAAGTGTTCCTGCGCCTCGACGTGTAGCAATTTCGTCCCATCTGAGTATGAGAGTGGAGGGAACAGGTAGTTCACCTGTATTGAGTATTGCGGTCTCCGATTGGTTGGCTGGTCTCCGTTGAGAAAGGCATTATTAACTACTCTGGGAAAAATCTTTACTAAGTGATCTGTATGCAAAAATGAAATGGTGTGTAATGTGCATTACTATGGAAATATTCAAAGAGCACAATCCTCTCTCGTCATCGCTGTATTAGGGTGCGTTTCCACTAGAGACTATGAGAGAAAGCTGAATTGTGCAAGTTAAAAATCCGCTGCGTATATTTTTCACTAAAGCTTTAAATCCACCAAAGTGGAAATGGACGAAAAGAGAGATGTGTGTTATGTCTAAGTGATACGAGTAGAGCCACACTGCAGGCATATTATGGTTGTAGCACGAATCGAATATCTTAGCGAGCCATTCTATCTTAGTCCTCAAGAGTGACAACGCATCTGGGCCATAACATCCACTTATAGCATCAGGTGGAATATGTGCTCGTTTTTTACCCTTACACCATTAAAAATATGTCTTAAACAACGAATAAATAAATAAACGCCTCGTTAAAAATAAAACCGTATTGTCGTACGTAGGTTTTTAGATTATAAAGTTCTTGTTTGGATATTGTCAAAAAATAACAAAGTAAATCAAAGTATGTTCCACATCTCGATTCATTTTTTTACCTCCTTATATACTATTACATTATACATGTTTACCGGAATAACACATTTTGTGTATTTTAAACAAATTAAATTAGAATGAATCACCTGCCCGTACATCTATCACGTACCCAACGTCTAAGATTTTTGTATAAAACTAGAAACTACGAGTACGTTATGTGTTCTGAATGATGTCTGATTTTAATCAGTCCTCATTCAGAAAACATAATTCAAACATTCAACATTCCGACTGATGTTAATCAGTCTAATAAAACTGATTACTTTATTAAGCTTACCAAATAGGATGTGATGATTGATTATCCTCGTGGCTATTCCTCGCGGCGGTCTCCTCTCCTCCTCCGACCACTCCTGTAAATCATCACACAATTCTGTTACAGATTTGGTATACTATCAGACCGAACATCAGTAAGTCTATCAAGCTCAGGTACAAATAATTAGTGAACATGCAATTTTTTATGATCGGACTACACCGTGCAAACATTTATGAGGGACGACGGAACGCGATCAATCCAAAATAATTACATATATAAAATAAAATGTTTTTGTTTTCGAATTCAGGCTATCGCATAATATGCAATAAGAACACAGTTAATCGTACTCGTACTGTGAACTTCTACAATCCATTGCCTAGATGTCAGTTCCTACAGTTTTTTTTTAAATTTACCTGCTGGAAGCGCGCTTTTCTATGTTTGGGCTTGGAGTCATCAGGTCCTGGCAGGCCGATGGCCGCCGCTCCTTCTAGAGGCTGTGGCAGGCTGGTGCGCGAGGCGTCAAGCGGTCTGGGCACCGGGACTCTCACAGCGGCCAAGCTGCCTCGAGAATTGCGCGGCGACCCCTCGCCCTGCGAACCTTTCGCACACAACACGCTTCCATCCCCAGACGCGCTCTTGCGCACTCCGTTAAATTCCACCGAATCACCTCCCCCATTTCCCCTAGCACCGCCACCGCTACCATCCAGAGGATTCACATACAAGTTTGACGAGTCGTTCTCGCATGCGATGTCGCCCTCTGAAGGAAAAGGGTGCGTAAGGCATGATGCAAATGTATCTGCAATGTAAGACATATACGCACATGGAGCCGCGTACGACCGCCGAAAAAGTGGTCTACGCCGCTCAAACATCAAAAATACACATAATTAAGTGCTTAACGTCAACAGGAGAACAGTGAAAAAATACTTATTGTAAAAGTGTAATATCAATGGCGAATACGACACAAGGTCTTTATGGGATTACATTACGGTTTAGGATGCTTTAGTTCTTGTTTGGAGGCTTGCGACTTGGGAAAATGTCGATAAATGTCAGTATAAATTAGGAATATACAATTAAAATCTTCTAAACAACTTAGTCAAGCAATCGAAAAAAGCAGACAAAAACATACGTTACAATATTGAGCTTAGGTGTTTGGATTATGTGAATGCCTGTCCATCAAAGCATTTCGAAGCGAACTACCTATATATTTTATTTTAGTTTATGAAATATTTGTGGGCGCTATACTCACATATTTTTCAGGTGCTATCGAGGAATAACTTTGTTCATGTTCTATATTCTATTCTATTGTTTCACTGTTTATGTCTATCTTAAGTTGACAACGTTAAAAATTAAAAGAAATGCCCTGTATAGCGTTATGAATTAACCTTATTTATGAAAAAAAGTAGTTTTCCTTCCAAATAATCTCCGCAACTTCTGATTTGACAGACAGGGACTTTTTTAAATGGCTACATACCCGGACTGTCAAGGCTATTGGGCGTCGCTTCGGGCAGTGCTTTCGGCGCGGGGTGTCGTTGCAGACATGCCAGTTCCACACACACTGGCTGCCGAAGATCCGAAGTTGACATTGGCATTAATTGCTCCGCGTCTATGAACTCCTTGTACCCCTGTGAATATAAACATATTCAAGTTTACATCTTAAAGGATTTTTTACACAAATAAGTTTGACAAGCGTACATTTTGTCCATCCATTCGTTCTCTAGTTCTGGTCGCTCATCGGACACGTATATAATATGCTGCTAATAAATAATGGTGTCTTGCGTGCGCTTTCAAGCCAACCATTAACCAACTATGAATATTACGTTAGCGTAAAATCCGTCAAAAAGGTCAGAATTGCACGAAAGTAATCTTGGATTTAGCATGACAATAATGTACTCGCACGGAGGTGCCACAAATCTTAAGCACTTCAACTGTCATATTTAGCAGATTTGACCCCGAAAGCATTTTCAAAACAAAATATATATATATATATATATATATATATATATATATATATATATATCTCGGAAACGGCTCCAACGATTTTCATAAAATTTTGTGTGCAGGGAGTTTCGGGGGCAATAAATCGATATAGCTAGGATATATTTTTTGAAAATGTCTTTTTGTCCGTGTTTTAGGCAATGAAAAACTACTACAATATCGTTAGAATAAGAAGGTAAATTTTGACAGTTTATTAATGAGTACCCGGTTGACCGAGCTTTGCTCGGTATTTTTCGCTCGGTTTTTTTTTAATTCGTGTGTTTTGGAAATTATATTTAGATACAAATTACGTACTGATGAAATATAAATAATATTTTTTGATCTTAGCGACATAACAGAAAAAACGGAACTGGTTATTTGGATAAAAAATCATGAGTGCAATTATTTTAATTTAAATTTTCGTGTTTTTAAAAAATACTAAAAAAGGGCTCGAAAAAATAGATTTTCTCAAAAAAGAAAGGAACTTGAAAAAAAATTAAAAAAAAGTCAGTCGGTCGGTCTGGGCTCGAACCGGGGTTTTACGATTCTGTGACCGCCCATTATACTAATTAAGCTATTTATAATCATTAACAATCTGTCAAAATTTACCTTCTTATTCTAACGATATTGTAGCAGTTTTTCATTGCCTAAAAACACGGACAAAAATACATTTTCTAAAAATAAATCTTAGCTAGATCGATTTATTATCGCCGAAACTCCCTGGACACTAAATTTTATGAAAATCGTTGGAGCCGTTTCCGAGATCCCGATTATACTCGCAAATATATATATATATATATATATATATATATATATATATATATATATTTATATATATATATATATATATATATATATATACACACACAATAATTGCTCGTTTATATATTAATGATTACAAATAGTTTTTTCTCAAAAAAGAAAGTTTTTTTTATAAACTTTCTTTTTTGAGAAATCTATTTTTTCGAGCCCTTTTTTTAGTATTTTTTAAAAACACGAAAATTTAAATTAAACTAATTGCACTCATGATTATTTATTCAAATAACCAGTTCAGTTTTTTCTATTATGTCGCTAAGATCAAAAAATATTATTCGTATTTCATCAGTATGTAATTTGTATCTAAATATAATTTCGAAAACACAAATTAAAAAAAAAACCGAGCGAAAAATACCGGTCAACCGGGTACTGTATACATTAACTGTGAAAGCAATAAAATAAATATTGATGATTGAAAAAGTGTTTTATTTGAAAATCCCGCACTTTTTTAACTTAAAATATGGAGTAAGTACCTAGTTTGTTTTGTAACGATAATTTTACTGAGAAATGGATAACTACTTTCATTAAATGATGCTTTCCTAACCGACCCTTACAATATCAACAATACCAATTTAAGAACGCAGGATGAAGCATGCAAAGAGTACATAAAATACATATCCTTACAATATTATGCAGTACGCTTCTTTCTTTGAGAGCCGTGGTAGCTCAGTGGTTAACGCTCGCTGTAAATATAACAGAACTCGAGTAACCCGGGTTCGATCCCCGCCGGCACCAATGAAATTGTTAATTGCAATTTTAAGTGCTAATTTACCACGTGCTCGGCGGTGAAGGAAAACATCGTGAGGAAACCTGCATGTCTGAGGAATAAGAAAAAAAAATATTTCGAAGACATGTGAAGTTCGTCAACACGCATTTGGGCAGCGCGGCGGACACTTCCTTGCCCTAAACCCTCTCAGGAATGAGGGGAGGCCTGAGCCCAGCAGTGGGACGTTTATAGGCTGTAACTTTATTTTACTTTACTTACGCTTCTTTGAGCAACCCGTTGTCGGTCTAGCTATTTTACAGCTGCTATAAATACTATCATCTATCAAAGGAAATAAGATGTATATTTTGTTTAGGTTAAGGATGATAAACGAGCACTCAATGGTAAGTGGTTGCTGTGGTCCACAAACATTTACATCTATTTTTATATAAAGGTTATGAATCCAAACTCAGATGAGTTGTCACCCGTGAGGACTAAGATAGAATGCCTCATTTCCAGTTAAAAGGGTCTTCAGTTCTCTACACTCATCGTAGGTAACACAGCAGTATTAAGCTGCTATTTTACGCTGGTATTCTGTGAGAGCGTGGTCCTTCCCCGGTCGAGCCGATCTATTCGTGCCACAACTATACTACTAATATTGCTGCAGCATAGGCTCTTATGTGGCAACATTAACTTTCAACATCCACAGGATGATAAAAGGTGTTGGCTGTGTAATTTACAGTACTCTCAGCTCATGTGTGGTGTCAATATCAGTAAAAAGTATTGAGATTATTGAAGAATATTAGCCAGACTAAGAGTGTTGGCTTAAATAACCATCCTGATGCGTATGTTTTTTGTGAATGTATTGTCACTTACTGACACGTATGAATGTACGTACCTATTCATACGTGTGCTTAATCGAAATGGATAATATATCTATGAGTCATAGAGAACGCTTACTATCTAATAATTGCATCTATGCTGACAGGTACCATTGTAATTGTCATTACCATCATTATATCAAAAGTTTCCTACTAAAAGTAGGACTTTATAAATTACCAAAATGCGCGGTTCTAAGATATCTCCATGCGATGTTTTCCTTTATGCCTTATCAAGTCGTCACTCTACTTAGTAGGTGGTAACCCCACGTTAAGCTAGCTGATACGAGGCTGTTAGGTACTTGAGAAAGTTTCTTGCCCATTACTTGACACTTCTAGCTGTATAACTGGTTAATTTCCAATTCAGCTAATGAATAAAATATTTTTCTTTGCCTCTCCTAAATGATAACATAAGCTTCTTTCTAATAGAAGCTCCTTCCTTGTCAAACAACACCAGCCGTCTTTGATTTGATTGCCATGCCTACCCGTGACTTATGTAATGAAACTCATGCGAAATAGCCGCGGAGAATTTAGTTAGCAGACCAAATAAAATAATTATTTCTGATCAATTTTTGTTTTCTGTGGGTAATTATATAAAATTGGTAATAGGCCAACTACCAAAATTAAGTTTGAAAGTTAAAGTAACATTGATCATTGAGACACATTATATATTATTATTATATATTATATAATAAAAATGAGTAAGTACCTAATTTGTTAAATTAACGTTCACATTACGAATACCGCATTCACATCAATAAAGCTTGATAAAAAGAAGCGATTTATTTAAGACAAACCATGAAATATATTAGTGTCACTTATACAACATGTTGTAATAATTTTTATTGATTTTCATTAATTATTTATTATTTTTTAGATTAAATATGGTAAGAGGTTCGGAGGGATATGAAATGGGAACGTTTTAGTTTGACGTTCAGGTGTTAAAGGTGTAAAAAAATGACCGAAAAAAACGTGAAAGTAATAAGTCTGCCTCGTTGACATCTTGAAATATTAAATCAATGTCGATCCAAAAGAATTTGTTGACCTTAACCCCTCAATATAAAATTGCAACAGGCTGTATGCGGGAGTTCTGCCGAGCCTAGGCTGATGCATCGACATTCCAGCATGTAAACATAAGAGCTCTGAAAATGAAGTTTAATTCCGCTTCCAGTTCTTTCAAAAGAGTCATTGCCAAGGAAAAGTCAAAGCACATTGGCAGAATTGGTGAGAAACTGATTTGACTTCCTCCGAAAACACTTCTGTTCTCTCATCAAGGCTGTCCAAGAAGACTTCTCTAAAACTCAAAGAGGAAAGTCAATATGCTAGGTTCTTTATGCATCCAACTCGACTCTCGATAACGGAGGGAACACATCGCTCGGTGTGCAAAGCACACCTCTCCCTGGACACCAACAAATCAAGTGGGCCTGTTGGCGTTCCTCCCATTGTGCTGAAGAAGTGTGTTCCGGAATCGGCATCGCTTTTAACGAATTTATGGGAGACAGCTTTGCTGCACCCTGTCCCTAAAAGAGGCGATCACTCAGATCCATCCAACTACAGGCCAATCGCCATCACCTTCTTTTTCCCCAAAATATTGGAAATCATTATAAAATGCCCGCTCATGAGGTACATTGAGGATCACTAGCAGATTAGTGTCCGCCAGTACGATTTCCGTCGGGGTCAGATGGTGATCTTTTGGCTTATCTAACGCATACATGGGTTAAGGCAGTAGAGTCCAAGGGCCTGGAATCCTGGCTGTTAGTTTGGAAATTGCGAAGGCCTTTGATCAAGTTACAAAGCACTTTTTTCGAAGTTACCGTCTTATTGGCCTCCCGAGAAATTGTCTGATCAGATCACCAGCTTTCTTGCAAATCGGAGCATCAAAGCGGTAGACAGTGCATGCTCCGATTACAAGCCTAATAATGATGATGTTTCAAAAGGCTTCGTGCTATCACCAACGCTGTTTCTTCTGCATATCAATGATATGTTGCAAACCGGTAACATTCATTAATATGCAGAGGTCAGAACTGATGATGCTTTGTACACCGGCCGTGCCAACATTTCTCGAGATAGTGCCGCTGAGTACCGGAACAAACCTCTGTCTAACTCTGAAAACGATACTTTAAGGATTGAACTTGTTGTTCAATCATCCTTTCAGGACAGTCTCATTGTTGCTTCGTCGTCAACATATTGAATGACGTACAGTTTCGTGGTCACTTGGAAGAGAAGTTCAAATTGGCCTCTAAAAGTTTGGTTTGCTCAGCAGAGCGGGACAGTATTTTTTTATCCGTCCCTCCGCTTGCAAATTTACAAGGCACAGGTTAGGCCTCACATGGAAAACCGTTCCCATCTCTGGGCCGGGCCTCTCTAGTGCCAGCTCCTTCCACTTGACCACATACAGTGCAGATCATCACGGAGATTAATTCTTATTCCGCAAAACAAATAACATTATTTTAAGACACAAAGTAAAAAATACCATTAGTAATATTGTTACGCCGCGCTCAAATCAGCGCACTAGCGCCATCTAGTGTCAGGAACGAGAGCGAGGGGAGCTTTGCAGTAAATGACATCACAAATCTTTCGACCGACAGCGCCACCCGAAGAACTAAGTTTCTGGAAAATCTACACTCGAATACTCGTTGCCTGGCGCGCATTTACCTGAATGTTCGGGACGCTTCTTTGCTAATTATATAAATAGGCGCTGCAAGATGCGATCGAGACAGAGTTGAACTCAGCGACACAAGCGAAGCTTCGGAGCGGAATTAAGTGAATTAGTGTGTTTAATTATTAGTGTTTTTAACTTTAATTTGTGTAAAGTAAATTAAAGTGTTAATTTAGGTAATTCTATCGGCAATTTTTATTGTCACGAACCCTAAGCTCGTAACAATTGGTGTCAGAAGTGGGATAAAATAATGCCGATTTTACCTAAGGAGGAAACGGAGGGTGTCCGTACCCGAAGTCAACGCCAGCAGGAGACGGACCAACGAAAATTTAGTGGTGCAACGCCGCAGACGTCGGAGGGCCAGCCGCCGGCTGCAGGCCCGTCGGTAGCTCCTACATCTGCAGCACCTGACTTAGGTGCTCTGATGGTGATGCTGCAGGAGCAGGCTCGCCAGCAGGCGGAACAGGCACGCCGATTGGAAGAGCAGCTGCGGGGCGGACAGGAGGAACAGGCCCGTCGGTTGGAAGAGCAGATGCTCCTCATGAAGGACCTTCACGCTACCTTCGGGAAGGAGATAAAGGAGGTGAAGGATAGAGTAGCTCAGCATGACAACCGCCTGTCGGAAGCTGAAACCCAAATCGCGAAAGCTGAAAACCGAATCGAGAAAGCTGAAACCCGAATCGACCAAGTAAACAATCGGGTTGACAACGTAATGGCTGACATGAAGAAAACTCAAACTTGGAGATGGAGCTACAGCTCCCGTAGCAGCTACAACACCTTCGCTACGTGGGTTCAACGTGCCACCGTACGACGGTACCTCTTCCTGGTCAGCCTACAAAATCCAGTTCGAGGCTGTTATGAAGGCGAACGGCTGGAATAAAAGTCAGGCCATGACTGCTCTCACACTAGGCCTGCGCGACCAGGCCTTAACAGTTCTGGAAGCCCTCGGTGAGGAAGTGACTTATGAGCAACTCCTTGAGGCATTGGAGGCGAGATATGGCGACGCTCACCTGGAACACGTCTTTCGTGCGCAGCTTAAAGATCGCGTGCAGCGCATCAACGAAAACCTGCAGCAGTGGGTTCTAGAGGTGGAGAAGCTGGTGCGAAAAGCATACCGGTCTGTACTTGCGCTCATTGAAGGGAACCTGGTGCAGACGTTCATCGACGGCATCCGCGACCTGGAAGTCAGAGCTGCTGTGAGGCTCGGGCACCACGAGACGCTTAAGGACGCCTTGGCCCATGCACTGGAAGTGGAAGCCGTGCGGCAGGATAATCGTGCCCATCGTGTCAGGGAGGTTGCAGCAGCTACAGTTCGCGACCGCAACAAAGGATACAGCCCAAGGTGCTATGGCTGTGGGGAAAAGGGCCATCTTCGATCCAGCTGCCCTAAGCGAACCATGGAAAGGAGAGTTGATCTATCTCGAGAGGGAAGTGCAGCTAACGGCACTGCCTGGCGGCGACAGGATCATCGTTCACCTCACGCTAGGGAGGTTACAGCGGTTACGGTTCGCGACCACAATAAAAAATACAGCCCGAGGTGCTATGGCTGTGGGGAAAGGGGCCATCTTCGGTCCAGCTGCCCTAAGCACACCCTAGGAAGGGAAGGCGAACGGTCTCAGAAAGGAAGTGCGGCTAACAGCACCGCCCAGCAGCAGCAGGAATACGACTTTACTATCAGACACTGCAACGGGAAATCTCACGGCAACGCAGATGCATTGTCAAGAAGACCTTGTCCTGAAGATGGCAACCATTGTAGTAGGCAAGAGAGTAAGGAAGTGGTATCCGTGAGGATGCTCAGGACAGACCACCTCAGCAACGGGTGGAAGGACAGCCCACGACATGCACAGCAGGAAGATCCGGACATCAAGCCGATTCTGGGATGGATGAAGGCCCGTGCTACCAAGCCCAAGTGGAGTGAAGTCTCAGCGATGAGTTCGACCACTAAAAGCTATTGGGCCCAGTGGGACAGCTTGCTGCTTCAGGATGGAGTTCTGTGTCGTAAATGGGAAAACGTTCGGGGAGACAGCTGTCATTTGCAAATGGTTGTCCCTAAAGCTAAAGTACCGGATGTTCTACAGCTGTACCATAATGATTGTTCAGGAGGCCATCTGGGAGTTAAACGAACTCTACTGAAGATCCGAGAACGGTTTTACTGGGTCCACTGTCGAAACGATGTCGAGGACTGGTGTCGCAAATGTACAAGTTGTGCGGCTGTAAAGGGACCTCAGACTCGTAGTAGAGGTGCATTGAAGTTGTACAATGTTGGTGCACCATGGGAAAGAATAGCCATTGACGTGGCGGGACCGTTTCCGGAGAGTGAAAGCGGTAACAAGTATTTCATGGTTGTGATGGATTACTTCACTAAGTGGCCAGAAGTCTTCGCCATTCCAAATCAAGAAGCTTCAACAGTTGCTGATAAACTAGTTCATGAAGTCTTCTGTCGTTTTGGTGTACCTTTAGAGATTCACAGCGATCAAGGAAGGAATTTCGAGTCTCAAATATTCCAGGAAACTTGCCGAGTTATGGGTACTCATAAAACAAGAACGACTTCTTATCACCCGCAATCTGATGGAATGGTGGAACGATTTAATCAGACATTGGAGAGGTACCTAGCAAAAGTTGTAGACAATCGGCAACGAGATTGGGACAAGCACATACAACCGTTTTTGTTGTCATATCGAAGTTCTGTTCACGAAAGTACAGCAGTGACACCAGCTTTCGCAAACTTTGGAAGGGAATTACGGCTGCCTGCGGACCTGATCACCGGGATACCACCTGATGCCCCACGCAGTATAACCGATTATGCAAATGACTTGCGGAACTGAAAACCCGGTACGACCGCAAAATGAACAATAAAGGGTTCAACGAAGGTTCATTAGTGTGGTTGCATAATCCAGTCCGCAGCAAAGGGAAATCTCCTAAGCTTCAAGCTAAATGGGACGGCCCGTACCGGATTGTGACCAGGATCAACGATGTAACCTACCGGATACAGAAAGGCGCAAGAGGGACTCCTAAGATCGTCCATGTGGATCGCCTAGCGCGTTATTATGGGGCCCATAATGCTCGGGACGAGCATGTCTTAGGAGGGGGCAGTGTTACGCCGCGCTCAAATCAGCGCACTAGCGCCATCTAGTGTCAGGAACGAGAGCGAGGGGAGCTTTGCAGTAAATGACATCACAAATCTTTCGACCGACAGCGCCACCCGAAGAACTAAGTTTCTGGAAAATCTACACTCGAATACTCGTTGCCTGGCGCGCATTTACCTGAATGTTCGGGACGCTTCTTTGCTAATTATATAAATAGGCGCTGCAAGATGCGATCGAGACAGAGTTGAACTCAGCGACACAAGCGAAGCTTCGGAGCGGAATTAAGTGAATTAGTGTGTTTAATTATTAGTGTTTTTAACTTTAATTTGTGTAAAGTAAATTAAAGTGTTAATTTAGGTAATTCTATCGGCAATTTTTATTGTCACGAACCCTAAGCTCGTAACAATATCATACCGATGGTAGAATCTAACATCCTTCTACCAAATAATTTCAAAAGCAGTGTGTTTTTGCCATAATCAAATCTTATGTAATAGTTGGGGATGATATTAAATACACTAACGGGCTAGATATTTCGTAGTTCATATAAGCTATTCTTTACAGAGGTCATAATTTAACTGTAAGTGTAAAAAGTTTAGTAAAGATAGTATCTTTTACGGCGAACTATATCTCTCTATAGGTTGTGAATACGGAGAATTATTTTGAAAATATCTTTTACGAAATTTGATCTTTAACATTTCGTAAAGGAGATATTAAAGAACTCTTACAATATATATAGGAAAGAATCCCTTCTTTTCCTATACTAGATCAAAAATGTTATAACAACATCACATACTAAACTTACAAAATCCTCAGTCAAAAATCGAAATTTAGCCCTGACAGTTCGGAGAGACCAATGTTAAAAATTAGTTAAAATCCAAATACATGAACTGAAAAACCTTTCCTATTTCCCTGTATTAGAATTCTAATGAAATTACTCTTTGCTGCGATAAAAATGTTATTGGCATATACACAATGCTTACAATCCCTGTTAAGGTTTAGTACCTTGAACGTGCAAAAACAACATTCAAACTCAGAAGGCAGCTGATCCAAGTCAAGTTGTTTGTCAGCCATTTTCTTATCCTAAAAAAAGAGAAAATATAAGGGGTTAGTCTAATCTTCTGCTGCTACAACTGTTAGTTAACAACAGAATAAATCATTGGCGATTTTCGTTTCGATACTTAATAACTTAAATAGAAAGTTTAAAAAGCCCCCCAAAACAAAAAGAGCTGATGACCTTGAAACAGCTGAACTACTTTTGAAAAAACATGTCTAAGAACTACCGCTACAAAACCAGCTTTTAAATAAAAAACGCACCTAAATCAGTTCACCCGGTTAAGAGCTACGGTGCCACGGACAGACAAACACCATAGCGGTCAAACTTATAACACCCCTCTTTTGGCGTTGGGGGTTAAAAATAATACATATCTTCAAGATAACAATCGACAATGATTTCTTATTACGGTTTTTAATAAATAGAAAATTAGCCAACTTTGCATAATTAAAGTATATTTTTATTAAAAAAAATTAGAAAGCATTAGCTAATAGTGAATGGAATATGATCTTACTAGTGTGGGATCGGGATTAATGAGCAAGAGTTTCTCCGGCGTGCCCAGGCCCTCGGTGGAGTAACGTCGATCCTTTTTTGGGCTGCCCTGAAACTGTGTCCTATTGTGTCAATAACAGGCTCTATGATTTAGCTCATATGGGTGCGTCCAATATTTACACAATGTGCAATACTGGGTAGGTATTAAGTTAAGCGAAAAGTCAGTTACGTCTGTGCTTGAAAAGTTGGCTTAAGAAAGTTGACAGAAACATGTTTAAATATAAACTAAATTAAAATATAAAACATATTTAATGATTTTCAAGATTTCAAATAGGTATTAACTTAAACTAAAATAAGATAATATATTTAAATGTAAAATTAATTTACTTACATTTACCTTCTTATTTAAAAGCTATTAATTTAAACCGAATATATTAACGTCCAATAAATATATATATATATATATATATATATATATATATATATATATATATATATATATATATATATATATATATATATATATATATATATATACAGGTGGATAAGAAGAGAATCTGTCTAGTTTCAGAAATTACCAAAGTAATGATTAAGTAAGGTCTAAACCTATTCTACAATGGACTACTTACATGAGACCAATTTCTATTCTACATTATGTCATTTTAGACTTGCATATAATGATGGCAGAGAAAATGATTCGTTGTGTGTAGACATACTGTAGTTACAGTTGTAGGATGGTGTCCTTAATATTACATCTGATCCGTACCTTCCTTCGATGTTGTCACATTTTTGTTATATATTATCATTTAGGTCTAAAAAAGTGATTAGCGAGTACCTATTTATTTACACTGACGATACCTACTACACTCTAAAATACGACAGGTCACCTGAAACTTTTGTAAAAGAAGTTTTTGTATGATACACTAGCCAGTTATAATTTATTTTGAAAATATTTAAAAGAACAAGATTTCCAATTTCAAATTTCGCTCCACATTTTTAGAAACCTAATTTAAAAATCGTGTCACATTGAAAAAAAAAAGGTTTTGCGTCGGGAACTTTTTCGCGAAATTACTTTTTACGATTTCAAATGTCGCCCTAAACGTGACAATTTTTTATACAAACACAAAATTGACAAATCGGGGTAGATCAAAATGGGATTTATGAATAACCTCTCAATAGATATAATTTCCCAAGTTGTCGCATGCGTCCGTCAAATCCCGAGCGGCCGCATGCGACCGCACCCACCCACAGCACTTTAAACCATAAAAACTTATATTTGGAGACTACTTTTTCATGAAGAAGCTTGGCATTATACATCAGACGCTAGATGGAATTTATAAAATCGTGGATAAATGTTGTATTAAGATAATTTTATTCAATATGTTTAATTTTATTTATTTTAAGTAAAATATTAAACAAATGACAAAATTAAACATAATATATAACATTTAACATGCAATAAAATTCAAAAAAATATTTAAAAACACAAAAAAGAGACAGTAGTCGAATGGCGGATTCGAATCCAAAACCTTTTTTGAGTTTGCGGTCTACACTGTATTCTATCTCATTCTCTCGCAGTCTACATCCTATAGATGTTTGTTTATCTTTTTTGTTTGTCTCTTTTAGTGTTGCTTTTTCATTTAATCTGGTTTTCAAATCACATCGATTCTAAAGAAGATTTCACTTCAAAAAATCAGGTGAAAGTACGCGTACAGTTTTCATCCCCGGAATGCTAATCGCTGAAAATTTGTATTTATGTTTTAAAGAGTTCTTTGAAAAGATTTAGTAGTAAGTAAATAACCATAGAACTTTATTTTTTAGTTTCACAAAACTTTTCAAGTGACCCACGTATTGTATTTGTATAGTTAGCAATCTGATTTTTTTGTCGATATTGTATAATATTTTACTGTTCAATATGAGTCTGCACTGTACTTACTTAACCAGCTCGCTTGACAGACGACTTACGAATGTGCAGTTCGCAGAGTTTAGTTTTAAATGTGTGTGCAAGATATAGATGGTGTGGATAATCCATTTATCGGAAGCTCATGAAGTCTTTTTTTCCGCCATCATATGGAAATGACCTGATTTAGCTAAGTACTTATTTTACAGTTCACATTTACTCAAGGGTAAATGTTTAATTTACGTCCCTTCAATATATTTCTTTACAAAACTAGTGATATTAAATAATTGAAAAATCTTCAATTTTGAATACCAAAATAAATTTTTTACACTTGAATTACTTACCAATGCTGAGTTTACTAGAAGGAGAATTTTTATGTCAATTAATTATTTAAATAATAAAAAAAACATAAAATACAACTAGATGTCTACGGTCTTAACACATACCAACCGTCTTCTTAATAACAGTAGTTTATAATTAGTCTCAGATTTAAGCTAGAGCCTTAATTTATAAAAGAAGTCCCGCTGAAAATGTGTGAATAAAAAATGTAAAATATTAAATTTTACGGTATATATCAAGTTTCGCGAAGACTCCAGTGCCGCGGGAGATATCTCTCGTGACAAAGACTCTCTTTAAACCCGAGACTATCAATAAACTACGTTTTTTATTGAAACCACAGGTTTCTACGGGAAATTGTTAATGAAAAGGTACGTACCTTTTTGCAAGTTTAAAAGAATATAAACTGGTATTATTTAAAATTTACAATAACATATATACCTACTTATATAATTACCATCGTTAATTTAACATTGGACGCACCCGGTTACCATCGGGTCTCACCTGATTAGCATCAGTACCCTGCGGCGTCTTACTAGAGATGACGTGCTCGTACTGTTTGTAACAACCAGTGGTGGCTGGAGCCTCGCCCTCCAGGCTTGTGGCGTCCGCCTGCGACATGTTGTGTCCTGGAGACACACACCATCGTAAGTAGCCTCGTTTCCGCTCCAATGTTTCACGCAATGTCCATAAATATTCATAACAGTATAATATGATCAAAATTGAGTCAGACGAACTAGTAACAATTAGAATAAATGAGAATAAATAGCAGCGTGAACTACATAACACACATTCCACAAGAACAGTCTAATAAATCCAGCGTCCTCCGGTACACACAACGGGCAGTTCACAGAAGAGTTTGTTAGTTCTATGAAGCGTTAGGCGTACGCTAACAATGTGATCGACCTTATTTAAGTGTCTTCGTCGCACATCGCAAACTACACGCGACGCGAACCCGACCCCAAGCTATGAATTTAATATTAAGGGGCCGAGTATGACGACTGTGCGATAGTAGCAAGTAGCTCATCTGGCGTCGTCTCTCGCCTCAATGAGGACGCACTTGTCACCTGAAGAGAAGGAATAAAACACTCTGAGTGCACCTCTTTAGGACGAACGAGTGAACATAGATGTAGCTGCGATGTAACGTGAACTCTTTGAATTTGAATATGCCTGGAGCCCGGAGAGCTTGTCAATGCGACGTGCATACAATCAGCATTCATAGCATTCCGTTACATATATAATGGGCATAACACGAAAAAAGGCATGCGTGTAGAGTGAAATTGATAGTTTTAAAACGTTCAAGAGCGGAGGACACATGACATGAAGAAGCAACTGCAAGTAGTGCCAGAGGGCTACTGACCTGTGTCTACGATGACATCGATGAGGTCCATACTCTTGGCGAACGCGTCGCGCAAGTTAATGTGGTGGAAGGATACGATGGAACCTTCACGCTTAGCGCGCTCGAGCGCCTCCCGCCGTTTGAGCGCCTTCTCACGCCGCATCTGATTCTTGTAAAACTCGGCGAAATTGTTGACGATAATGGGGATGGGTAACGCAATTACCAACACGCCGCAAATACAGCAAACTGAGCCGATGACCTTGCCCAACGGGGTCGTGGGGTAAATGTCACCGTATCCAACTGTGGTCATGGTGATGCCGGCCCACCAGAACGTTTCCGGAATGGAAATGAATTTAGTCCCCGGTTCTTCTTTCTCGGCAAAATATGCTAACGAAGAAAATATGAGCACTCCCATCGCGAGGAATAACATGAGCAGTCCGAGCTCCTTATAGGAGTTCCTGAGTGTAAAGCCGAGCGATTGCAGTCCGGTCGAATGTCGGGCTAGCTTTAGAATGCGCAATATTCGCATTATACGGAATATTTGTACAACACGACGCACATCTTGAAACTGATCTGTCGCGTTTTTGTTCGTTTCGAGTAGGAAAAGAGATACGAAATAGGGTAAGATGGCCAGCAAATCTATCACGTTTAGTCCACCCTTGAAGAACTTCCATTTATCCGGCGAGGCACTGAATCGCAGCACGTACTCGAGCGTGAACCACGTGATGCATACGGCCTCGACCATGGCCAGCTGCGGGTTATCCATGGGCGCGCCCTTCTCGTCGTAGACTTGCATCTGAGGTATCGTGTTGAGAGTTAGCCCTATGGTGGACAGCACGATGAAGAGGATTGATATCACCGCGATCACCTGCAAGCATGCACCGAGTGAGCGTTAGGCGGCGCTCCTCGCCACCGAGCTGCCACCCCGCGCATACATCTCGCGTCATATAAACACGTAGTTCTCGAGTAAAACATTAATAAGGTGTAATTAGTGATGTCAGTGTCTATACAGAGACTCTACATATCTGTACAATCATAAAAGCTCAAATAAGTAACAATCGGAAACGTATTATGTATATAGCGATGTATTTACAAGTAAATATGTTTCAGTATGTTATAGACAGTCTTAATGTAATAATCTTTAAGGTTAATTATGTACTTCGGGTGTAAAAATAACATCTATACGTGTTTGTTAGTTGTGTTGTGTGCTCAAAGTGTAGAAAAGTAGTTAAATTACAGTTAAGTAGGATGAACGAATACGCGTGAATGAGTGGGATTTGGGGGGGATGAGGGCGCGTGTTCGTTCATCTCCCGCGTCGCTCGGTTAGTGTGATGAGTACGACGAAGCGAAGCGCGAGTTGATCGGGTAGAGGACGTGGAGTAGGAAAGAGGATAGGGACGCCGGCGAGCGGCGCTTAGCCGTGGTGGGGAACGGCGCGGGCTCGGCGCGCGCGAAGTCGACGCGTGTCGACTGCGCGCGGAGCCGTCCCGTGCCGGTCCGCACGCCGGCCTCTAGCGTCGCCGGCGGCGGCTGGTCACATCGCGTAAGCCCATCCCGTTTTTGCAATAATGCGACAACAATTAAGCTTTGTTTCGTTTAAGATATATATGTCCCTTTCGGACATCGACGCGGCTGTGAACATCAAAAATTATTTGAAATAGAAGTTATGTTATGAACAACAGAATAGAATAAATAAAAGAAAGAGGATTACGTTTTGATAAAATGTAGTAGAAGCTTTGATACAGAAATAAATACAGAAGCCCACAAAAAGTTTTTGCTTTAGGCTCCTATAAATCGTTATAAATAAAAACAAATAACTTTAACTTAATTTGTGTCAATAGTATAAGATTAGCCTTAATTTAGTAAAAGCAAAGACACATTGAGTGCTACATTATTATGTGTTCAAACTATACTAATATAGTGATAAACATAATATACATGAACGCATAGTAATGTAGCACTAAATGCATCTACGCTGTTACTCGTAGCACTTTCGTAGGCCGAATAAAACTTACGGCTACGATGCCAATTTATATATTCACAGTATATGAATATTACATTATTTCATGTTTTTTTCTAAGTTTTCAACATTTACTTTATAAATTATGCTTTGCCACGATAATTGATAATAATTATTCCTTATTGTGACATGCTACTCCAATTATTAATTCATCCTAAAGTATATGACTTAATTAAAACGAAAGTAATATAATTAATAATAACCGCGTGAACTAAAATAAGAAATATAAAAATTAAGATCTGAACTCATTAAATGACAATTCGGTAAAATTTAATAATTCTATGGTTATAATTAAGTTTTAAAAATTGGAAAATATTTTAAAGATAATAAAATTACCAAAAATAAAAATAAATATTATTGTTAAATTACACTGATACTTACATACACTTTTCTGTAGCACCGCTGTTGTCGAAACATAAATTAAAATTTCCCTGTATCGTGATCGAATAACCTAGTAGTAATAAAAGTATAAAAATTTCGACAAAAGCGATCACATCATCATCATCACAACATCGAATACAACACCGCATTCCTGAACGAAACGAGCGACACGATCTGGCAACATCGAAAATAGAGATAGAAAGAGAAAGATAGATGTTATTCATGCACCACAAACACAACACTTAAGTACGCACTACAGATGTATGCAAAAGATTTTAATCGATTAGTTTTATAAATAGGTATAACATTGATCCATTCATAATAATGCATGGATAATATATAAAAAATGGGACAATTAGTAAGTAAGATACATGGTCAAGATAGATGGTCTTCTTGATACTTTTTCAGGAATAAAAGTTTTATCAATGTTATTTTTAAATTAGATAACTTTCTTAAAATAAACAGATTTGAATAAAGGGAATGCAGAGAAAAAAATCCAAGAATAAATTCTTTTACATACACCTACTATCCTATACAAGTGATACAAGGATAGTTGCAATACTAAAGCTTGATCCAAAAAAGGTCAAGTCTTATTTTATGTTTGAGTTAATTAAGTGAATTTTGAGTATGGAAGTTAATTAAGTCATACTTAAAAAAAGCTAATTGATTTAACATTATAAAGTGCAGACATTTGACAAAAAATGCAATTCGTGATATTATGTTACAATATAAACAGTGTATATTTTGGAGAAATTTGTTTTTATATGTTTTCACTTTTTGTTTCATACAAAACTTTATAATGTAGCTGTGTATAGTGTACCTATTTATTTCAGGTGTTTCTCGGTACATAGAATAACTCATAGGTTATAAAAATATATTATAAACAGGAACGCATGTGCTTATATAATCCATTATAACTAACAGTAAAGAAAAGCATCTAACTAACAGTGATCTACTTATCGCCTAAATCGTCAATATATACCTTCAATATAAAACTTATGATATTGTAAAAGTAATCCTTGGGCAGCTATGCTAATTTAACAAGATTAGTACAATTAATTATTTTTAAATATGGTTTTAATGCCTGTCAATACTTTACCCTGGCGGCGATACTCGTAGTGGGTTTCTCTAACAGGTCCCACAGCCACTTCTGATACTGGGCACATGTACCCTGACCAAATTCCTCCTCTTCGCGCTGCCGCAGACTCTCGGCTTCCTTGCGCATTTCTTCGTGAACGTGCTCTTTTCGTTGGTGATATTTGTGCTGACAACACGACTCCAAATACAGTTCATCCACGCCCCAGTATTCCAAATCGTCACTAAACGCCAACACGCACATTTCGTCAACTAAATGCAACTTTCCAGTCCGATAAAAGTTAAGTATTGAACTGAAACTCTTTGGATGCCTGAAAAATAATAAATATATCACTTAGGTATGAGTATCCAATAACGAAAAATTATAGAAACACATTTTTACGCAATTTGTTTGTTTTTTATTTTCTATTTCCAGCAGGGGCGTGTATATAGGTTAGGTACTTTACAAATCCAATACCGAACATAGTCATATATATGGGTTATAATAGGTCTTTACCTACGAAATTACCCTTTTATGAAATAAGTTGACGTATTATTTTATATTTATTATTTCTATTAGTCTAAATTACCACCGATGCAATCGATGCATGTTTACTAACGCAGTGGCAGTCGATTGATGCCGTTCTTAAAGAAATCAGCTGGACGGAGACAACTAATTCTTTAAAGACATTTTGTAATGTGTCTCGGGTATTGAATTTTTTCCTGCCAAAAAGATACCCAAATTCTGTAAAAAGTTGAAGTCTGTAGGCGCAAGGTCTGGTGAGTACGGCGCATGACGGAGAGCTTCCAACCTCAGCTTTTAACAGGTGGTGGATTCGTTTGTACTCGTAGTATTCGCTCCGTTAACCGTTCGTTGATGTTGCTTGTCGTTTGTGCTGCGTTTCTGCCACGACGGTACTCATATTTAATAATTACTCGAATTTTTAATGTATTACTCAAATTTCTAACGTATTTTTACAGTGGTACACGCTGCAACTATATTATGGTTGCAGCACGAATGGGTCGGCTCAACCGGGGAAAGACCACACTCTCATAGATTACCAGCGTCAAAAAGCAGCTTAATGCTGCTGTGTTTCGTATGGTGAGTGTAGAGAACCGGGGATTCTTTATACTGGAAACGAGGCATTCCATCTCAGGGGTGACAACATATGCATTTTGATTCTAAATTGAGGATAAAAGGAGCAGTTAATGGACCACAGCCCCACAGCACCTACTACCATCAGGTGGATTGTGTTCTCGTTTCTCTCCCTTATTCTATAAAAAATTCATGGTGATGTAAAGATTCAAATGCTATGAAAACATAATGCTGATCAATAAACTAATGATTAAATTTTGAAAAAAGAATTCCAAGTTTTTAACAAAAAATGAATTTGAAATTAGAATTCTTAGTCAAACATAAATTATTTTGATTTGAAATGGCCAGTAGGCACTGCAGAACGGCAATTTCATAGGTAAAGGACATATTATTAGAGTAACAAATGGGCGAATAGTCTGCCTGAGTCATCCTTGAGGACCAGGATGCAATTCCCCCCAGCGTTACTTCAAACCGAAACACACCATATGATACTAGAGTACATTCAATATATATGTGACTATGAAAGTGAGGGAATAGAGAGTGAATTTGTGCTTTCGGATACACTTGGACACTATAATCCTGTACTGCGTAGATGGCTCGTCTCCGTTGAGCCTGGCCGTCACGTCGTGACCGAAATTCGGTAACCATTGCTGTGCATTATGGTGAATAGCGGCTTAAGGCTGCTGGTATGAGATACCAGCTCAGATCTGATCTATTTTTATACTATATTCCGCATTTCTTATACTATAATATTCTCAGAGTATTTTTTTCAGATTCTCTTATGGCTCGGAAGAGGCAAATGCTGATATGGGAATATGTATGGTAGTGATACTGAATTTAAAATTGGATTTATATCCAAGGTAATAAGGAAAATATTAATTTAGTCTGGGTTGAAATGCTTAAAACTTGACGGTTTACCATCCTAAATTAATGAAGTAATTTTTATTATAAAACATTATCAAATAGATTGTTTACCTGACCAGAAAAAGTTATACCTACAATTTTAATTCAATGTCTCATCCTGGCTGAGTGGCTGAGTGTACCTCTGTGTGGTGGAGTGCACCTCTGTGTGGTGGAGTGTACCTATGGCTAATCGATTGCAAAGGGTCAACGCACCTATCAAAAAAGTACTCATTGTCCTGTAACGAGTAGTCGTTGCAAAGTTCAATGATTGCCTCGTGCGTGTTGCAATCACGGAGACGTCCGAGCCGTGTGTGAGGCAGCCTCTCTAGCGTACTCCACATCACCTCGTGCCGCACGCCGCCCACGTTGATTATGACGCGTTTGCTCAGCGCCTTCGCGCGGAGCATCATGAAGGGCTCCGGCGGCAGTGACGACATCGACCTACGAAATAATAGAAATTATTTTGTTGTTGATCAGTTAATTTTTTGCGTTTATCAGTTGGAAACATAATATAAATATCATTCTAGAATGTTTATACTTATAAGACCAAAGCAAACTATCGCAAAAACTTTGAAGTTGTTAGATTTTTTTAATTGGGCATCAACATCTTGGTAACATCTTGGGGCAACAAAACTCTGGAATTATATAACACTGGCAATCCGTCCAGGCTTCGCACTGGTGGTTTTTGGATTTGGACAACATATGCATGTATTATAATTATAGTATTTCTCTTGAATCATTCTGTTTATCGATAAATACCGCATCAAAATCTGTTGCGTAGTTTAAAAGATCTAACCGGACATACTGCGGGAACCGACTTTTTATACTATATAGAGATAGATAAAGTTGGGGAACGTTATTTGTGCAGAGAAACTTATTTTTCCTACATTTATAATATTTTCTACATACTATTTTATAAAAGTAGCTTTTCGCACTCTTAAATCCTTTCACGTATACTCAATTATGTTCCATGGGGATTGTTAAGGTTAGTATACTAGTATACACTGGCTATACCTACTATGCAATAAATAAGTAAAAACATACTGACAAGTGATCTCTATTGTCATATATTATAAAAGATACTCTTACACTGGGCTTCAATGTTAATGGTGACACAATATTCTTCATAGATTTGGTATTTATCAGTGATTTATACTAATAATGATATTAAATATACGAAAGACTCAAAAGTTTTCACTTCAATTTTTCATAGAAACTTTAAAATACGGTCCCATAATGAATTGGCCTAACTATGAACCAATGAAGGAAATGAAACGAAACCAATTTTATTTTTCAATATAATCACCATGAATACTAACACACTTCTGACATTTGTGAATCAACATCTCTAAACCTTTATAAAAATAATCACATTTTTTATCCTCAAAATGACTGAAGACGGCCGCCTGCAACTCTTCATCGCTTGCTATTGATACGCCAGCTAGTGCTGCAACCAGCCAGCTTTGATTGCAACAATTGACTTGTAGATTGCGTCAGAGTTAAGAAGAAAAAGTAAACAAAAAAAAGTTACCACTGTTAAGGAGATATCTCTAGTGGTAGAGCAATGCCGCAGTCAAATTTTGGTTGCAGCACAAACGGGTCGGCTCGACCGGGGTAGCACCACGCTCTCACAGAATACCAGCGTAAAATAGCAGCTTAATTCTGCTGTGTTTCGTATGATGAGTGTAGAGAACCGATCTTTTTTAGTGAAAACGAAGCATTCCACATCAGTCCTCAGGGCTGGCAACGCATCTGCATTTTGATTCTTAATTAGAGATAAATGTATATGGGTATGAGCCACAGCATTCATTTACCATCAGCTCGTCTGTTTGCTCGCTTATCACCCTTAGTTTGTAATAAAAATTATGGTCAATCACATAAAATCTTATGCAATATATGTACCGTGACCATTAGCTTCACCATGTCCTCTGTGCTTCGTGAAATGCAGTGATTGTGCTCGGTCGTTAGTAAAATTAAAGTTGTAAATTATTTTAAGTACCCGGTTGACCGAGCTTTGCTCGGTATTTTTCGCGCGGTTTTTTTTTAATTCCTGTGTTTTGGAAATTATATTTAGATACAAATTACATACTGATTAAATACGAATAATATTTTTTGATCTTAGCGACATAATAGAAAAAACTGAACTGGTTATTTGAATAAAAAATCATGAGTGCAATTAGTTTTTAAAAAATACTAAAAAAGGGCTCGAAAAAATAGATTTTCTCAAAAAAAAGGAACTTGAAAAAAAATTAAAAAAAGTCGGTCGGTTGGTCTGGGGTCGAACCATGGTACGATTTTGTGACCGCCCAATATACCAATTAAGCTATTTGTAATCATTAATAAACTGTCAAAATTTACCTTCGTATTCTAACGATATTGTAGCAGTTTTTTATTGAACTCTAAAAACACGGACAAAAAGACATTTTCTAAAAATAAATCCTAGCTAGATCGATTTATTGCCCCTGAAACTCCCTGCACACAAAATTTTATGAAAATCGTTGGAGCCGTTTCCGAGTTTCCGATTATATATATATATATATATATATATATATATATATATATATATACACAAGAGTTGCTCGTGGCAATAAATTTTCTGTTTTAAGGTATAGGATAAATTAAAACAGAAAATTTATTGCTTTTGTACAATGGATTCCGAAGTTTTAATAAAAAGTTAGAAATAAGCCTAGGTGTTGAGTTGTGTATGATTTGAAATTTGAGGAAAAGAGATTGAAGAAGCTTATTCCACGAAGAATGAATAACTAGGTCAGAGAAGAAAAGATTTTACGGGTACCTAATAATTTTGAAGAGAACGAAAGAGATCAGATCATAATTTAAAAGACATAAAATAATGTCAATAGACACAAAGCGCGAGTAAGAAAAGTTCATGCCAGGATTTGATCAAATTATTTCATTATTACAAATGTGAATTTAGGTCATTAAATATGATAGATAGGTATATCTATTCATAACTCTAAATATACATATATATTTAGAGTTTAATTTTTGACAGAGTAATTAGGAATTACCTAACATTGACACCATACACATGCGAGAAATATATAGCTGACGCATCATTCCCTAAATCAGCAGAGTTCGTCAATAAATTATGTGAATGTAGGACGCGATTAATTTGGTAACAGATACCGCATGTGGTCGGAACCTGCAATGTTAGTTACATACTCTGTTGCCAAAAACATCAAAGCTTGTATGTATTTAATTTACTATAATATTTAAGACCATGAGAAATGACTTAAGTTTGGTGGCATGTTTGTTTTTCACAGATCATTTATATTAAACGAAAAATTAAATATAGACTACTTAAAAATATCAAAAAGATTACAACTAGTACCACTATGAGAGTGTGATAGTCATGTTGATGATTGTATTTTTTTATATTTTTTTTAACAATATGATACCAAATTAAAATGCTGATAGCCAAACAAAATCAAAAAATATTAAAAATTACAGTGGATTGAGTTTGCAGGCCTGTGGGCTACACATATTAATATTAGTACCCTGTAAACGTCTTGTGCTGGACAAGGGTCTCTTCTCATATCTGGTAGCATATAAGTTTATGCAGGTAAATGAGTATGATTGAAAAAGGGCTATAACTTATTTATTTCTTTATTGGTCGCCCGATGCTAATACCGTAAACGAATAAAATAATTAAACCTTTTAATTTGTGTAATCAATGACACTTACTAAAATCTGTTTAGCTACAAAAATGCTCGTAGTGAATGTCAAAGCAGAAAAATTAAGTATTTAGTGTTAACAATATAATAGTAAAAGTAAGAAAATAGCTATATAAGTAAAAAAATCTTCTAAATATAGGTAAAAAAGTCTTATCTTAAAAATTGTCTTCACGTTTCGAACACATCTTTCCAGGATACAAAATGTGAACTAAGAAATGATTATTAGAAGAAACTATAACAATTGATGTTAAGAAACTAATTAATAATATTGTACATGTACAAAATTAAAACCGCAAAATAATTTACTATGTGTACTTTTGTTTTATTTTGAGCTTATTTTGATGAATATCATAATTATACGTTGTATATGCGACAGTAAACGTATAGACATGCAACGTCTCTTCGCAAGACTAATCGATCAAGCCGATCGAAAATAACTTGGTCATCGACGATTTGGGCCGCTTTTCGTTGAATGTGGACAAGTGGAAGATATTCCATAATATGAAGCCTGCCACTTGCGCTTTTTAAAGCTGCAAGCAATGTGCCGGTATGAAATACTATCTCAAGCTACTGAGCACACTAAGCTTTTTTGATGCCAGTTTAGACTTTCCTACCAAGTAACTTCGGAATTAAACGTTCCTCGAAATGTCAACGCCAAGGATTCTGATGCTGACTGAAGCAACAAGAGGGGTGCCCTGAAATTGAGGAAATAGTACAAAGGTGTTCTTTTTTGCAATAAACATACTCGTGTTTTTACAGGGGTAAAATGATCTCAATGTAATCGCCCCCAGCTAGAGACTTTTTATCAAAGACTAGACTTCAGACACAAGTTATTTTCTAGCACAAGACGACATTTTCCAGAGAAATATTAGCACGGTCGGTGTACAAATCATTGCCCGTGCTGTCATCTGCATAACAATTAATGTTACTAGTATATACAACATACTCGTATCATTAATAAGCTGTAGGAAAAGGGTAAGCAATAGCATGCAGCCTGGTACACCATTCACAGGCTTGGAGTCGGAGCTTGCAGCGTCGACTACTCTCACTCGTGGCTCAGTTGGATAATTTTTCAGAGTGAGTCCATAAGAGGAAAGCCCGATCGAAAACCTTCACTATTTCCAAACTAACAGTCAGGGCCTCCCCCTTGATCTCGACCGCCTCCATCCATCTGTGAGATCAGTACACAAGAACATAACCAGCTGAGTGACTCGACGGAAACTGTATTAACGGTGACTAACCAGCTGATGATTTTTCGGGTTACTCATGACTTGGCAGTTAATAATGAATTCCATTATTTTGGAGAACAAGGAAGTGATGGCAATGGTCCTATAGTTTGACGTATCTGAGCGGTCACCTTTTTTAAAGATCGGGTGCACGAAGGCTACCTTTCATGAGCTTGGAATAGGGAACTTGATTAAGATTAATGATTTAGATTTTTTTACAGAATAGGGGTGACAAACGAGCACCTTATGGTAAGTGCTGTGGTGGTGGTAAGAATCAAAATGCAGATGCGTTGTCACTTCTGAGGACTGAGATGGAATGCCTCGGTTCCAATAAAAGAGGTTTCTGCTTCTCTATACTCACCATACGAAATACGTCAGCATAAAGCTGCTATTTTACGCTGGTATTCAATAAAAGAAGCCCCGTTATTCTGTTTATAGTAAGTGCCTTATTAGGGTGTGTAGTACCTGGAGTGCGCCCGCTGTAGCGCAGCGTTGGCGAGCGCGGGCGCGGGCGCCGGCGCCAGGCCGCGGTCGAGCGGCGCATCGTGCGCGGGCGCCGCGAAGCCCATGGGCGCGCGCGGGGGCGAGTCGCCCACGTGACTGCGCGCGCCGCGGCCCGCCCCCTCGCCCACCATGCCGCTAGCTCATGGCGCTGCGCGCCAACGCCTCCGCCTCCGCCGCCGCTCCCGCCGCTAATATGTATACCCCTGAAAATTAACGCACACTTTCTTAGAACTTGCACTGAACACAACCGCCGTGGTGGCGACGTATAATAATGTTTTGTTCAATAATTCATTGTCTAAGGGATATGCAGGAAGAGGTAGCTGTCGAAGGACCAGGTCTCTGATTGATAAGTCATATAACAAACACCGTTTTTCATTATCTTTACCAGTACGTGAAATTTGGTTTAGTTTTCAATGAATTTTCCGCAATTAGATTCTACAGCTACCTGCAACAAACGGAGATGGCTGCCGTGTGCGGCATATTATATATATATATATATATGAAAACTTTTTAGCGGCGTTGTACACTTTTTGTAATGGGTAAAAAATGTTAAACTCGCGTCAGGACACGTGACCCTGATCGAAAATTCATAAGATGGATAGAGAGACAGAGAGACAGCCGGTGCGGCGTAGGAGAGGAAATATCCTCCTCTCTTTCTACGGCGCGGCGAAAATGTGTGCGCCTGCTGTTTCATTTAGGCGGCGAAGGGCGCTTGCACGAATATTCGTGCAAGCGCCCTTCGCCGTGTGTGTGATAATTAAAGCAATTCGTTCAAAATTATTCCCTAATCAATCCAAAATATCAAAAATGCACAACGTTAATGTTCAAGTTTTCACTTCTGCCGGCACTCCCGGAGTGCGACCCGTCATTTTTTTTTACATTTTCTTCGAACTTATATTAATATCCAAAGAAAACAACACCGGCGTCAAAGGTTCAAACTATGATACTGTTGTCCAATCCACCTAGTAAGAGTTGCGATACGGCAAATCCTTCCTACAACAATAATTTTTTGACTTATAAGGAATATGTTTCGTACAACTAAGCGTGGAGTAATAGAAATTGAGCAGGCCATCAAATTAAGACTATCGCGATCAATCGACCTATGGCGGACCAAGTCTATAAAAAAAAATTTCCAGAGAGGCAACGTGACTTCGGGAACACTGAATCATGCTGATTATCAAAATCTTCCGTGAAAATATCTGTTTTTAAAGAATCTATGCAAGAGGAATGTCTACTTTGTGAAGAACATCAATGATGATAGTCCGAAAAGGGCAAATGAGGTAGCAAATTGTTTTTATATTCCACATCAGCCAATAAATGTCAACTGCTGTTTGTGGGACTCTCTCGCGATAGGAATATTTTCATTTCCTTTAGTTTATTTTTACCATAACTATGGGAGAATATCTGTCTGGAGTCCATATATTACATAATATTGACTCCAGCACTTCAAATACTCATGATTACGGGCCAATGCACTCCAAACGTCATGAATTAAAAAAAAGCTTTTATTATTAAAATAAGTATTAGTCTTTATATTATAAATCATTATATCTATATAAGAAATCATTAACTTCGAGTAGAGTAGGACAAGTTCATTAACTGAAGCTCATCGTATCACTGATACGTGACGTAAGGTTAACAAACCTACTCATGTTAATGTTCTTAATTGATATTTGATAGAAATAGAAGTAAAATATATATTTTCAAGTTGGAATTATAAATATACCGAAAACTGTTTTTTTTTTAAAGAGTGTGAAGAGGTGAACCGTGGGCGGTGTCGGCAATCGATTACGAGATCGCGCGATGCGCCCTGCGACCCGCGTCGATAAAGCCTTCAGATCGACCCTTATCTAATTTTAGTAACTACATTTACTGCAAGCTGCATCACAACATGTCTATGAAAGCCTTTAATAAAAAAAGATGGAGTTTTTTTTAAATATTTACTTTAAGTCTAAAAGATTCGACTTAATATTATATAAGAATACTCTAAAGAATACATCATCGGTAAAGAACCATCAAAATGCGTAAATACTCTCGAAGATATAAGAGTTAAAAGCGTTTAATATTTTTACTACTGATTGTAAACTTGACTTAAGTGGGGCGAATTGCAGTGCAACCAATATGAGATTTGTCGCATTTTGTCGAAATTTTTGAATTCCGGCATATGTTGGGTACTCGAAAAAATGTATGCTATTATACGTCGCTAAATAGAACAAACAGATGTTTAAAAAATAAGAGACCGTTTAAAGTATAAACATTATAGTAACTAATTCCGATCCGTGTTGTTGCAGTGTAAAAAAAATCATCACCTTCTCTCGTCCTGCATTCCCCTACTATGTTAGAGAACCATGTCCAGTGGTAGTTTGGTTACGGTCTGGTAACTTTACCGCCCTCAACAATCAATTACAAGACAATGGCTGCCTCTCATTATTGAATGGATATATCATCATCATCATCAACAACGGTACAGTTCTTCTCAAATCCACTGTAGAATACAGGCCACCTTCGGAATGCCATAATGCACGGCGCGGAGAATGTTGTCAAATCCTTGTTTCTCTTGTATTATGTAACTTAGGGCGAGCACGCTGTCGCTGAGCCCTGGTTCAAAATTAACCCTTAAATCATCATCATCACTTTGTGGCAGCGGTCTGGGCATCGGTCTCTCACAAATCGCGTAACTTAGCCCGATATTGGATTTCGCGCTTTACGATTAGATGAATCGACGATCTGCGTAAGTTGAATGGTACGAGTAACAATTAAATAATAAACTAAACATATTTTTTCATAGATTTTTTCATAGAATATTACTTATAAATACTATATTAATAAAATTACTCAAATCAATTATTAGGTTAATTATAAAATAACTTATATAAAAGATTTAAAGCTATATAAATTTAATAAATAATTGTTTCCTTGATAGAAATATAATTTAAATATTTTATTTTACTTCTTTTATATATTTTTATAGTGCTACGAATAATTCAAACAACTTTCTGAATGGCAATCAATCCTAACCCATTGTCTCCGCCTTGCCGAATATTTAAGTTTAATAAATTTTAAGTGAGTCCACCATTTGTCTACCATTATATTACTGGCCAAATTAAATAGAGATTTGAATGTCAATGTACATTCAATTAAATAAATTGACTTTATAACTATATATTCGAATATTAGAATTAACATAATTATTGTATGTGAAGGTATGGTAATTTTTTTATAGGATAGGGTAACAAACGAGCACACAGTCCATCTGATGGTAAGTGGTTGCTGTGGCCCATAGACATCTACATCTATCCTCAATTACGAATCAAAATGCAGATGCGTTGTCACCCGTGAGGACTAAGATGGAATACCTCATTTCCAGTAAAAAGGGTCTCCGGTTCTCTACACTCACCATACGAAATACAGTAGCATTAAGCTACTATTTCACGCTGGTAATCTGTGAGAGCGTGGTCCTTCCCCGGTCGAGCCGACCCATTCGTGCTACAACTATACTTCTAATATAACTGCAGCATGGCTCTACCACGTATAAAGGTCATCCGGTTAATATGGTCACTTTATTGTAACTCAAAAACTGGTCTTGTTTGCATAGATGGCTTCGTGATACGATAGCTCTTCATCGGTCAACCAAATAATAAAGGGTCAAAAGGGCTGCTTAATGGATACCGTTTTGAGAGTTGATATTATAGTAAATATTTTAGTCGATTTTAGTATAGTGTTGTGTAATTAGTTTTTTAAGTAGATTTTTCGAAGTGTTCCTAATAATTGTAAAAGCTTATTTGTAATTTTTTTCTCAATATATTAGTTATAGTATACGACATACGAAAGCAATCTTATTAAATATCACATTTCGTCGTTATGCAATATAAGAAAGGAAGCTGTTTACTCGCGACGCCACTCAGTCTACTCTAGGCTAGCGTACTTGGCACCCCTATGTAATAATATAACAGCCTAAGGCCGCCGTTTTCAGAACGTCGCGTCGCCCTATATAATACAAGAAGTATGTTCGATGGAATTTGGCCGTTGATAGAACATTCCAAGGTTAATTATTAGACTTCTTTACTATTTCTTTATTTATATATTTAATTCGACAAGAACACGTAGTTATTAAGGTCAAGCAAATAACTGAGTGAATGATTTGCTATAACATGTAAATAATAAAACTTTTAAAATAAAAATTTTACGTGGTAGAGCCATGCTGCAGTTATATTAATAGTATAGTTGTAGCACGAATGGGTCGGCTCGACTGGGGAAGAACCACGCTCTCACAGAATACCAGCGTGAAATAGTAGCTTAATGCTGCTGTATTTCGTATGGTGAGTGTAGAGAACCGAAGACCCTTTTTGCTGGAAACGAGGCATTCCATCTTAGTCCTCACGGGTGACAACGCATCTGCATTTTGATTCGTAATCGAGGATAGATGTAGATGTCTATGGGTCACAGCAACCACTTACCATCAGGTGGACTGTGTGCTCGTTTGTCACCCTACAATAAATAAATAAAAAAAAATAAAAAAAAAACGTTATTAAACTTTTATAACAACGAAGGAGCTATGGTAGCTCAGATGATAAGCCGATGAAATACCATACTCTCTCAGAATATCAGCTTGAAATAGCGGCATAATTCTGTTTTATTTCGTGAGGTGAGTGTAGAGAACCGAAGACCAGACTAAGCATTAAAAATTGACAAGACTAAGCGTTAAAAAAGCAAGTAAAACGCATTTGCATTTTGATTCTCAGTTGATGATAGATGAACGAGTGTGTCTGTGGGCCACAGCATTCTCATACCTTCAAAATAATGTGCATATAGATAATATCTACTTGATGTATTTTCCTTCGTTTCAATTTTATTTACGTTACATTTTCGAAATTATTTGAAGGTTTTCTTCCGCAAACTATGTAAACGTATTTAATAAAATTAGATTTTAATAACATTTAATTCTTATTATTTTATCTTTGTAAGTTAGTTAAGTTTAATTTTATTTTTATTATTTTCAATGTTTTTTTTCTAAGTTTTATAATATTTGATAAACCAACTACATTTCCGGAGACACAGATCTATAACATAACTATATTATATTTCCATGCCATGCTTAGTGCTTCTACTTTTGAGAATTCAGTTAGCTTGATCACATGATGTACAACTCTGCTGCTCCTTCTCGCGTTCTATGAAATTTACAGCGAAGGCCTAACCTACCACAGTCTAAAATATTACATACATAAATAGAACTTGCTAATGTTTGAACTCGATAGTGGCTTTATTTACCAAGCAGCCCCAGAAGGGAGGTAACGTTTTTCGAGTGTATGTATGTATGTGTATTTTTAAGCTCTGTGGCCTAAACAGCTTGACGTATTCTAAAATGTGGCGTGTCGTCAGCTTCGTGTTCGTGGTAGTAACTCATGGTATTTAGCATAACAATTTTCTCCTTTAGGTAAATTTTTTACGAAGTCAGTTTTTTCAAATTTCTGTTCTAACTATTGGATTTGCTAATAGAAACAGAAACAGATTTAAAAACTTAATTGTTAAATATATATAAAAAATAATTCTTTTTGAAAGCAAGTTTTTTTAATTTACCACTGGTTCGGTAAAAACATCCGTCCGGGGAAGAACTACTGGCAAGAAGCCAATTGAAACTACTTAAAAAAATAACACCTTACAATCATGTATGTTACAATTAACAACGCAAAACAATTTAGAAATAGCTTGGTAGCGATCACTCTTTCCAGGGATTTTTTTTTCATCCATAAATTCCTTAATATTATAATAACTCTTTTTATACAAACTTAGTTTAATGAGGTTTTTGAACTTTGTGCAGGTCAAATTTCGTATATTTTCTGGGAATTTGTTATAAAAACGTATACATCGCCCCAAGAATGAATTACTGACTCGATAGAGTCGAGTAACTGGTACTACCAGCTTGTGTCTGTTCCTAGTATTTACTGAATGAATATCACTTATTTTTGTAAAACTACTTTTGTTTTTGTGTACGTACGTTACACTTTTAAAAATGTATTGAGAGGCCAATGTTAATATATTAATTTTATTTACGTTTATTTCCATGAATTTTACTTAATAAATTTATAATAACAAAATGAAATTACAGACCACCTGATGGTAAGTAATTATTGTAGTTCATGGGTACCTGGTGCCAACTTCAAACGAAGAAGACTATACATGCGTTGTTATCTCTGAGGATTAAACTGGAGTGCCTCGCAGCCTGTACTTATACTGGTTCAGTACCTTTCATACCGGAACCAAGCAAAGCACGAACTACTACTTGATGGTAGAAATATTTAAGATGGAGTCCCACGATCTATTATAATTAAAAGATTCAGATAATGAATAATCCAATATAGGGGTGACTAGTAAAGAATGTCATATGACAAGTTCACCCTTTGGAACCCCTACTCGAAGGTGATGGGTGCCGGCAAAAGGGTGCTAGGGGGTGCCCTTGCACCCCTCTGTCAGGAAAGAAAATACATACTAAATTTTTAAATTGTTTTATTAGCTACTGCTTGAATAAAGCGTCCAGGTTGCTGTCCAAATTTGTTCATCACTTTGTCAATAAATTCAGTATCTTCTTTTACTCTATCCATGTGAACACTGAGCATATCACGCGGCAGCGGGGATTTCCCGAACAATGTTGCAAACCATCGACTACAGAAAATAAGTATGTATTTCGATGAGCGAAATATGTTCAATAAAATACCCGCGCCATTTGAATTTTACATTACATTAAACTACATAATATACATATATATTTTATATTAGTTAATTGTATAATGTGTACGTGCAGATGCACTTCCCTGAAAGTAATCCTGGTGGCGTCCATATTGAAGGTATGTTGCAATAAAGGATAAATGAATAACAGTGTCTTGAATTGATGCATTTGAAAATCGAGGCTACTATTAAAACACGTGCATAATCCTAAACTGATGCCCGTATAGTAAAAATGATAACTAAACAACGAATCATGTAATAATGTCCAACAATTATTTGAATTGAAATCGCAACAATAAAATATCCTATTATATAATTTTGCCCTATACCCAAATATGTCTTTCTTGAAAAGTACAATAGGCTTCTATTATACTTTCACGAAAGATAGGTTTTACGTGAATCGAGTACTGTTATTATTGTTGTAAGAATAACTAATATAAGATTCTCATTTTGTATTTATTTATTCGATCGTATATTTAATTATTTACTTACGTAGTTATTTCAATTCTACGATCACCATTTGTTTTACCTTTACCATTACCGTAGCAGCCTGTCAAAGTCCGTACGTACGTATGTCCGAACGTAGGCCGACTAACGTAGAACGAGTTTTGCCACAGTTGCTACGGTAGTCAGGCTGGTTGACAACCGTAAGGTTTTATATTATTTAGTTATTATTAGGAACGCGCTGCTACCTATCTCCTGGTTTGTTAGAGATAGTTGGCAGTGTAAATTATTTCTATGAAAGTAAACATTGCTTAACGATATATGACTTTATATGTTCGTATAATATATGTTCGAGTTTGTATAAATATAACTCAGAAGATTGATTGTTAAAAATAATAATAGTGTGAGAGTGGATGTTCAACATGCTCTCCTGATATCGCAATTAATCAATATCGGCAATAAAATAGCATATTACACTATACATTCAGTATACAGCAATTAAAGTTAGACCATCCTGTAATAATGTACCGATAACCGATGGGGAAGAAAGGTTCTCGAGTGGCAGTTTCGTACCGGTAGGCGTAGTGTAGAGCGACCCCCCACTAGATGGAGTGACGACCTGGTAAGATATGCAGGAAGTCGATGGATGCAGGTGGCTCAGGACCGTGATTTGTGGCATTACTTGGGGTAGGCCTATGTTCAGCAGTGGACTTGTGAAGGGCTGTAATGATGATGATGATGATACTGTAATATGTACTTATCACACTTACACAGTAATGTAACACGAAGTACGTAATTGTAACACAGAACAGCCTCTCAGCAACACAATCTTCCTTGCCTGCACTAGAAGAATAACTACAACGGACATAGCCACGATATTGTCATTCTACGAGTCTCATAAAATGGCTCGTTCCCACTTGTCGCTCCATCTGATGTCGGCTTCTCTTTTCATACTAGTCGGTTGTCGGATCCGATTGAAGCTGGAGACACTTTTTGGGGTTCCGTAGTCAACTAGGAACCCTTATAGTTTCGCCATGTCTGTCTGTCCGTCTGTCCGTCCTCGCTTAAACTTTTTGACCGTTAGCACTAGAAAGCTGAAATTTGGTACAAATATGTGTATCAATCACGCCGACAAAGTGGTAAAATAAAAATTTGAAAAAAATGTTTTATTAGGGTAGCCCCCCTATATGTAAAGTGGGAAGCGATTTTTTTTTAATTTCATCCCTAACGTGTGATATATTATTGGAAAGGTATTTAAAAATGAATAGGAGTTTAGTAAAATCATTTTTTGATAATGTCAATAATTTCGGAAATAATCGCTCCGAAATTAAAAAACAATGTGTCCCCCCCCCCCTCTAACTTTTGAACCAGAAGTTTAGAAAATATGAAAAAAATCTGAAAAGTAGAACTTTATAAGGACTTTCTAGGAAAATCATTTTGAACTTGGATGGAAACAACAGTACCCACTCCTGGGAGCAGTTGCAGGAGCGCGGAGCGCTGCTGGAGCGCGAAAATAATGGATACCCACCTTTAAACTCGTAAGTGGGAACACTTATTGTGACGGACGGGAAACTACGGAACCCTACACTGAGCGTGGCCCGACACGCTCTTGGCCGGTTTTTGTTAGTCTACGCGAGGCGACTGTACACGATGGACGTCAAAGAAGCTTTTGTTGTGATGTATTATTTAAGAAGAAACAAACTTATCGCCAAGCAGATATTTTATAATGCTTGTTTTTATAATTATTTAAAATTTTGTCCCAAAGAACATCTGTTTCCGGAACTAGTGTGATCAAATCTTCAGGATTTATACCACCTTTTTCAACTATTACGAACTATACGTACTATAAACATACAACAACACTGAAAAAGGTAAAAAAGGGTGACACTGAAAAATGGTGAGCAGGGAGGAGGTTGCCGGGCTCGACATTTGACATAATGTTAACAGCGTCATACGTACTAATGGGCGAACGAGATTCAAAGCGATTTTTTTACGGACGTAAAGGGCTGGCAATACACCAAACATTTCTTGTCGGCGCCGACATAAAAACAGCGTCGGATAAGAGTGAATAGCTTCATATAAAATGGTCTGCCACTGGAGCAGCCAATTTTCTGTCGGGCCCGACACCGTACACGGCCTCTTAGGCGGAATCTCTCGCGCACGGTGCCTACACTAAATTTTATACTGCACAAACAAATGGGGGTTTCTCGACGTACCCTCAATTCCAATTCGCCATCATCAATATGACGCTCCGCTAGAGTGATGCAACCTCTCGCTCAAACTTAAATACACACAAAAACTCTACAGATTAATTTTATTATTCATTATATAAAGTATAATATTTTTTTTTACTTTCAATATTACGTCCTGCAACTTTGTGTGCAATACCGTAACATTCATTCTCTTCTTTAATAGCCTACATAATTATTTTTAATTAGATAAATCGCGCACGCAAGTTAAATAAAGTTTTATCGCTGCGCACGTGTGTCCGTATTACTTTGCGCCTTTTCCCCTTCCTACGTCACGGCGGACTTTCCGTTGTTTCTAAGGACTTGTCAATATAGAGTAAAAAATACGTTACAAAATATTGAATAAGTTAGTAGGTTAGGTAACTTTTTCGAATATGATCGATTGACAACATTTTCGCTACTATATGAGTTCTGCGATGCCTAACGTATGCTTCGGAAGAAATAGGTAGGTAGTGTAAACAACATATAAACCCGAAATACGATTCCTAACAGAAATCTCATCGTACTGTACTTAGTAAAAATCTTGTAAACAAAGTTTTTATTTCAGTATCTTGTGTTATTATACCTTAAAATATTTTTATTACGGAAGACAAGTATAGGTATATAAGTATGTACTTAGATAGTGAAGAAATATATAGAAATTTCAACTAAGTTTTGTAATAATAATATACAGTACTATATATAGTTCCTAGTACTAACTATATTTATATATATATATATTTAAATAACATCAAAACTATTTTAACAAGCATTTAGAAAAACTATTTACGTAAACAGCGTTAAAAACTATACTTAACATTAACTCGCCTAGAACGCGCTAGCCCTGACTGCGTATGCAGCCAGATTGTAGGTAATTATTTCACGCAGGTATCAAGAGTGACAGAGACCTGTTACAGATAATACCAAACGTACTATCCTAGCAAAAAAAACTCGTTCACTCTCATTTTGAATAAACGAAAATTATGTGGGTTAAAACGAGAATATTTATATTATAAAATTAGAATTACAAAAAATATTCTCGTTTTAATTCTGTTTTAGAGAGCTAACACTTCTCTTGTCACCTGCAATGAACTTTAAACAAAGAAGATCATTGTCACTACTCAAAACAGAATTTAATCCCTCAGAGTATGCGTGGTAGATAACTCCCTTTGTAACGCCCTTCTCTTTGCCATCTGTCATGTTTGCCATCTTTTGTGACCAGGACAATGATTTCTTCTTAGTGAAAAACTTTATTACGTTATTTTCTCTTGGTAAATTAAGGTCAAATATTCAAGCGCTACTAAATTTTAAGACGTAGTTAATTCTCATGGTGTTACAGTCAATTTGACTCAAAGTGATAGAGACACCACGAGACTTTACAGCATTTAAAAACTGAGCAAAGTATGAGTATATGGGCATTTGTTGTTTTAAATGTAGGTATCATAAAAAAATGAAAATGTATTGCAAATAAATATCTCTATCTTCAAAATAGGTAAATAACATACATCATCATCACATCATCATCATCATCCTGTGGCAGTCCACTGTTGGTCATAGGCCTCTTCCACGGCGCGCCAATTAGCCTGGTCTTCGGCTACACGCATGCAGTTTCTACCAGCCACCTTACTCAGATGGGTCACTACATCTAATAAGGGGCCGTTCCACACTACGTTTGCTTAGACCCCAGGCAAGACTCTAGACTAGGGGTCTTCTCTCTATAACACATCTACTTAACTGGTCGTCATTTCTGCTAAAGACGTGACGAGCCCATTGCCACTTTAGTTTTCTTTACAAACACAGAGGGCTATGACAGTAGTTTTGTTTCTCCGGCGGATTTCTTCATTACGAATTTTATCCACCAGAGAAACTGAGCATAGCTCTTTCCATCGCTCGCCGAGCGACCTTAAGCTTGTGAAGTAGCCGTATCGCCAGTGTCCGCCTTGTTGCAATATCTGTCCGAGGTAGTTATATTCCTTGACAACTTCAAGAATCTCACCATCAACAGTAATTGGAACTGGCCTGATTTGATAATTGAACATAAGTTTCGTCTTATTCGGATTTATACACAGACCAAGTCGGGAAGATTCAATAAGTCTGTTCACCATGTCCTGAAGCTCTTGAAGCGATACTGTCATGACGACGATATTATCAACAAAGCGAAAGTGTAAGATGCACTCACAGGTCGTTCATATGTAAATAACATACAAAGACTATTAATTTTTCTTTCCACTTATATCAGTTTCACATTATTCAATTCCTTATTAACTAATCCCTTCCACCTTATAAGAGCTTAATATGTTTATACACAAATATTCGATACAACGATTACTCTCTCCCAGATTTCAAAAAATATGAAGGAGGCACATGACACTAGCACCAAACTCATTTGTTGGTCCCCCTGAATAGAACGACAAATTGGAGACGGGTCTGTAGTCCACAGCAAAATAACTGGCGAACTAGTTTTAGTAGGTTTGGTCCCTTTGCAAGCACTAACTTAGATCAAATTCATATAAAAAATCCAGCTATAGTGATTGTACATCACACAGCTCAGGCACGAACAAGTCTAATAATAGGCACACTGGCCCAGATAAAATCCTAGCTTGATGCTTCCGTACACTGCATCTGCCTGACCGTCGCCGCTGCAACCGTGATATAATATGATGTAAGAAAGCACTACTGATTGCATGGTCAGCACGTCTTTTAGGCGCAGAGCACGGCATGATTTTACTACCTACCGTAGCAAAATAAGATTTATGAATAATACATGAACACGCTCTACAAAATATAAATATTTTGTTCCAATACTAGAAACACATTCCTACTAATACACAAAGTCTTTAACTGTTATTTATCTTCATTGTTGTTAATAATACGAGATTTCAAAACAATCTTTCACTTTTTGGGTATATGTGAGTATATTTTTATTAGTTATTTTTTGTAAGTTTTAAGAATTTTTAATGCCAATATAATGCCATAAAAAGTGCTCCTCTCCTTGTAAAAAGTTTCTATTAATGCTGCTACCCCACGTTACATCTAGTTTATCATGTACTACCATGTTGATTCATCAAGTGAACTAGTAAGATGGTAAGACATGCAGCAAGTCAAACGATGCAGGTGGCTCAGGATCGTGTTTTGTGGCATTTTGTTGGCCTCTCTCATAGTAGTCTTTTACCACACCCACGGGACGAAATGAGCTTATGGATTTTGTTATACTGCCATCAACGGCACAACACGGAAAAAAACTCAGTCTTAGGCACCTAGGACTACACGTCAGAAGTGCAAACTTTTTAGCTTCACAAACTTGTAAACATTATTTTTGGGTTGTTAAGAAATATTTTACGAAGTTTTGTTTATTAAAAAAATGTTATCAACGTATTCTTGTGGTAATAAAATTTTCATTTATTGGGATGTTTTAGATGAAAAATAACGATTACTATCTATCAATGTAATACAAACAAATTTATAAATACATATCAATTATAAAAAATTAATCAGTTTTTACTTCTGGATTACTTTCATCGATTTGATGTGGTGTGGAAATATAAAAATTAATTGCATTACTAAAAACTTTATGGGACCTAATTTACTTACTGTTCAAGAAGTGCTAAAACAAATATAATCCTTTAGTTTACTTAGAAAAACGTGCCTCCAAAAAGATTGGCGTGATCAGCGAGTTGAACATTGTGTGAAACACAAGTTTTATCAGGTACTCGGCAATGTTTTCCCGAGAAATCTAGGCACGGCCCCGGTGGGTGTATAAAGCATCACCAGTTCTGTCGTCTGCATATCAATTAATGTTAACGGTTTGCATCATATCATTGATATGCAGAAGAAGCAGCGTTGGTGACAGCACGCATCCTTATGGAACACTAGCGTTAATGGGCTTGTAATCGGAGCATGCATCGTCTATTACGACCCAGAAAACTAATCATCCGATTGCACAATTTCTCAGGAAGCCCATACGAATGAAGTTTCGAAAGAAGCGTTTTGTGCCAAACCTGATCGAAGGCCTTCGCTTTATCCAAACTAACAGCTAACGCCTCCACTTGGACATACTGCCTCCTCTCATCTAGGAGTAAGGTAATCCAGAAGATCACGGTCGCTTTTTTAGGAATTTGATGCAATAAAGCTGTCTTGCATGAGTTCAGGACTACGCCTAGAGAGTAAGAGTACCGGAAAAGACGAATTAAAATGGATGGCAACTCCGGAGCATACATCTTCAGCACAATGGGTGGGACTCCATCAGGCCCACTCGAATGGTTGACGTCCAGGGAGAGGAGTGCCTTGCGCAATGAGCGCTGTGTAAACAGCACATCCTGCATGGAAATTTGACAGCACGGGATGGTGGGCGGTGTGTTCCCCTATTCAAGATGGACGCAAAGGCTTTGTCACTTGCAGCATAGGCCAGTAAATCGTTCTCCCTGTGCAGATATAGCAGAAATGGCTGGCAGCAGTTCCCTTGGAGAGCCTTGGTGTAAGAGACCAGAATGCTGGTGTTCCCGAAGGAATTTGAACTAGTTTCTCGCCAATTCTGCCAATATGCTCTGACTTTGCCTTGTAAATGTCACTTTGAAGGACCTGGAGGTGAAATTATACTTCTTTTGACGAGCGCTGGTGTTTGCATCCCGAGACGATGGTTCTTGAGTGCAGGCCCGGTAGCACAACTGCTTATAGCATGATGCAATTTTACAGGAGTGACCAAACCATGACTGGGTTGTGCTTCCGCTAGGCATCACAGATGATGGAATAAATATTTTCATTCCCTGAAGTACCACGGCGATCAGCGACAGAATTAGCAACAACGCTGGGATCATCCGGTGAGAATTAAACCTGCCTTCAAGAGTAGGATACAAAAAAGATGCCATGATGTCCCAATCGGCCGAACTATAGTGCTAAACACGTCGGCAACCTGCAGAACGCACCCGCTACGTTAGTGTGAGGAGCGCCATACTCCGGACAGGATAATGGTCCGACGAGCCTAGAGTGGTGCCGACGGAAACCTGATATCTGTTCGGATGAGAGGTCAGCAGAAGGTCTAACAAGGAAGGTGCATGATCCCCCACATATGGAATCCATGTAGGTGAAGTAACCAGTTGTGTACGGTCTATGCCAAGGCAATGTCATAAACCGATCTGCACGCATGATCGGTTAAACGTGAACCGAGCCATTCGGCGCGGTGGGCGATAAAATTACCGAGTATCACGATCTTTGCGGTTGAGATCTGTTGTAGCACGGAGTCTGCAGCCATTTGGATGTGGTCGATGAGTCGGTCTATGTCGGCATTACCGCTACAAGACCTATAGAGGCACCCGTAGACGTGGGTATGGTCGTCACTGTCCAAGCGCAGCTATTGGATGGACAGGTCCGTACCTTCAAGACTGCCGAGACATTGAAAACAGATGTCCTCTCTGACTTATACGCAAACTCCAGCCCTGGGTACACAGAAGTGTTCTAATTTATACCCCGGGTAGGAGAGATACGAAGTATCAGCCGGAGAGGACACCTGTGTCTTGGTTAGAAAGGGCAAGGCTGGCTTCTTCAGATTATAGTGGATGACGTAAAGGTTTGAATGAACTCCTCTGATGTTGCAGAAATTTATGGATATGGCAGGGGTCGCCTTTGTTTTATTGCTGCGCTTGATCCGAGTGTTTTCAGACTTGAGCGAAATTCCGCTCGTTTTCTTTAACTCCGCTACCATGTAAAAGGGAGGGGGAAGAGGAATTGGGCCTCCGGCCACCTGCACTTACCATGCAAATCACAGAAGTAAATTTCTACTTGACGCTGGTATTCTCCGAGCCGGCCCATACGTGCGACGACAGCAAAGCTGCCGCGTGGCTCTACCACTGTTAAAAACTGCTGGTATTTTACATCTAGCTTTATTCATGAGATTAGGTATCAGGTCATGTGATTTTTCTAGCATTTTACTCAGTCGCCTCTTACAAAATACACGAGAAAATAAACCGATGGACTCTCTTAAGGCAGTTGGTTATGCAAACTTACAAATTCGTTAATACTTAAAAATAAATAAAAGCGATTATACGAGTACATAGTAATTCAGTCCGTAATTATTTGGTTTTTTAACTCACAAATTGTAGGGTATTCGAAATGTTGATATGGCGTTATTTAAATTTGATAACAGTCTATTATTGAAAACGCTTTTTAAGATACTTTCTGGCATGGATACACAATTTTTTTGTTTTCCAAGAAATGTGTTGTTGCAGTAAGTATTCAAAGAATTAAAAGAAAAGTTATTTCAGTATTTAAGGTATTAATTTTTGAATATTTACTGCAACAACGCTTCTACGGAAGTAAACAATAATTTATCATATTTTTATAGTCCGGTTACGTAAGAAGTAGCAAAAGGGAGCGGTTGCTTAAAATAGGCTTTATAGGAACGAGGGTGGAGACAGCCTCCTTATCGATCACGAACTGCGAACGGGACAGGCGGATAGGCGCCGCCGATAGCAAATAAGACAATAGGTGTTCCCTCAACTTTTGCCATCTGTCGATTAACTTGCTTTGGCCTTGGTTTTAAGGATCTAACAAAACAAAAATATTAAAGACTTTAGTCCACACTTTTTAATTTTCATAAACCCAACTTTCACTTTATTTAACAGATGTCGCCTTTATTATAAAAAATGAGCCACTGAGAAAATTTTGCGGAATATAAAAAGTTTTTATGTAACTCTCCACCAGCATCTATACAAAAAATCGTACGTCTGGACTAATTTTTGAGACACTCGGACGGACTGGTTTTTCAGTCCAATATTTCAGACACACCTTCTATAACCTGCTCGAACGATGCTAGGGCACTACGATGAACGGGCATCTTTCACACAGTGAAAACTGTACTTAGGTAATTTCTTTAACTTTAGTGAATAAAAAGAAGCCGTTGTCAAATGGACAGCACTACAGTCCTGCTGTTAGGAGGGTAACCCAAAAGCTTAACCGTTGTGCTGTCTAGAAAATCACTCATTTAGGGCGCTAAGTGCGCGGCGCGTTATCATGGTGAAGCAGTAGCCCACGAAACCCTGGTTCGTTTGCTTGTTTCTTATAGTAGTGGATACTTCTGACAAGCAGGCAAGCAATAGGCAGTATACCATTCGGCATTAATAAGTAAAAAAATAAAATAAAATAAAATTGATTTATTTCAGACTTTTGTCCATAAAAATTAATAGTAGCATAAAAAGAGATCTTAAAATCTAGGTTAGTAACATTTTGGAAAATATTAATTTAAATATCTGCCTCCACTGGGCGACACCCCTGCAACATGTGTGTGAGCGTACACGCAGTGTCGCAGTATCGGACAGTCTGGCTTTTCACTGATTACTCTGAGAATGGTGTTGGCGCTACCCTGCACCGTGCGCAGGAGGGATGCGATTCGCTTGCGCACTACGGTGTAAAACCCATCAGTGTGCGCCAATGCGAACATCCCTGATGCACTACAGTAGCTTGGAAGCCCCAACAACATTCTCAGACTATTATTATATTATACTCGGAGAGCGTTGATAGCCCCCCCCCCCCCGCGTGTAGTTGACCCGTAGATTGCACGTATAAAGCGTTTGGAAGTATGCCTTAAACAGTGTTATTTTAACATCTGGGCTGCTACGTGCAAATCTGCGAGCCAACATGTTGCAGCGGACTACCATCGCCCCCCTTTCCCTTTCAATATCCTTGTCATCCTTCAAGTCCTCGGTAACCACCTGACCGAGATACTAGAAGGATGGCACCCTTACAAGTTCGCTACCGTTAAGTTTGACAGGTTACATCACCTTACGAGTCCTGGCTTTAAAAACCATCAACTCGCTTTTCCTAGCATTATACAATAGGCCGTGGGATTTTGCATACTCCTCGCATATTGAGATCAGCCTTCTTAGAGCCGCAACTGACGGACTCAGCAGCACCATGTCGTCCGCGTAACTGATGCTGTTTACACAGAGACCGTCAATGAAACAGCCGACACCGGCGCTGCCAAACCCAACAATGAACTCGTTGACATACAAGTTAAAAAGCGTCGGGGAGGTCAAACCACCCTCCTTCACCCCACACTCCAACCCGTACTCATCAGAAAGCTGATCCAACCATTTGACTTGGTTAGTCTGGTGGCCATACCAATATTTAAGAATATTTATAATCTCACCAGGAACTCCTGAATTTGTAGTTTTTTCCACAGGATGTCATACCTGACCAAGTCAAACGCCCTGGATAAGTCAAGAAACGCCGTGTAAACTGGATTTTTCCTATTCATATAATACCTGACAGTATGCTTGAGAGCCAGAATGGCGCATTCAGTTGACAGTTTTGGTCTGAAACCGAATTGAGCGTCGTGCAGAACCAGGTGACGCTTGAGCTGTCTCTCAACCAGACCGTCAAGTACTTTTTCTGTGATAGTGGCTAATGAAATCGGCCGATAGTTGGTCTTATCGGATATATCTCAAGTTTTATTCTTAACAATGACGCGGGGAGGACGTTTACGAAATTGAATTGATGTTACTTCAATTTCATATACGTCCACCCCGCCAAATAGAGGAAAGTAGAGATCAAAATTTTCGCTGTGGTAAGCGTTAGTTCAATCTGAAACAGCCAATCGTCGACTGACACTTTGGTTCTTGGTAGTATTCGTTGACCGTTATAATGTCGTAAACACGCCGAGACCAGCCTGCTTCAAATTTATTAATTATGCCACGGCACGGTGAGACACCTCGGTGAGGTTGAGCGGCATCCAAACCTAAACTATCCTCTTAACGGGAAGGTATTCGCGTAAAATCACGTAAATGCTTCCCAAACCAATATGTGCTAAATCTATTCATACGTATTTCGCCTATTCTCTTCCGTTAAATTCTTCACTACTAGCACGTTTTCTTTCGTGACAGCCGTCAAAGTTCGACCACTTCTTTCGTCATCTCTCAAAGTAAGTCAACCGTACTGAAATTTATTATAATAGTACACGGTTGCCTTAGAAGGGCCTATAAAACGATTCGACCGGTTTTAGACGACATTGGTAATCATAAAAAATTATCGCGTAAAAATGTTCCCAACGTACTAACTTAGATCCATTTTTCAATGAAATACGATCGATCTATCTATTTATCTGTAAAAGAAAATTTGAAATTGAAATATTCGTATGTTACGTGAACCTTTTAAAAGTAAATTATAACCGGCCGGTATCTCATACACAAAAACAATCGTGCTTCATCGACTACATATGTACCTACATATCATGTTATCATATTATTACTTATAAAATTACATGTAATTATAATAATTTACGATCAGAATGTGTACTGAGTAGAATGATTAGGTCACTTAGAAACTCAAATTTCATATTGTCAAAATTGTTGTATACAAACTTTGTCATTGTGAAGTTTGAGTCTCAACTTTCGAGTGTCTGAATACTAGAATCTCAGACTAGACTACAGATTGGTGATAAATAATTTCTGTAACAACTTCAAAATATTATCGTGTTTGAGATCAACAATAAAATAATATAATGACACTTCATCTCAATTTGTTACGGTTCATCCATAGTTATTTAATTTATGATGTAATTACTACATAATCAAACACTTGGACACAAAATAAAATAAATTATAAAGTAAGGAATATTACTAAAATTCACTTTCAAATTACCAGTTTTGAGATATGTTATTTAATTAGATTAACTGAAGACGAAAGCATTAAATTTAAAATGGTTACGGCAAGCCCAAATGACCTCACCTTTTTGTGCCAATCATCGATCGAAGAAACAGTAAAAGTTTAAAAACATACATTCTTTTATAAAAATAATTTTGTGTAAAATATTATTTGTAAATTTATTTCAATTATTTCTTTTGACTTTTGACTGTGGACTTTAAGTTCGCTTGGCGCTTCTATTTTAATAGAAGTGTCAAGTGTCGTACATCAAGCGAACTCAAAGTCCACCTCATGGTAAATGGCTACTATAGCCCATGGACACCTGCAACCAACTTCAAATAAAGAAGTCTACAGATGCGTATGTCTTACTTGCGATGACTCAGTCGGAATGCCTCCCAGCCTGGAATTATACTGGCTCTCTATACCCTTGAGACTGGAACACAGCTGCTTTATGACAGAAATGGGTGTGAAGTAACCTTCGGAAAATGAATAGGAAAATTTTAGGTTTCATTTCTTTTTCCGATAGTCTACTTTCTGCATTCTAGGTTAAATAAAAAATATGAAAAATACTTTCAAAAATATTTTAAAAGTACTGTTCATTTACTTTAGACATTTAAACACATATACCAGATGTATAAGAAGGACTAAATGTTTTACACCACAACGCACCAAGCTGTACAAAAGACGGTTCCATTAATCTCATGTGGTGACAAAATCTTTGTTCCTCAATAGGAAGCATGACAGTGACTACAAATTACCTAACCTATCCCGTCGGGACACTTTCTGGTCCTAAAAGTCCCTTGACCCGTGACCTGAATGTTTTAACTAAGGTTTAATAAAGCAAAAACATCGTAAAGTCATTCAATAAGTACACGCTTCAAAGAATTTGAATTATAATATTATCTTAGGGGTTGAAGCATGCCTTTGGTTATTAGTCTGTAACCGTCAGCACCTTAACATGGGACTCTACTTTTGTCGCCCCCCGGCGCCTGTAGCGATGTCTTAATACGTGTATTAAATTACGATATATCAAGAGCTAAGTGATTTTCGTGACATTTCCCATATGAAAATGTTATTTTTTAACTTATTGTTGCGCGTTATAATTAGCGCCTGGTATGTGGCGGCTGATTATTATCGCCATCTGGTATCAAGCAGCAGAAATAGGAGCGTCAAGATCTTTCTAGAACTCTCCCACTAGCGCAATCTAGTATCGAATGGAAGAACTAAGCTTTCTCGAAAACTCCACACTCGAAGTTTCTGAACCTGGTCGGTCGGGGGCCGGTATTTGCTGAAATATTCTGAATGTTTCGGTGGAAAAGGCCTATATAAAGCTGTTAGGGCCGCTACCGGGGCAGTATTGACTTGGTGATACAAGTGAAGACTTAGGAGCGAAATAAAGTGAACTAAAGTGTTAAGTATGATTAATTATTAGTGTGTTTAATTAGTGTTCGGTAATTAAAGTGTCAATTTTGGTAATTCAATCGGCAGTTTTTATTGTCACGAACCCTAAGCTCGTAACATAATTATATACCAGTGCTCAACTGTAATCGCACTGTTTTGGCGTAAAAAGCCCATTCACTCTTGTATTGAAGATGCCCAGATTGTAATCGGAGAGAAGGACAGACACTAATAGATAATTCTACTTCTTTGTTGTACGTATTATTAATGACGCAGTTTGAATGCGTAGAATAGGAACAGAAGACACTTTATGGCCTAATAGTACGATGGTGGAAAGGGGGTGGAAAAATTAAGGCTTGTATTTTCTGTGCCACTCTATGAAATACGAGTATACTCTATAAAACATCGAAGGGCTAACTACTTTACGCCTCTGGTCAAGGCTGACAAAATTGAAATCAAACAAATCAAGGTTATCAATAAGCCTCTTAACACGTCCCTTCTATATGTAACAACAATAGGTACTCCATGCACGTACGGACTTGCGCTTTATATAATGTAAGAAGCTGCCCTGGCGTGAAGAACCGCCGCAGCTGTGCGAGGACATCTAGTTTATTTGTGGCTGCTTTTGCCCTGGTCTCAATGAGCACCAATAGTTGAGGTTCAGAGAAATCTTAACTCCTTACAGCCGAAAGCGGTCAGTGTACTGTAAAGATACATCCCGGAAAGTATGTAGGAGCCGGGATGCACGCTCGACCATATCTTCTCCCGGACTGAATTTGATCCCGACTGGCCCGAGCATTCGGCTAGTATCTCTCCACAACTGTGCGGTCGTTTGCGTACCCATAGATATCGATTCGTTAATAAATAAATAATTTAACTGTTTGCGAATATTCTCGAAACATATTTGTATTACTTACGATGAATTAACGTTTAGCATTATCTATCAACATGTCAACTTGAGTCTGTCAGGTACCTCCATAAATATGTATGTTTTTATTACTCTAAGGATCCCTGACTATATAGTAGACTATATAATAACCCGTGCAGGCACTGATATTTTCAGTGTTACTGGAAGGTTATATTTCTTACAATTAACGTAACTTTTTTCGATCCATGTTACTTTTACGAAAAATACTTCGGAAAATTATTATAATTTTTTGAAAAATTACATTTATTTAACAAAACTACAATTTCGATATGTTCTGTGTAACAAGTCATCAAACGCCTGATATTTTCATTATTATTAGAAATAACTAACAGTTCTGCCAGCCTGACACACTTGACATTTAGTAATCCATATTTTTGTTGTGTACGTTGGATATATCCGAAGGACTAGATTCAATTCCATTAAATGACATTGTGAACGTTGTCATTTACATGATCTACATGATATAATTTGATATTATTATATTCAAGTATTATAATATTACAATTTTATATAAGAGAGAGAAAAAAAACGTATACCTGATGTTAAATGACCGCGACCCATGAACGACTGCAAAACCAAGGGAATTAATTGCAAGTGCGTTGCTGGCGTTTAAAAAGGGTAGACTATTCTTGAATTTATATAAGATTCCTTGATTGATGTTTGAAACCGGAATTAGAGTTAGTAGAATTTTTAGTTTCTCGCTATGTCGTTAAAAATTTATCAGGATTAAACTGATCAACTACCGCTGTTTTTCAACAGCAAAATTACAACGTAAAACGTCGAAGAGGCACTAAATACGTGAATTTTATGTTGCACATAAAGAAGTGCTTTTATAAGGCTTTGAAAAAGGAGGAGGAGGATATTGCTATTGGACTATTTCAATTTTGCTTGTAATATGATAATATCTCCCAGGTTCATTTATCAACTTTGCCGACTTTTATCAAAACATTATATTTCACAAAGTTGTTATTTTTAATTTTAATAAAAGCTAGTGATAATCGTAGATGTTTATATATATTTTAAATAATTTAATAAGTAGAAGATTACTTAATTTTAGTGATGATTCATAATCACACTGAAAAAGGTATGACATATATAGATACACTATATTTATCTAGTATATTATATGTATATAAAACTCTCTATTACCAATGCGAAATGTGTAAAAATAGCTACAGGCGAATTTATGTTGGAATAACTATACTTTTTATTTCCATATAAAATTCTAAAAAATCGCCCTTCATTGGGTTTTTATTATGTTAATCAGGCCATATTTTTTCAATCCCATGAAACAATATAATTAACCTAGAACAATCAATCAAACCAAATAAAGTACGAACTTGAAATAAATTGCCTACTCAAATCTACGCGTATTTATTTCACAATCACTTTAGAAAGTAACCATCACGCCACAACAAAATAATTTTAACCTTTCGCCATTATTGGAATAGCATTTGCATGAAAATTGTATTTTATTTTATTACACTTTATATCAAAAAACGCGAAGAAAATTTACCATTTTTTGATATTTTTAATTCAAGTATGAAATAGATTCAGTGTTAGTATAAGTAGTATTCAGTATTCATTTTTTATCAAGCGTATCAATAATAATATACTAATTGGATGAATGGTCTAAGGTAATATAATAGATACATAATATATTGGCCTTCGTAGAGCTGTTACTTCGTAGCACTACGAGACTTAGGAGCGCTGTGTAGGTATCTTCTACGGCGCTAACCTCTGACCTTTCGTAGCCCGGTTTCGGTTAATATAACATGCACAGACCTCGCTCGCTCAGTTTGATGTAATTTAATACACATGTGCATGAATGAACTATATAACACAAAGCTTTCAATAGAAGCCTTTTGCATTTGTATTCAGTAACAATCCAAGCGGCGGTCGAAAATGATTCGCCATGCGGAATAAGTAGAAAATATATTTTTTTATTTTCTGGGTATTAATAATAAACCAGCAGTCTGGTGGTTTCTAACTTAGGCAAAAAAATTGAATTTTTTTGCAAAATTTATATATTAAATGTAAGTGTAATTATTTTTTGATTTGATAGGGTTTTATCAGTAAAATAAAACTTCGAGTCTGGCACACATACTCTTGACACGATTATTTAATATTTAACTAAAATTCATAAAATAAAAAAGTAGGTATATTTTTCTAATTACTCCGTATGACCGACTTTTTCGATGGTCACCGCTTGGACTATATCATGCTACATACTTTTTATAATATAAACATATTATAAAAAGTTTACCACCAAATAATTAAATTTATTAAAAATAATTCAATATAATAAGTGAAAAGTGCAATACAATAAATACACATAACATTAAAATCCACAATTACAATTCCTCCAAACATTTTTAATATCTAATATTCGAAGTCTTTTCAATCATTAATCTGTAGTTAAACATTTTCCATATCGCCTCTTAAGACACTCGCGGGATGTTAAAAGGTGATGAATTCGCTTATACGTCGCCACCATCAACAACTCAAAATTTTAAAAATCTTTATTTAAACGGCTTATTGCACGCTTCATCACGCGAAGCGTTATTTTTATTAGGTATTAGGTAGTGTTCTACGGTCAACACGTTAAGGTCAAGCAATTTTGTAGTCTTAAAATGCCTCTATCAAACCATATTATAATATAAGTGCCTTATATCAAGAAAATACTCTAATTAATTTATCTTATTTTTTTTCTAAAAATCATTATAAACTGGTACTTTGAAAAAAAATCGATTGGAAAAAATTTTTGAGTGTATGTCCGGATGTTGATTACGTATATGGTCTTGATAATTCGTGAAAAAATATCAAGACCGGGTTTTTATTAGCTCCAGAATTACATCAACTGGTTCCCTATTTCATAGCAATAGCCTTTTTTTTATAGAATAAGTGTGACAAACGAGCACACAGTCCATCTGATGATAAGTGGATGCTGTAGCCTGTAGACATCTACACTTAACCTCGATTAAGAATCAGAATTCAGATGCATAGTCACTCCTGAGGACTAAGAAGGAACGCCACGATTCCAGTAAAATGGGTCTCCGTTTCTCTACGCTCACCATACGAAACACAGCAGCATTAAGCTGCTATTTTACGCTGGTATTCTGTAAGCGTGGTCCTCCCCGGTCAAGCCGACCCGTTTGTACGACAACCATAATAAAGCTAACGCGTAATTTGTTAATAAAATGATTTTAATGTTTTATTGCTATTAAAAATTTAAAGACATTTTCATTTTATTTTAGCCACTAATAGACAAAGGACAAGTGTACAGCCATATCGATAATACAGCCTATATCGATTTTATAAGAACTTTGTGTAATTGAATTATTTTGGTAAACGTTATAAAGTTTTTTCTCTGTAGGTAACAACACTGCCTGTTAAAACAATAGAGCGTTAAATTTAAGCTGCGTGAATAATTTATTTTAAATATCAGGAATACAATTTATTTATTTTTTTCATCAAAAATGAAAAGCTCCTGAGGCGTGCACTTTTGAATTTTCCGAATTATACTTGTAAATTGGCATTAAATCTCGAACAGCAAGCAGCTATTCACATACTGCTAAAATGATTGAAATTGAGTTATTGACAACCATACTGTTAAAGGATTACATTACATATGGCCGGACTAAATAACATGTTACTTGTCAATTACCAGCGTTTTAACACCTATTAATATTCATTGCCATTAACATGCATGTTCATAAATCTTAACATCATTTAAGCGACAGCTATAATGTTATACACTTATTTACATTTACCTCTTGTGATGTAATTTTAATTACTTCAAAATTATTTCTGTCAATTGCAGTGCGTTGTGTTACGTACTGAGGGATGTAGATTTAAGTTCACCGCTGGACATGCCTCTTCCAATTGGTAAACATTTTTTTAAAGATTTACCCATACTCACCATTTTGGATCTGGAGATATAATTTAGTGTGCGTTGCACCAATAGCTAGTTTGTGAGATTCTGCATTTTATACTCGGCATTTTCAAATAAATATATCACCATTTATCCTCGTCAGCTGATTAACAAGTGTGTTTGAAATTTAGAGAAAAAATTGATGCATGCACGTTACCAGATAATCATTTATTTATTTTTATATAAAGAGCAGACTTAATGCCTTATGGAATTCTATACAGTCAACCATGGATGATTTGAGAAACTGTGACAGGTGCAAACAATCACATCATAAATTTAATTAAAAAAAGATGTATAAGGTACAATAAAATGTAAATAGAAATAATATATAGATTAAAGTTATTAAAATATAAATACTTAATATTTGCTATAAAATATAGATTAAATAATAAACTAATAAACAGGAACCTATATACAAAAACTCTAAATAAATGAAATAATACAATGCAAAATAAAATAACACGATACATAATAAAATATACGTACAAAATATCAGTTATAAAACGAAAGAGAGATGAAAATAAAAGACGGATAAATCAGGCGGAATTCTTCTTATGATAGAATTCTATAACTAGACTCTTAAAATAATTCTTGTTACTTGTAACCTTTATATCAATACGCAGAGCATTCTAGAGCATTATGCACTGCACAGTTAAAGTGGAATTAAAGAAAACACTCTGTCATGTGATGGAATACGAATTTTAAGACTATTTTGAATACGTAGAATTTCTACCGTGAGTAGAATTCTTAAGATGAGAAGAAGAATTTGGGTCATTTAAAATTGAATGTAGTACCTACTTGTAAAATAAGGGAGCTACGCTTTTGACAGATAGAAATCCATTTGAATTGAGAACGACAGTGGGAAACATGGTAATACTTACGTAAGCCGAAAATGAATATAATGCAAATTTGTAGAGAAGGCGGTCCAACTTATCTAGAAGATAATGAGATAGATAGAGTAACACACATCCGCATAATTAATAATAGGCAATATCGAAGACTGGATAAGTAGAAATTTAGCTTTAAAAGGCAGAAAATTTTTGAGACGACAAAGAGAACATAGGGTGGCATTAAATTTACGGCGTCCCTCCATCTCTACGTAATAATTCTATATAATTTATAATAATAGCTTTTTGTCGAATCCTAATTATTGATGAAAATACGATTAACCTACTTTTTATAGAATAAGGGTGACAAACGAGCAAGCAGTCCAGCTGATGGTAAGTGGCTGCTGGGGCCCATAGACATTTACATTTATCCTCGATCAATAATCAAAATGCTAATGCGTTGTCAACTCTGAGGGCTAAGATGGAAAGCATCGTTTCCAGTAGAAAGGGTCTCCGATTCTCTACACTCACTCATGATGATGATGTTCATAATTATGATGATGAATATGTGTGAGAGTTTGAGACAGGTAATTTTGTAGGATTTTTTCAGAAAACTGTCAATGAAAAGTGAAAATGAAAAGTTGATAAATTAAATTCAAATTTTTTTATTGTAAAAAGCAAAATTAACCCCTTGGTGTCGAAAATTCAGATATTGAGGTGTTGATAAACGTGTCTTTTGTTGTTCTATTTTGCTTTTGCTCTATCTTAATATGTATAAATTACGTGTCACGTTGTTTGTCCGTGGTGGACTCCTAATCTACTTAACCGATTATAATCAAATTTGCACACCATGTGCAGTTTGGTACAACTTGAGAGATAGTTTTTTGTCCATGAGTGACCCACAATTATTTTTTTGGGAATTTAAGGATTTTTAATAGGACATGACAAAAGGTCGTCAAAAAGGGCAGAATAACTTCTGCCTGGCAAGCTAGTTTTATAAAATAAGCTAGTTTTATAAAAAGTTTACTCTTATTCTAATCGAGACCTATCTTCTTTATTTAAACTGGCAACGCGATCTAGCTTCGGCTGGGTAGTATGTAACGTGGCGTTGTTTAGATTTAAATAATTTAAGACAATTTATTAAATAAGTTTTTTTAAGTCGAAGTTTTTCGGATAAAATAAAGTCTTAGATCACCCTGATATTACTCTCTATCTCTTTATGAAATTTCCAATTCAAAAAAAGACCTATTTAAAAAAAAAGAAATTTTAATAATAATAGTATTTAATAATAATATTTTTTGCCAAAAATAATAGGTTTACACATTAAAACAAGTAACTAAACACATAACATAAGTATAGACTTAAAAAAGTCAAAAGTTTAAAATGTCTTCATCATTATCATCATTACAGCCCTTCACAAGTCCACTGCTGAACATAGGCCTCCCCAAGTAATGCCACAAAGCACGGTCCTGAGCCACCTGCATCCATCGACTTCCTGCATATCTTACCAGGTCGTCACTCCATCTAGTGGGGGGTCGCCCTACACTACGCCTACCGGTACGAGGCTGCCACTCGAGAACCTTTCTTCCCCATCGGTTATCGGTTCTTCGAGCTATATGGCCGGCCCATTGCCACTTCAGCTTACTAATCCGTTGGGCTATGTCGGTCACTCTGGTTTTACTGCGGATATCCTCATTTCTGAGTCTATCACGCAGAGAAACTCCGAGCATAGCCCTCTCCATAGCTCGCTGAGCGACCTTGAGCGTCCTCATACGGCCAGCAGTGAAGGACCACGTCTCAGATCCGTAAGTCATCACTGGCAACACGCACTGGTTGTACAATCTAGTTTTTAGAGATTGAGGTATACCTGACGAGAAGATATGTCGTAATTTCCCGAACGCTACCCAGCCGAGTTGAATCCGTCGATTGACCTCTCGGTCGAAGTTGGACTTACCTAGTCGGACTATTTGTCCCAGGTAGACGTACTCGTCAACAACTTCGAGCATAGTGCTCCCAACAACTACCGGCATAGGTGTGACATGGACATTAAACATGATCTTTGTTTTGTCCATGTTCATCTTAAGACCTATCCGTTGGGAGGCACTATTGAGGTCATTGAGCATAGTGCTTAAGTCCTCCAGCGATTCTGCCATAAGGACTATATCGTCGGCAAATCGAAGGTGAGTGATGTACTCGCCATTGATGTTAATACCGTATCCTTTCCAGTCCAGTAGCTTGAAAACGTCTTCCAAAGCAGCGGTGAAGAGTTTCGGGGATATAACGTCACCCTGTCTTACACCTCTCTGCAGTTGGATAGGTTTCGAGCTCTGGTTCTGTACTCGGATAGCCATCGTAACCCTACTGTACAAACACTTCAGCACTTCGATATACCGACAGTCAACTTGGCACCGCTGAAGGGACTGCAGCACCGCCCAAATTTCGACGGAATCAAAGGCTTTCTCATAGTCCACATACGCCAGGCAAAGTGGCAAATTGTACTCTTCAGTCTTCTGTACAATCTGCCGCAGGGTATGTATGTGGTCTATGGTACTGAAGCCTTTTCGGAAACCGGCTTGTTCGGGAGGCTGGAAGTCGTCGAGTCTGCGTGCGAGACGATTCGTAATGACTCTCGAAAACAGCACGTAGACGCGGCTCAGAAGGGAAATCGGTCTGTAGTTCTTCAAGAGAGCGGTGTCGCCTTTCTTAAAGAACAAGACCACCGCACTTCTGCTCCACGCCTCTGGAGTAGTGCCACCATGGAGGACGGAATTGAAGAGCCTCTGAAGGACTTCAAGTACCGGTGTTCCACCCGCTTTCAGAAGCTCCGCTGTAATTCCATCCTCGCCTGGGGCCCTGCCGTTTTTAAGGTGCTGGAGAGCCATTCTAATCTCGCTTAGACTGACGTCCGGGATATCATCGGAATAGTGTCGGATAAGACTTGCTCTTGGATCGTTACTCACACTTGCGTGTGGCTCCAACGATGATGTGTACAGCTGCCCATAGAACCTCTCAATCTCACTCAAAATCTCAGGTGTCCCGGAAACGATGCTGCCACACTCAGTCTTCAGCTTTGACAGTTGGCTCTTACGGGCAGACAGATCTCTGGCAAGGACTTTGGAGCCCTGGTTCCACTCGATCGCTTCTTTAATACGAGCAGTATTAAAGTTGCGTAAGTCTCGCCGCATGCATTTGGAGATCTGTCTGTTCAGTTGCCTGTATGCTGTCAAATCTGTTGACGATTGCAGCCTCATCTCCCGTCTAACAGCCATGAGATTAAGAGTGTGATCGGAGAGTTTTTGTGTTCTTCTGCGGCGGGTCTTGCAGAACTTAGCTCCGACCGCATGGACAGTTTCCACGAGCTTGTCATTCATATCGTCCACTGAATTGCAATCTTCTAGGCACTGAAAGCGGTTACGTAACTCGAGCTGAAAGTTTTCGGGACTCTGGATTAGAGCACGAGGGGGACGGAGCGTTGACTTCATTAGACGAGACCTCTCCAACTTAACGTTTAAGTTCAGTGTGCCTCTAACCATTCGGTGATCGCTGCCAGTTTTCACCCTTGCGATCACTGAGACATCACTGAACAGTTGGCGTCTGGTCGTCATAATGAAGTCAATCTCATTTTTTGTCGAACCGTCGGGGCTCGACCAGGTCCACTTCCTGTGGGGCCGCTTCTGGAAGAAAGAGTTCATCATAAAGAGTCCCTCTTTCTCCATAAAGTCCAAATTTCCCTAACTTCAGCTCACCGCTTTCTCTTGTGCCTAGTTTTGCGTTGAAGTCTCCCATCAACACCGTGTAGTGGGTTTTGGAGGAATGCATGGCTTTGGAAATATCCTCATACATTTCCTCCACCTCCTCATCGGGATGTGCCGAGGTTGGTGCGTAAACCTGTATGACCTTCAGCGAATATCGTTTGGTGATTCTGAGTATCAGGTACGCGACCCTCGTCGACACACTCCCAATCTTTACAACGTTGTTGACGAGAGACTTGTGGACGATAAATCCGACACCTCCTTGGGACAGATGGTCGCCCTCCCGGTGATAGAACAAGTTGCCGGATTCGAGAATCACCGTGTCCTCCCCCTCTCTTCGGACCTCGGATAATCCTATAATACTCCAGCGCAACTTGTCTATCTCTTCTTCCAGCTCCAGGATCTTCTCGTCAGTCCTCAGTGTGCGTGCGTTAAATGTTGCCAGGTCGAGTCGTCGTAGGTGGCAACCGAACCTCCACCGGAGATTCTTAGCACCCCCTGCCCCGCCGTTACCATGGTCGCCACCGTAGCCAGGAATAGCGGGGCCGCCGGGGACTGGGGGCCGTCTATTTGTGTCATTGTTCATGGGGGGTATATTGCCATAGTTGCCACGCTTGGCGAGCGGGTTGGCAACCGCAGTTTTTTTTTGTGTAATTGTTGTTATCAGGAAGATGCTGCTGCCCATCTCCTGCCTGTCTCTCTCTGTCGCCTTTTACGACACCCACGGGAAGATATGGGGTAGTGGATATTCTTAACCGCCACTACACGGCAATGTAGTGTAAAATGTCTTAATATCATACAAACAACCCCCTCAGCCCAATATAAAGCAGTTATTTCGTTATTACGGATAAATATTTCAATTTCATTTATATACATATTTATTAGGTGTATAAAAACAATTTAAAAAATTACAATAACCTATTGTAAACAATACAATTTTGATTGATTTTGTTCCTACGTTAAAGGCAATCCACCACGACCAAAGACCACTTCAAAGTACTCTGGGCAATAGAATAAATTTTCTGTTCCGTTGAACATAATCGAATTAGAGCGAGTGGTTGGCGAGCTAATGACTGCAATTATTGTCTTTGTGCCGTGTCAACATCAAATACAAATTTTGGAATATATCTATCGAATAAACGATATCTGTTAAGATATACATAGCCATTTACGTCACTAATTTCTTTGCAGAACATTGTTAAATTAATAAATCGTGCGACTAAAGTCATGCAAAATGGCGTTTTATAATTCGTTTGTACAAAACAAAAGTCAATACTCATGAAATATCTTATTTAGTCATGACCCTCGGTTATTGTTTGCAAATGCTCTGATAAAAATATTTTTTGTTCATTCCATTGCAGGCAGCAATAGAGTGGAATCATCAAGACTTAGAATAAATAATTCTCCAGCATTTATCTTTCCATCTGATTACAATGTATGTGTGTGTGTGTGTGTGTGTGTGTGTATATATTCTTTCCCATCCTTACCTTTCATTTGTACAATCTAAATATAATACTATCACTTGCAGAACTGAAGGCAAAAGTCGGGATATGTATATATTATGCATCCTTTACCTACAACTTTTATTTTAATAATTTACCTTCATACAATATGATTTTATTAATAACGCGTAAATCCTGGTAGCACTATTTCTGAGGGAGCCGCATGTTTCCATACATTTTCGTGAACTGCGACAGTTCGCACGAGTAACGCCTGACGTGTCCCTCCGCATTTAGCACCACAAGTGTTCTTGGCATGCCTCCCGGGCTCTTCCCATTTTCTGCCGCTACACATTTCCACAACGATGCCCCACTAATGTCGACATCAATCGTTATCGAGTTTATCTTTATGCAAAAATGTGTACGAATTTTTTTACAGACTGAGGATAAGTGATGAAATTATTATATTACGGTTTAAAATGAATTTCATGACAGCGAAATTATAGATAACCGATTATTTTGGCAAGTCCTCTTAATGTTACAAATTCTCGTAGGCGACATGGTAACAAGCCAACTGATGGCTAATCATGTTGATTGGCGCAGTGCACTATTAAAAAGAGGCCGAAAATAACTGTTTTAATTTTAAATCTTAATTTTAACAATTTTATACGTCTTTCTGTTTGAAATTTGTTTCATATTTACACATAACTACGTTTACAAAATGAATAATACGAAATTGAGGTCGGTGGCGCAATATTTACGGACGTCAATTAAAGAAACGCTTAAAGTAGTTCTCTCTTTTACTTTTGACTTAAAACTATGAAAGAGTCAGGTATAGAGATAATTAGTACTTAATTTAATGTAGCGATAATTAGGTAGCCACGGCTAGGTCGGGGTTATAATTCTACGTCCATTCGCATTAATTAAAAACTTATATTATGACATTGGTAGTAGATTGTAGGTGAAGGAAGTATTATTAAAAAGACTATCAAAGTTTAGTCTTTTAGCTCCAAAAACTACTTATGCTGGGGATGTTTACCCGATCTTTCAATCATTAAACGTTATTTAAGATACAGGAAGGTGAACAAGTGTTGTGCATATGATCCTATATTGTTTATTTTGAATGTTTATTACGAATGTTTCTCATTTGATATGTTTCTCGGCACGTCTTTAAAATACCAGATGGATCGAGAATGAGCGAGAGGTTGCATCACTCTAGCGGAGCGTCATGTCGATGGTGGCGAGTTAGCAATGAGGGTAGATCGGGAAACCTGCACTCGTTTGTGCATTATTAACTTCAGTGTAGGTGCCGAGTGCGAGAGATTCTGCTTAAGTCATTCTACGAATGCTAAGACATTGAGTTATACAACACTAGAGGAGCAAACCACATAACAGCGCGTCGAAAAAAGTGTAGCCACTATCCAAACGCGACGACGTAGCTTTGAAACTAATAACAATTTTAAATAAACATATAAGTATCTATCTCACTTACATAACTTGCGAAAACAATATCGTCGCTGAGATTAGATAAAGATAGACGCACAAACATGCAATGGCGGGTTGGTGTGGCTTACTATATGAAATTCTACCTAAAATACGCAATAAAATGAATTTTTTTAAGCTGCAGTTAATTGTTTTTATATCAAAAAGTATATTTTATTTTAAAATCTTTATTGCGTCCCCTGAGAAAAAAAGGATACAAGGCTTATTAGATGAATAGAAGTAAACATAATGATGAAATTGTTTTATTTCATCATTATGTTTACTTCTATTCATATTTTTATAAGTATTTTTACTGCACTAATAAATCAAACAATATAAATTAGGTAATAATAAAAAATAATTAATATAAAATAAGTAGGTAATATATATATATATATATATATATATATATATATATATATATATATATATATATATATATATATATATATAATTCATAAATAAACTAAAATAAGAATAATTAATTATTTTGTATGAAAGTTAAAACGTAGTTTTTATTATAATTTCCAAAATATTTAAAATCAGAGGTAACAAATTAACTTACTCCGTTAATTATATAGTCTCCCATTAATGTAGGATAACCACAAATGCGGAAAAGTGGCAACATTGAACCTAAATGGCAATATTCGATAATTTTATTTAACTATTTGAGGTTTTTTACGTTTATATGAAAACAAGAACTAAAAATTATGTGCTGAAGTGATTCCGCTTGATTTATTACGTTTTTGTGACCTTGAATAGCATTCTTTCACTACGCATTCACCCATTATTGTCGCGGCTCAACTCTGTCGGCGTCACATTGAACACTGAACTGACGTTAGCTGGGCATATGGCTGTGGCCATATGTGCAGTGGCAACGCTTTGGCGCGGTTATTACTGATCTAGTGTAATATATAAATCAATGGCTAAGGCATTGATATAAATCAATGTGCTAAGATATCGTGGTTCTGTCCGTGGTGGTTGTTCTTCTGGTAAAGGAAAAGAGATGGTGTGGCTGAGAGGCTGGTCTGTGTTGCAATTAGATGGCCAGTGTTGCTGTGGGCTTGCATACTTTGGTGTTATCATGTTATTACGTCCCTCACATTATTCTAGTCTGTAATAGTGATGAGGACATATTGCTGTGTGGACGAACTGTAATTGTTCTAAACTCAATGTATATTTCATTACGTTGTTTCGTTGCTGATGATAATTAATTGTGTAAGCAAGAGAGCAACATGAACATCCCTGATGTAATTCCGAGATCAGAAGTGGAATGTTCTGTGGATGTGAAATTCCGTTATGTTTATTTTGAATGTTTATTATCGTTGTTTATTTACATTGACCAATTACAGATTGCGTATGTATTTACACGAAGTAATTTGTAACGTTTCATCCATGTAGATAAATACTAAGCAAACACAATTAATCATATACTGTCCACGTAGACGCAACTAAACGTTTGTATGGGCAAATTTAAAGAAAGGAAAAAACTAAAACAACCTCGATTTACTTCATTAATCATGTTTTATGTTTACTTCATTCATTTCGAGGTGTTAGTTCGCTAATGAACGATTCCAACGTACAATAAGGCTAGGTACACATTTTATGTCTTCAAAGCGTTGTTTTGACGTGTATCATGATCGCTAGTTTGAATGCAAAACGCTATCATATGATACACCGTTGTGATACCGTATCTAATACGTCCCGTTCCGCACATAAACCCGTATCAGATACAAGTGTCGTATCGGATACACATGTGATCGGTAATATTGCCGTATTTTGATATTATATCACAATACGACGATATGATACTATACCCGATACGCCGCATCTCAGTTTTTCAACGATCATCAAAGGGTAGGGGTATAAGGATGAGAGGAAAATTTATTTCTGATATGCTGATATGATACAATATGCTTCAAGTATAGACGCGTTTTTGACACAACATGACTATTTACTCAAACGGACGTCCACACTTAAGACAAAAGTTCTCAATACGGTACACCATATCAGGGTAACAAAATATATTATAAGATGTGGACCCAGCCTAAATCTAAATTGCCTAAATTGGAGCTGAAATATTTTTATGGTTAAGATTAAAATAGCGATGAATGAATTATTAAAACTGTTCATTCCCCTTTCATTCCTAATATTTCATTGAAGGGAACGGCAAAAGTGATATTGGTCTGGTGAGATTTTGAATAATTACAACCGAATATGTAAAAATTATGCTATTTTCAAACTGCGATGTTTACATTATTTAACTTATTTATAAATTAAAACTTAACTGTAATTAAAACTTTTTAAAAATTATGAACTTTTTACTAATGAGTGACTATGTAACATAACATAACATATAGGTATGTATGTCATAGCTATATAAGTCGGTTCTTCGAGACGGTTCTAAAAAAAATATTCTCGAGTGGTAGCCTCACACGGATAAGCAGTGTAGGGCAGCTCGCCGCTAAATGGAGTGACAACCTGTTAAGAGATGCACGAAGATATTGACTCAGAACTGTGCTTTGTGGCTTTGTGATGTTAAAATATTAACGGTGTTTATATTTGTCTTTATTTAAAAAATAGGAGTATATGAACTAGGAGTATATTTTGATCAAATTGTGTCTTCTGGATAAATTAAAAATTTTTGTACCAACGCTGTGTCTATTGAAATATATATCAAACAAGCTTTAACAGTGTCGTCGTTCCGGGATCAAGGACCGTTGCATAAACTGACTTGCGTGCACAAATTTGTTGAAGCAAAGTAGTTTTTATTCGCTGTGTACGCTCGGTGTCATTTTTCCGCTGAAACGACCGCCGTTAGCGCCCTCGTGAACCTCAACAGACTCGACTCTGTTTACTCGGGTATAAAGCTCCTATGGACGCCACACACGATCAGTTCAGTTGATCATTCCAACTGATCAGTTCAAACTGAAACTGTTAATATTTTTTAAAATAGTGGATTTTCGATATATAGATCATTATAAATACATTAATATCGGATTTTACACATAAGTTTTTTTATGGATATATCGATAATCCGATATTTTAAAAAATATCAACAGTTTTATTTTGAACTGATCATTTGGAATGGTCAGTTGAACTGACCGTGTGTGGCCACCATTAGTTGTACCTGTTTCATAACGAGAAACAATCTAAATCACTATTAGTATTGCATATTATAATGAAGTATGTAATAAATTTATGGGGATATATGCGTTTGCATTATAATAGTGCAGGATACTAAAAAAAATTATGAAAGCTTTTTTAGTATCTTCAACTCAGTTTATGTAAAAATTTCATGGCAAAGGAGCAAACAAATGACAAATGGTATCACTGCAGGTCAACACCAAGTTATTTTAAATTCGTAACGGGACTGTTATATATGTACTTATTCTAAAGTAGCTGTTCCCGGCGACTTGACCCACGTGTAATTTAGGATTTTGTTTTTTTGCATGGAACCCTAATTATTTTTCTAAAATAAAAGTAGCCTAAATTACTCCTTATAAGATCAGCTATCTGCCAGTGAAAGTCCCGCCAAAATCGGTCAAGCCATTTCGGAGATTAGTCGGAACAAACAGACACACACACACACACACACACACACACACACACACACACACAAACACACACACACACACACAGACACACACACACACACACACACACACACACACACACAGACACACACACACACACACACACACACACAGACACACACACATCATAAACTTAACAATTTTTTTTTTACTTAAATTGTTAATTAATCGCTTTTGCGCTTACTTAAGTTAGCACTTAACTATTAACCATAATGCTTCTCTTTTGACACCGTTTAATCCTAATTGTTGATATTATCTTGCTGTAGGTAATACTTACTATAGCACAATGTATCTTTTGTAATCTTGGGAAGGAGCGGAGTCTCCTAACACAAGTATCATACTTAAAAGGAGATTCCGGCCATTAGTCATGTTACTATGTAAAAGATACCGAATAAAGATTTTTCATTTTCATTTTCATTTTCATTTTCAAACAGACAGACAAGCAAAAAAATCAAAACTGTGTTTTTGTTATAGGTACCGCATATACTTTCATATGCACTTGAAAAAAGCTGTTACTATGATATGACAAACAGACACTTCAATTTTATTTGTTTATATACATAAGTATTTGTAAACATGATATTATGTAGCTACATTGAAAGTTCTGCAAGTGTAGTAAGTGGTCGCATGGAAAACTACAAGTGCGTTCAGTAAACCGTGTTTCTTCTGTGTATGTGGGAGACATCTCATTTTTTGACATGCTCGCTTAAGGTCCTTTCGGTGGCGTTGCGTGACTGGTAGTCCACTTGCCTTTAAAACCGTCGGGGAAAACGATGGATGTACATGCTTCATGCTTGTGAACATGTGTTTCTTGTGGGAGATGGTCTGCTCAAATTCCCTTGGTAAACCACTGGTGAACTCCAAATTTAAATCGCCTTTTTTAATACATTAAGAAAGTGCTTTGGTTCCCATTTTTTATCATTCTATATCAATCAATATATCGAAAATTCAATATTTAAAAAATACCAACAGTTTTAGTTTGAACTGATCAGTTGGAATGATCAGTTTAACTGACCGTGTGTGGCGTCCATTAGACTCACTAGCAAAGTTAAGGACGAAAAAATAACTTACATTAAATGATTTATATTTCAATGTAAGTTTGCTCATTATAGTATTATTTATATAGAATTATTTGATGAAACTTAATATCAATGTAAGGGCAAAACAATACGAGCCATTATCGTATTAAATGTCATCATTAAACAGATATTTCTCGATAATAGTATATATTACACCCATTTTCAAATAGTGTTTTAATGAATTCTAGATTGATAATGAACCACCACATTTTTATACAAATTTGTTAAAAGCGAATAGCGCCATAAAAATTACTTTTAATCTATCGTTTTGAATTTTCGCGCTACTATGCTATTCAGTTTCTGACGTCACTGTTGTAGTAAATTAAACGAACTTGCAAAAAAAAAAAAGACATTTTTGTATGTTTTATAATGAGTTATCGTCTTAATCGGATATAAGTGCCAACTAATTTAAATATGAAAAGTACTTGGTTAAAAATGGAAAAAAGAGACCCGAAGACATTGTCGACAAAAACTAGACTACACTTCTGCAAAGTTCACTTTGATGTAAGTATGATTTATATAAACTATTGTTTATACAAATCATGATAAGGTGATAGGTATTGCAATTCAAATTTTGAAATATATCGGCGTTAAGATTGAAATCATAATGAAGGAATGATTTTTATTCAATATAGATTATTACATAATAGTTATTGAAAGTCATTTTTTATTTACTACTGGTTCGGAAAATACCTCTGTCTTGAAAAGAAGAATCAGCAATGTTTTCTTGCTGATTCTTCTTTTTCTTAAAAATATTTCACTTTACAATAATTATTTATTATTTATAATATATTAATATACAATTTCAAATTATTTTTAATACAACTATGGTTATCGCATTCCTAGGGGTTATTTTCATTTATGTCATATTTAATATTATAGTTTTTGTACAATTTTTCTTTAAAAAAACATTTAAACCTGTTTAGTTACACATTTTGTACATTTACTTGGATTTTGTTGTAAAAGCGTATACATTGGACCATAAATGAATGACTAATTCTGACGAGTATAGTGACTGGTACTACGAAATAATATTTTTTATAATATATATAAAATATTTAACTAATAATTATTAAATATTTCGAAATAAAACACAGCACATTAGCTTGTTAACTATAAAAGTGGCGTCACGACGGAATCTACAATACAATAGAATGCATCTAATGTGGCGGATAGCATATTGGACTTTTGAGGCACAGTTTTAAAAGATATTCATAAAATTAAAATAAAAAAATTATAATGCGTGTGTATGAATGAACACCAACATTTCTCATGTACTTTTTACAAAACTTATCATAAATACGTATTTTTTTACAAGTTATATATATATTTTTGTTGCAAGTAATAAGTTCACAGAGTATTACCGCAATCTGATGGACGGTATGGCAAGCGCATAAAATAAAAACAAACAAACATTAATTGTTTATACATTAGATGTATTGAAAGTTGTTATATCAAGCATTGTTTGTAAAATAGTTTGATTCTGCGCAACCGCTTTTATTGGTGTTGTATCAAATACTATGGATAATCGATTTTACTTTTTAGCCAGCTTAAAAAGATGAGTTTATCAATTTGACTGTATGTTTTTATGTATAATATATTTTATTAAATAAGCTATATCGCAGTGGTATTCCTATATAAATTTGGGGAAAAACACCACACCTAAGGGTGGCAAATTAGAGGTTGAAGTTTTTAATGGAACTATTTATACGACAACGAGATTGTGATATTCTTTGGGTCACTCAAATGGGTAAAAAATAACTTGTAATAAAAAGAAAACAACCAAAAAGAAAAATCAAATTCACTTTCTGAAGTCGCGGCTTTAACTCGTCTTCTTCAAACTTCTTTTCGTGAAAATATTTTTATTTTCTTAGTTGTTTTAGGCGGCAATTTGCATTCGAGGTAATCTATGGGAGAGGCCTGTGTCCACCAGTGGACAAAACGCCACCGTCATAACTGGTTCGCAAAATTTAATTACCTCAATTTTCATTTTGAAGAAGCACAACGACCAACGGAAGACCAGTTAAAGCTGATGAAGACAAACTATAAGTAATATAAATACCGATTACATATGAGATAAATCTGACAGTTTAAACGCTTATTTAAATTACAAAAGTCACTTTTCAAACACCCCCATGCATTAAGTCATATTCAATACGCAATCAACAAAACATCTGAATAAATATTCAATCCGAAAAATTATTATTTGAAACAAAAGCTGCAATGTTTTGGTTGTTTGTTGTTGTTACGATTAATGTTTGTTGTTTTTCATATACAAACGGAATATATTTGGAATGTACATCCTCATTACCTTGTATGTAAACGTACCACAAATAATATATTTTAATAATATATTTTTTAGGTCGCAGGTTTTAGACAGTTCTTGTAGGCTATATTTATTTTATGCTAACGTCACAGTATGTTACTTGCAAAATTAAAAAGAAAAAGAAAAGCGAAGGGGACCATCGACAAAGGCTAGATAATTAAGGCACATACACAAGGAGCTTATTACACTTTGTCTTTCTAAAATAAAAGGACACGTTTCGAGGCGCGAACATAGGTCAAGAGAGTCAAGACGTCTATTTTTGCTTCGCCTTGATACAGGGCTAGAGCATTTATCATATGCCCCGTTTAATATTAACTCATTCGTCAGTCTCGACCAATGTGGATCCGAGCGGTCATAACACTGACGAAATAAACTACACTCTAGCAACGTCAGATTATATAATTTTATTTTTTTAATATTAACAATTTACAGAATAACCTTGCATTAGTAACATTATAGTAACGTGCCAATCTGACATCGACCGTGTTTATCGTGTCGTATTTCGTGTATGTAATACTCTATTTTTGATAGCCCGGATGCTTTGAAGGCAAACCAATGCATCATGAAACATCATTGCCGCTGTCGTTCTACTTCACTGGATTTGCAGGTTAAACCGTCAAAATTTTTTTACGAAACTAAATGTGTCTAAAAGCGATTACCACGAGGATTATTTTTATTTATTAATTACAAATTTCTTCACTATCGTAGAGGCATTGCACGTGTACATAAATTGGTTTGTGGCCTACAAAATATTTGTTTCTTGTGAGATTCGACTCTCCCGAGTCGTATAATTTAGTGATCGCCGATAGTAATAGTCTTTACGATTTATTAAAAAAAAATATAGACTAAATAAAATATGCACAAACATATGAACTTGAAAAGAAACTCATATCATTCCGACCAATTTTTTTAATTCGTTCACTATATTGTTTACACTTTAAGATAGATTGCAGATAAAAACATTGTAAACACTCAGTATATTGGCAGGAAATGGAATATATATTTTCTCCAGGGTTGCGATGACTATTATTAACTTTTTATTAAAAGTTCTTACAGAAGTACGACACAGACATGTATTTCTCCAAGTATATGTAAAACATAACAACTCGTTAACTAATTATCACTATTATCAGTTTAGAAATATTAATATCGTAAAACGAATAACATTCTAATCCGAGACATTGACCCATCTTTGTGTACGATTGGTGCCGCCAGTAGAAATACGCATCTGCGCTATACTTATACCAACACACTTTTACATATATATGCCAAGTGTAGATATTTTCGCCGTCGCAGCTGTCGAATCGTCCGTATCTCATTCTCATCTCTATTGGACTCGTCGATCGCTACATTCGCATTAGCGGTTGCCGCTTGTGCAAACTTTCTCGTCACAATAAATAGAAAATGCATCGAGAGCATGAAACTTTGATAGTATTATATAACTGTGCTATCGTCGCTTATAAAGTAGGATAGTTAAGTTGTGGTGTAAATTGCAGTTCATGATAATCGCAGTCAAGCTTAAAAGGTACTTGTCGTACAGTATGGTAAAAAGATAACTACATAAATGACTTTATCTAAGCACATCAAGGGTTTGTGGCTTTAAAGAATTAACTAATTTGGAGGACAAACTAAGGGAAACAGCAGTAAAAGACCAGCACTATACTTAGTGACCTCCCGACGGATAGGTCTTAAGATGAACATGAACAAAACAAAGATCATGTGTAATGTCCATGTCACACCTATGCCGGTAGTTGTTGAGAGCACTAAGCTCGAAGTTGTTGACGAGTATGTTTACCTGGGACAAATAGTCCGACTAGGTAAGTCCAACTTCGACCGAGAGGTCAATCGACGGATTCAACTCGGCTGTGCAGCGTTCGTGACATGACGACGCATCTTCTCGTCAGATATACCTAAAAACTTGAAAACGAGATTGTACAACCAGTGCGTGTCTTATAGATCTGACTTATAGATCTGAGACGTGATCCTTCACTGCTGACCGTATGAAGACGCTCAAGGTCGCTCAGTGAGCTTTGAGGAGGGCTATGCTTGGGGTTTCTCTGTGGGATAAAGTTAGAAATGAAGATATCCGCAGTAGAACCAGAGTGACCGACATAGCTCAACAGATTAGTAAGCTAAAGTGGCAATGGGCCGACCATATAGCTCGAGGAACCGACAACTGATGGGTATAAATGTACTCGAGTGGCAGCTTCGTACCGGTATGGTAGGTGATGTGGAGGGTGACCCCGCACTACATGGAGTGACGACCTGGTAAGACATACAGCAATACGATGTATGCAGGTGGCTCAGTACTGTGATTTATGGCATTCCTTGGGTGAGGCCTATGTCCAGCGGTGGACATGTGAAGGGCTGTAATGATGATGAAAAGAACTAGAATCAAATGACTTACGACAGAAAGTTTTAACACCTCTATAATCAAAAAATTATATATAACTAAAGCTAATAAAATAGCATTACGATGTTTTTATATAGAAGAGGGAGAAAACGAGCATGTGGCTTATCTGATGGTAAGTGTCAACCGCCACTCATGAACTGTGGTATTGGCTTCAGGAAATGAGACAGATGTGCTGTTTTAGGCAGATCTTGGACGACAGATCGATATCTATAGATTTAATGTGTTTATATACAACAACAGTGAGTAATTATATGCTTATAGCTAATATATTACAAACTGTGTGATATACGTTACTACGTGCAACGTTACAGAACAACTGTAACACCAGGGGAATTGCAGGTGCGTTGCCTGCCTTTTAAAAAGGAGTATGCTCGTTTCTTGAAGGTTAATTAGTCGCATTGGTCCGGAAATATCGCCGGTGGTAAACAATTACACAGACCAGTTGTGCGAGAAAGAGAACTCCTAGTAAATCGTACAGTAGTGGAAAGCATCCAGGTGATGAGGGTGGTAATGTGAGTTTTGACGCGATATGAATTGGTGAAAGTTTTCGCCTGTAATTAATCCGAACAATTTCTCAAAACACTCCCCGTGATATTTGCGATAAAGAATCCAAAAGAATGCAAAATCTCTTCACAGCGCCGTTATATCGAGCCGATCAGAGAGAACTCGATCGTCGACGAGCCACTATGCGGCTATCTATGTAAAGTCGAACCTACGACTTTTAGAGTTACAAGCGGTGTGCCAACATGAAATGCTGTCCCGCTTTGCTGAGCACGCCAAGTTTTTAGAGGCCAAATTGGCCTGCCCTTCCAAGTGACCACTAAACTGCACATCACTCGATGTGCCGAGGATTCCGGTGGTGGCTAAGGCAACAAGGTGAGTGCCCTTAAACTAAGGAGATACGACCAAGGCACTCTTTATAGCGATAAGTGCGCACACTTAAGGTAGCATTCGGATCACGGCGACCGCGGCTCTGCAGCCGCGACAAGCTGCCGCGCCCCATTGCCGCAGATGTGCGGCGCAGCCACGTCCTTTCGAATAGTAGCGACCGCAGCCCGAGCCGTAACTGCCACGTACAGTAGTGAAGAAAGAGAAAGAGTCAGTGCGAACAGTCGTGCGGTTGTGTGTTCGGTCGTATTTTGCATATCAGAACTATGTCTGATAGCTCAAATAAAACGTAACAAGAACTCCTAAAGCGACTTACAGAGGAAGAAGAAGAGGATGATGAAATAACGTTATTATTACTCTCATCAAATAGAAATAAAATAGATTCATTATATACATCAAGATATGAGGAAGGCAGCTATCAAATCCTAATTAATAAACACTTAAAAGCAAAAGAAAATAAATTCAGGAAATACTGTAGGCTAAATAAAACACTGCCGGCAGCGCTGCCACACTGCCTCCGGAGTGGCTCGGCAGCGCTGCCGGCGTCGTGCGCTAACCACGCCCCCCGGCCGCGCCACATGGTCGCGTGCTTCGGAAAGTGTTCCATACAAATCCCTACTCGCGACCCTGTCGCTTCTGCACCGAAGCACGAAGCGACAGGGTCGCGACTGCCGAGTCGCCGCTGCCGGGCCGCGGCCGCCGGAATCCGAATGCCACCTTTAGATAAATATCTATTTAATAATGACCCAAAGAGGTACTTGTCATACTTTCTATAGAAAAACAACACCATAAACTGAGTTTTACATATAGCGACTCCTCATTAGCTAATAAAATTCATCACCCTATTTTAAATAGTCAACTAAGTGAAATGATATTAAAGTGTTATACGCTAAAAAGAAGCTATAGCTTGTGTTATAATCAACTGAATTATGTTAGGCCTAAAATAACCAGAATGAAAACAAATATAGAAATAAATACGGAAGGATTTAATGATTTTTTTAAATTTATTTATTTAATGCATATTATGATGAAGCGGATGCGCGAAAACAGGAAACAGTTTTACGATTGAAAGCGGTTTCACTATCAATTTTGACTAGATTATTTTCGTCACGATGCTAGATTGTCACTTTTTAGAACCTTTTTTATGACAAGCGAGTCCACAGCCCACCTGGAATGGATGTTGTGGTTGTGTGTGGTAGATATCTACATCTGTCCTCGATTAAAAATCAAAATGCAGAAGCGTTTTCACCCTGAAGGACCAAGACGGAAGTCCCGGTATCCAGTAAAAAGGGTTTCTGATTCTTTACACTCACCATTCGAAACTCAGCAGCATTGTTGATGTTCCTACTATTTTACTTTTATTCTGCAAGGACGTGGTCCTTCCCCTATCGACCCGATCTATTCGTGCTACATCCATAATATAGCTGCAACATGGCTCTACCACGTATAAAAACTGTACTAAAGTAGAAATGTACTAAAGGAGAGCAGATATACTTTGTATTGTATATCCTTAAGCTTTGTATAATACAAGCCTTAAATAAATAAACGAGGTTAAAAGATGTATTTGGCATATAAATTTATTACTACATTGAGTACGCATAAAACATAAATGGAATTATATTATTATACTAGCTTGCCAGGCAGACGTTATTCTACCCTTTTCGACGACAATATGTCATGTCTTATTAAAAATCCTTAAATTCGCGGGGTTTTTATTAACAAAAATTACAAAAAAAATTGTGGGTTACTCATAGGTAAAAAAACTATCCTATCTCTCAACTTGGACCAAAGTGCACACGGTGTGCAAATTTGGTTAAAATCGGTTAAGTAGTTTAGGAGTCCATCGCGGACAAACAACGTGACACGTAATTTATATATAATAATATATTTATATATATATATATATATATATATATATATATATATATATATATATATATATATATATATATATATATATTTATATATAGTATTGTAAACTGTTCATTTAAAAAATCTAATTAAGTTTCTACTTGTTCTTCCCAGAACAGAGGTATTCCAATATTTCTTTCAAACCAGTGGTAAGTTAAACATAAAAATGACTTAAATTAAGTATTATTTATAATCTATATTGAATAAGAAATTTCTATTCTATCTTTATATATATATATATATATATATATATATATATATATATATATATATGTATATATGTATGTATATATATATGTATATAAATATATATATATATATATATATATATATATATATATATATGTATATATGTATGTATATATATATGTATATATATATGTATATATATGTATATATATATATATATATATATATATAAAGATAGAATAGAAATTTCTTATTCAATATAGATTATAAATAATACTTAATTTAAGTCATTTTTATGTTTAACTTACCACTGGTTTGAAAGAAATATTGGAATACCTCTGTTCTGGGAAGAACAAGTAGAAACTTAATTAGATTTTTTAAATGAACAGTTTACAATTTTGTATTATATAACACAACTATTCAAGTCATAGTAAAAGAAAAAACGTAAAAAGATGTAAAGGAGGCGAAATAGGTATGTCAGGATCATGCCAAATGGAAGTCCGTAGTCTCTGCCTACCCCTCTTGGTGACAGGCGTGAGTGTTTATGTATGTATGTATAAAAAAACTTTGTGGCGACCAATATATAATTTCTGTACAATTCTACTGCTGCCCATCCAAAGGCGCTATTTCTGCTAGCCCATCGCCTGGCTTAGTTTCTCTCTGTTTCTTCTCATGACCTACACCCATAGGATGATATTGATGACATGGGGTAGTGCAGAGGTTCCCAAAGTGTGTGCCGCGGCACCCTGGTGCGCTGTAAAGAGTAAAGAGGGGCGCCGTGACGCGTTCTTGTCTACCATTCTCCGAAAACTAAGCTTACGTATTCTCCGATACAAAATAAACAATACAATTCGCTCGCGATGAATACGTCACTCACCGGCCGATAGGTACTTACGCTCGGAAATGGGTCCAAAGTGAATGTCCAACTTTTGCAACATCTTATCAGCTTCATATTATTGATGTTTAATTTTTTGTGCCTATCTACCTAGTATCAATGTACCCTATTTCGACTAGGGCGCCGAGACAAAATACTAAAACTGTATGTTTATGAACCCCTAGGGTAGTAGTTTTTCTTACTTTCTTCGTAATATAAATAAAAAGTCGGTTATTTAACTTGCGGTTTTACCTATATTGTATTACCTTGTTTAATATAAAAACTAAAGAGGTATTTAAGTTGATAATAAAATCACAAAAATTACAACGTGAATTCAATAATGCTTGTGTATATATACTACGCTTTAAGGTTTGGATATTTCTTTTCTCTTCAATTATCTGTTATGAGCTAAAGAGCAATTTTTCCAAATAATAGGTTGATATTTGAAAAGATATAAAAGTAATTTGTAAGGGCTTAGCTATACATCTCATAGACTGCCGTCACTGCGAAAAACTCATAAAGTGTCCGATTTAATGACTACCAATAATGATCCATTTTACGAGCAATCCTGCCAATTTACGATACATTGGCAAGCAGTCGATCGGCTTACACATGATTTCGAGACCAAAAGACAATAGGTCCCTCACCTGGAAACATTTTTATACAACTAAGGTACCTGCGGGTAATAAGGCCTGTCGACTAATAAGGTCTAAGTAATAAAAATCGTATTTATAATAACCGCTCTCGCTCAAGGAGATAACAACAGACTTCTATTACACGATAATGTCTCTACAAGTTTGCAGAGACGTGCTACCCCGCGTCCTGCCACCAGAGTTGTATTATTTATCATAAGATATGTCGTTATTAAGGCCTACTAAATTTCACCATAGGCCTTATTGTACTCCTTCTGCGTGTGTAGTTTTTTTTTGTTTTAAAATGTATTTTATATCTCTTTAAAATATTGCAAATGCAAATAAATCGTACGCTTTTATTACTAAACTAATATCGCAGTCAGAAAACGACCTGGTTTCAGCTGTACAATCAATGCAAAGATAAAATGTGTCGAAGAATTAAGGCTTTGACATTAGAAGCTATTAAATTATCAGTAAATTATTAGTCCTGCGCCTAAGCAAATCAAGCAAATCGGACCGTGTTGGATTGCGATTTGATGATTGTAAGGGTATACTCGTAGAGAGTGCACCAGTGCTTGCACATTCAGGCACTATAATTCTGTACTGTGCAGGTAGGCTAGTCTCCGTGGAGACTGGCCGCTGGGACGAAAATTCGGTGAGAGAACACTCAACCCAACAATATATGCAACTCTCACTTCAACCTAACACTCATCTAACTCGATTACTCGAGACACAACCGAAGCACTGATGATAATCACGAGGAGTTCGTTGTTTGTCAATTTGTTCATGATTATAATAATAATGACTTGACTCAGTGCTCAAGACGAGGATGTTTATATTTTTTGTTAGAACTTTAAGTGGTAATTGCTGCATTTTTATAATTATTGATCATAAATATTATATATTTACTTACGTAGGTATATTTTCATAATTTGAGTTCGTAATAGCAGTAGGCCTTGTTATCTAACCATAGTAAAATAAGGCCTACTAGCAAAGTTTTTAGAAATGTTTCATTTTGTTTTTGTTTATAGCAAATGTTACAATTTTTTGTTCATGCTTTTTAGAAACTGTACTAATCCAACGATTTTTATTAAAATGTGTAGACCAAATTGAATATTTTCACGTTTTATTCAAATGTCCCTTAGCTAGGCCTTATTACCAGCAGGTACCTTAATCTTAGTTGATCTTACTCTCGGATTTATCACAACATAGTGGCTAATCAACTTTTAAAAGTTATTTTGTTGTTAACTATATAATTATTTTTATTTGTTTTTTTAAGTAACTCCAAAGTGACAAGTGCTACCGTAGTTCTTTCCCAGTTGAACAGTATTATCAATATTTTATTATTAAGAGGCTGTGAAAAGCCCCTGTCTCTATCGAGCGATTGTGACTGATTGCCAATCAGAACTCAGCGAATGGCGGAACAAGGCAAAACAAATGCACGAATGTAGATGTAGTCCAGTTGAGATTGACAACCGTGTTTTTGTGAACTAAAAGTATATAATAGGCCGAAATCATACAATAAGCATATTTTAAGTTACAGCACCAGTGCAGCCATTACTGGTTTTTGCATATTTTTGTCCCTAAAATCCGCACTCTATAAAGATCAGAACTAAAATCAGATAGGCACATGAATTATATTTAGATATCTTTGTTTCCTGTTTTGAACTTTATTTCCTATAATTAAATTTAATGCTACTCGTATTTTGCTTGACATTGCTTTGTAGCTTTAACATGTTAAATCTTAAACTGTTCGGAATATATTTTGAGCTTCCGCCACTCAGACTACTAACACACAACGTATATTTGACATAAACTCAAAACGGTTTATAAATTATACAACAGTTTAAAGTATATTTTTTATATATTTGGAAATTTACGCACTTACTTTAAAATAATATTAAAATAATGATGTCTTACACATTTCCTTATGTGGTAGAGCCATGCTAGCAAAAATAGCTCGGCTCGGCAGGGGAAGGACCACGCTCGCACAGAATACCAACGTACAGTACTAGGAACTTTTTCATGCGGATTTTAGCTAGTTAATTTTTAACATCCCCAAGTTTTTACTACCGATATCCCACTCACTATAATAATAACGTTCTCTACTGATATAAAATATATATATTTATTATTTTTTAATAATTCCTTTATTAACAAAATCTTAAAACTAGAAACTTGTCACGTAGCGTAGACTGCGCGCAGGAAATTGATTTAAAATGGTAGAATTTAAATAAATTTGTTAAATTTTAAATTTAACAACAAAATATATAATAGAAAATGATATAGTTCGTAAGGCACAAGGTAATCCAAAAAGGTAGGACTTCGTAGCAATAGCAGCTGCCTCCGTAGCCTGAGCTTACAGCTTGAACAGGTGTGCATTATATATTTCTATCTTTTCTTGTGTAATATATTCGTCTAGTATATAGGCAATATGTAGAGTTTTTTAAAAACAAAGTTCAGTAGAGAATACGTACAAAAGATAACAAATAGATATATAGATAGATTACCAAATTATAAGGGTTCCGCTATTATACTATATAGAAACGCTAAAACTTATACAAACACCTGTAATTATATCTTATTAAAAAACTATCTAAAATTTTTATAAAATAAACATTACACAACAGAATCAAAGGCAGTTACTACATATGTTTATTTTATTCTTTATTTATGACTGTAACATTATTTATTCAGCCATAATGTGCTTGCATATGCGTTTGTAAACAAAAGTCGGAAGTTTTCGATGCTTCTCAACGTATCCTGTAAATCATAACACGTCTCATCAAAAACTGACGTTACTTCTTACCATTATTTATAATTTGATACATATTTACTGCGTTGTTATAACGAGAATTTGTGTAAGTGGTGATTTATGTGTGTACGTTAAATTCCATTAAATTTCTCAGTATATATAAACTAGGTTTTACAATATATTGTTATTATATGGACAAGATCACGTGGTAGAGCAATGATGCAGCTACATTATGGTAGCACGAGTGTCGACCGGGGAGGGACTACTCTCACAGAATACCAGCGTAAAATAGCAGTTTAATGTTGTTGTGTTTCGTATCGTGAGCATAAAGAACCAGAGACCATTTTACTGGAAACGAAGCAATCCATCCTAGTCCTCAGGGGTGACAACGCATCTGCATTTTGATGTTTAATTTTGATTGATTATTCTATAATTATTCTTTTATTTTAAGTTTTTTTATATAGGTAATTAGCTAGACTGTTCCTAGGTTGAAGATTTATGAAAAAGCATACAACATGATGTGATAGATGAAATGGATTCATTATATCACGCCGGCAAACGGAACGTACATAAAAGTTGTATTTTTAATAATCTTTATTGGTCATAATGTATGTACTGTAATTGGCTAGGCAAATAAAAATTGTTACTATTGGTTAACTAACGACGTAGCCGGACATATAAATATAGGCTGGGTCGACGTAAAATTCATTCCACATTCCATATTCCATATTCAATACTCGATACACCAGTCGTTTGCACATAAATAGTAGTTTCATTTCTGCGCCACTAGACCACTCGGAGTCTGTTAATAGTGGACCGCTTATCCCCACTATTACAGGTCATAATTACGCTATTTTCTTCAATGTATTATCGAGTAAATAGTGTAACATCTCCCAAACTTGTCTCAGACTTGTAAGAATGGATTTAGGAATCGATACGATTAAGTAGCATCGAACAACGACCGTTTTTTGTAACATCTATTGTACAGTCACAGGCACAATGAACAGCCCACCACATATTTTTTAATTATTTCCAAAAATTGCTGAAAATAAACTTTATTTTTGTTTTTGTGATAGTTTTAAATTAAACAAAACAATAAATGATAAAATGTAAGTAACATCGAACAATGACCGTTTTTTGTAACATCTATTGTACAGTCACAGGCACAATGAACAGCCCACCACATATTTTTTAATTATTTCCAAAAATTGCTGAAAATAAACTTTATTTTTGTTTTTGTGATAGTTTTAAATTAAACAAAACAATAAATGATAAAACGTAAGTAATATCGAACAACGATCGTTTTTTGTAACATCTATTGTACAGTCACAGGCACAATGAACAACCCACCACATATTTTTTAATTATTTCCAAAAATTGCTGAAAATAAACTTTATTTTTGTTTTTGTGATAGTTTTAAAATAAAACAAAACAGTATAAATATTTAGGAATGTTTATGAAAAATTTAATAAACGGAAATTAAGGGTTTTTTAAAAAACAGTATTGAAAAAAATTTGATGCAAAAAAAATTTCATTCTTCCAATTTAATAATGGGTGTTGCCTTCCCTGTGACTGACTTCTTGCAGCCGGTTTGGTAGCTCATCCATTATATCCTGGATATCAGATTGAGGAATGTTGTGCCATTCCTCCACTGCAGCTGCTTTCAACTCTTGTATGGTGGCAGGAGCTGGTATTCTGGCTCTAATGCGTCTTTTGATGTTGTCCCACTAGTGTTTTATTGGGTTGAGGTCGGGAGTGCGTGCGGGCCATGGCAGCGTTTGAATTCCGACTTCATTCAGGTATTCAGTAATACTGTGGGCAACATGGACTCTAGCATTATCATGCATCAAAAGAAAATTCTAGCCAATAAAAGGGGCCAAAGGAATGACATGTTCTTGCAGAACCTCTTCAAAGTACCTATGAGCATTTACAGCATCTCTTTCAAAGATAACGAGGTCTGTACGTGTGATGGAGAAATTGTGCGGCTGGAATTAGTCCGAACAATTTCTCAGAGCACTTCCCGTGGCAAAAACGATAAAATACGCAAAGAGATGCAACATCTCTTAGTAGTGCCAGTGGGTCAAACCGATCGTAAGAGCTCGGTCGCCGACGATTCGAACGGCTCTGCGCTGGATGCGATCAAATGGAGCTGGTACTGGGAAGTCCCAGCCCAGACAGTATTCATTGTGCGGCCGAACCTGTGCCTTGTAAAGTAGTAGGTGGTGTGCCGGCATGAAATATTGTCCCTCTCTGCTGAGCACGCCAAGCTTTTTAGAGGCCAATTTGGCCTTCTTTTCCAAGTGACCACGAAATTGCACGTCACTCGATATATCACACCGAGGATTCCGATACTGGCTGAGGCAACAAGAGGAGTGCCTTGAAACTAAGGAAATACAACTAAGGGGTTCTTTTTAGCGGTAAACGCGCCAAGTTGTATCTTTTGGGGATTGAACTGGACTAGATTTAGTCACCCTCAATGCGAGACTTTTTTCAACAAACTCTCGACTTCGGACACAATTTTGTCGCATTACTCGGCGAGGTTTTCCCGAGAAATATTGGCACGACCGGTGTATAAAGCATCACCAGAGCTGGCGTCTGCATGCAAATGTCTGCAAATGTTTGCAACATACCAGTTAGCAACATATCATTGATAAGCAGAAAAAACAGCATTGGCGATAGCAAACATCCTTGTGGAATAACAACGTTTATGGGCTTACATCGGAGCATGCACCATCTACTACGACCTTGATGCTCCAATCTGCAAGAAAACTGGTGATCCAATTGCAAAATTTTTCGGAAAGGCCATAGGAAGGAAGCTTTGTAAGAAGCTCTTTGTGCCGAACCCGATCGAAGGCCTTCGCTTGATCAATACGATCGAAGGCGATTGAAACCGTACTTGCCGTCACTGTCGGCGCCGTTACGACAGCACCGATGGTGTTCGCGGGGATTACGAGAAGCGCGGGGGTTTTTAGCAGGTTTGTAGGGGGTGAATCAACAAAAAAAGATCACATACCGTCCCAATCGGCTAACCTATAATGCCAAACACGGTGGCAATATGCAGAACGCAACCGCAATGAGAGCGTGAGTGGCACCGTACTCCGGATCAGACAATGGTCTGAGGAGTCAGGAGGGGCATCGGCGCAGACATGATATTCGTCCGGATGAAAGGTCACAAGAAGTTCTAACAGGGAAGGTACATAATCTTTCACACCTGGCTCGGCGTAGGCAAGGTAACCAGTTATGTCAAACCACATGCCGAAGCAAAGTCAATAACAGTCGTAAACCCGCATGATCGGTTAAACGGGAACCAAGCCATTCAGCGTGGTGGGCATTAAAATTACCAAGCATCACGATCTCTGCGGATGGGACCCATTGTACCTCGGAGTCTGCAGCCATTTGAACGTGGTCGATAAGTCGGTCTGTGGTGGCATTATCGCTATTCGCTGCCTACGCGCAGCCATAGGATGGGAAGGTCCGTACCTTCAAAGCTGCCGAGGCGGCAAAAACAGATATCCTCTCTGACGTACACGCAAACTCCAGCCCAGGGCACATAGGAGTGTTCTAATTTGTAGCCCGGGTAGGAGAGATACGCAATATCAGTCGGAGTGTGTCTGTGTCTCGGCCAAAAATAGCAAGGCTGGCTTCGCCGTTTCCAGATGGTAGTGAACGGCTTTAAGGTTTGAATGAAGCATGAAGCAAGAAACTCACGGATAGCATGGCAGGGGATGCCTTTGTCATATTGCTCCATTTGCCCCGAGCAGGTTTAGTCGCGTGCGGAATTTCGCCCCCTCCTCAGAATACGCGGGGCAGCCGGAGCACTCACGCTCAGGAAGAGTAGGGTAACTTAGGCGTGGACGCTCAGCGAGGGATTCTCCGTCACCAGGCCTGCTGGGCTAGTATATTTAACTCCGCTACCATGTTAAGAGGGAAGGGGAGAATTGCGTCTCTGGCCACCTGCACTCACCAGACGAAATGCAGGAGCTGAGATTCTACTAAAACAGTCTTGAACTGGTCTGGTACTACCCGGTTCGAGCCGGCCCATACATGCAACAGCAGAAGCTGTCGCGTGGCTCTGACATTGCAATAGTTACCACGCCTGGCAGGCGGGTTGTTTACCCACCTTCCAGGCGTGGTAGCTATTGCAAAATAGGCTTACTGGATTGATGGATGGATGGATTATTAAAATAAAATACTGAAAACATTATTCCTTCTTGTAAAAGGGTGAATTCCCACCAAGACAAAGATAAAATACGCGTTTATACAAATGACGACTCCAGCCAAGCCTCCTCATTTTCGCTACACTCTTTACATTTGGTATGAAAACATAATTCTTCAGATCTCCTTCAATATTTTTATATTAATTTTGTAACTTTTTATATATTTTCGATAATCTACTTAAACTTGCTATCTCTAACAATATGTAGCGAGATAATTTTAGTTATTCATGCATGTATGAAGCCTAAATCAAGGTGATATTTGGACAACATGAATTATCTGAGTCTGAATACGTATTATGTACTCGTATATTAGTTTAGTCTTTTTTTTTTGGAGTTTATGGCCTGGTATCTAGACCTTTAGGCTAATTAGTTTAGTCTCGGTAGAGAATATAACAGATAAAACAAAGATTTATTAGACAAAAACAAAGATAGATACAATACACAGCAGAATGAGGATGTTCATATAAGATCAAGTCTTAATTTAATTCATAACATTTTTGGAGCAAAATCATTTTATAGATGAGTTAATTTTAATATAGTAAAGAATTTATTGCTTATGTACGTTTTTACTTTGTAGTAACTATTTAGATTGTATGTATTATGTACACATTATACTACAATCCCTCTAACAGAAAAGCAACGTAAAATAGCAGCATAATACTGCTTTGTTTAAACGGTGAGTACAGAGAACAGGAGACACTTTATGACTAATAATGAAGCATTCCATCTTAGATTAAATAAAACTAATTGAACGGATTTTATAGCTTATTATTTTAACTTTATTGATTTTCGACGTTCGGGGTTTTCACCAAAAGCCCGAATCATGGGAAGGGAAGTGTTTCAACTCCTGATTTCATAGTTAAAGAAGGCTAACTACAACTTTTAAATACTATATTTTGTTCCAATCTAGGCAGAACAAATTCACAGTAGTACCTTAAGTCTTCCAGTAATATGTTTCTGGTTTGTGACCAGAATGCTAGTGCCCATAATATGTTTTTTTTTAATTTCAATAGCCTCGCAAATCCTTGGCAGGTATTTGATTTCCTTTGCGAGGATTTGGAATAAAAAATCTGATGTCATGGTTGGGGCGATTTTGAACATGATTATGTACTCCGGATTTCCCTATATACCAGGCGGTCCCATAATGAACTGGCCTGATATAGTTCAACGCGACATGTCGCTACATGTTGTGTTGCATTACTACTATATACATGAAATGATTAGTCTTAGTTTAACAGGCATTTGAATAACGAGAGTCGCGTATTTTTTCAAAATGTCGAAAACTGAGTATCGAAGTGTCATAAAGTTTCTGTTTAAAGAAGGTTTATCCCCTGCCCAAATAAAAGAACGATTGGATGGCGTGTATAAGGAGTCTGCCCCCTCCTATAGAACAGTGAAAAATTGGGTGAAATAGTTTCGCCTCGGGAGAGAAACCGTCGAAGACTGGCCACGACGGTCGACCTGTGGAAGTGCTCACTCCCGAAACTATTACTCTTATCGAAGAGGAGGTTCTGAGTGACCGCCGTTTGAAGATTAGAGAAATTGCAGCAAGGCTTGGGCTCTCTAAGAGTAATGTTCATCGCGCGATCCATGAACATCTTCACATGAAAAAAGTAAGTGCAAGATGGGTACCGAAACTTCTTTCAGCGGTACAGAGACAGGAAAGAGTGCGCTGCGCTTCGGAGTTTTTGGATCTTTGTGGCGAAAATCCAAAGACTGTGATCGAGCGGCTAGTGACTGATGATGAAACTATGATCTTGTATTATGATCCACAAAGCAAGCGCGAGTCAATGGAATGGCGTTATAAGGGTGAAAAGCCCCCTAGAAAGGCAAAGGTACAACAATCGACTAAAAAACTGATGTGCACAATATTTTGGGATTTTCAAGGCATTTTGATGGTGGATTTTAAAGTACGTAATACAGTCGTGAACGGCGAATATTATGCTTCTTTAATATATAAATTACGAGACAAGATAAAGGAAAAACGAAGAGGCAAGCTGTCTAAAGGTGTCCTGTTGCTCCATGACAACGCCCCTGTTCATACCGCTGGTGTTTCGAAGGATGCAGTTCGTCAATGCAGGTTCACAGAAGTTCAACATCCACCTTACAGTCCAGACATGGCCCCGTCCGACTATTATTTACTTCCACATTTAAAGCGGGACTTAAGAGGAAGAAAATTTTCAAGCGATGAAGAGTTGCAGGCGGCCGTCTTCAGTCATTTTGAGGATAAAAAATGTGATTATTTTTATAAAGGTTTAGAGATGTTGATTCACAGATGTCAGAAGTGTGTTAGTATTCATGGTGATTATATTGAAAAATAAAATTGGTTTCGTTTCATTTCCTTCATTGGTTCATAGTTAGGCCAATTCATTATGGGACCGCCTACGTATATTCCTTAAGGTATGTGTTATGGATATTTTTGTTTGTCCTATGTAGGAGAAACCACACTTACACTTAACTGATGGTAAGACCTAATCTTATTCGGTGGCTTGTAGTACGTTCTTACAGTAGCCCGATTCAAGTTTTGCCAATCTTGTCTGTGACTCCTCACTCCTTTGACATATGACATATTACAGCGGGCTCAGCTGTGGTCTGTTTCACTCGGACATTTTGATTTAGGCGCAACCGTTGCTTATTGTCGTGTAATGCTTGCTTGACACCCTGGAGATCGGCGGCCGGTACTGATTGTCACACATTTTTTGTAATCTTTAAAAAATAAAGATTTTCCACGGTAGTTAACTGTAAATGGTCAGTTAGTATGGGTCCCTTTGCTTGTTGAAGTTTTAGGTAGCCTAGTTTGTTGCAGAAGTTGAAGGTGCCATCAGGGCATAAAACAACTGAGGTGCTGTAAAGTGCCCGAAACGTCGGGTAATATAAAGATAAAATCAAACGCAATAGAATCCGTAAAATTAATTCTGTTATTGTGTGATATTTGCTTAAATTTAAAATATCATTATACCATCTTAGTATTGATGTCTATGAGCCACAGCGTAATACTTACCATAAGGTGGACTGAGTAATCGTTTGTCACTATAGCTTCTATTTAAAAAAAGTGGTGTAGTCAAAGAAACTAGATTGCTTTGCGATTTGCAGAACTAGATAAGGGAAATGAGTGCTTAATCGTAATATATGTGGATTATTAAATTCAGATTTATGATGTACTAAAAATATAAATTGACTTCACTGTTAGCGAAACTGCTTAAAATGATAAAGGGATGCCACTGGGAAATAACTTAAAATAGTTTTTTTATTATTTTTATTATCAATAATTAAAAATTCACCTACATCAGTGTATTAAACTCGTTTTATTTTCCGGTAGGATCAACTTGATAAAAAGTTACTTTATGTCATATTGGTATATTAATATATTTTTTTTCTAATATAAGAGGTAAATTTTCATTTTAGTATTATTTTATGTCGTGTGTATTTTTCATCAACCTACGTACACCCTTACCCTTTCTCACAGGTCACTTTATCCTCTGCAATGGTTGCCTGGTAGAGATCGCTTCTAAGCGATAAGGCTGCCAATTGTACCTTTAAATAATTTATGTTTTTTTCTCTCATATGTGTTTCTGGAGTACAATAAAGTATATTACATTCATTCATTCATTCATTTCATTCATTCTTTCACAGAGCCGTGGTAGCTCAGATGGTTAACGCTCGCTGTAAATATAAAAGAATGCGAGTAACCCAGGTTCGATCCCCGCCGGTGCCAATGAAATTGTTAATTGCAATTTTAAGTGCTGATTTACCACGTGCTCGGCGGTGAATGAAAACATCGTTAGGAAACCTGTATGTCAGAGGAGTAAGAAAAAAAATATTTCGTAGACATGTGAAGTTCGCCAACACGCATTGGGGCAGCGCGGCGGCTACTCCCTTGTCCTAAAACCCTCTCAGAAATTAGGGGAGGCCTGTGCCCAGCTGTGGGATGTATATAGGCTTTTTTTTTAACATGGGGAAATGCCTACGCATACCCGCCTCGCGGGGGCAAGGGCGGGTTATGTCGGACTCGCACCGACTAAAACCCCATGGTGTTCCACCTTTGTCGCTTATTGGCGGGGCCACGGGAACGCTTTCGCACACATCCGCAGCCCCACCAGCGCCTGCCGCCCCATGGCAGCACCTCCTCGGGAGAGGAATATTCCTCCCCGTTCTCCTTCACAGGTAAGGCGCACCAGAACACATTTCGCGCCTTCCTTCTCGGCCTCCAATTTCATCTGCGCAACGGACGCCCCCGCATCCAATGCAAGAAGGCCATGGGGCCAGGAAAAACGAGCACTTAGAAGTACTAGCCCTCCCGACCCCAGCGGCGGATCTGGTCTATGGCTCCGCCGCCAACCAAGATTCGGCTGCGGAGGGTAGGGAGAGCGGCGCCTCGTAATACCGACAATCCTCTCCCCCCGCAGCCCCACCACCACCGCATCAACGGTGCGGCCCCGTTTGAGTCGCGGATGATAGGGCGAGTGGTGCATCGCCATACCAACACTCCTCTTCCTCCGCGACTCCACCTCGGCTGCAGCGGTAGGTGGGGAGGACACACCTCTCACCGCAGTCCACCAACACACATCCGAAGCGGGCTTCCCAAGCCCACTCGGAGTGGCCACCTCGGGCCGGCCCTCCACCTCGGACCAGCCATTTGGGTTCCTCTTTGTTCACCGCGGGAAGGATGTATATAGGCTGTAACTTTATTCATACATATTTTCTATTTTAATTCATATTCTATTATAATAGTAGCTGCCGTTATCGCCACGTTTGATAGGCGGATTGGCAAACATGGAACCAAACTCGCACCTTTTACGCTGCTCAGTGTCACCCGTTTCGTGTATTCATATTGTTATACAAAATATTCTTACGACCATTAACATCTGCAACAGCAGAAGATTCGCTATTACTTTCCTGGTCTTTCACTTAATATAATTTGTTATGACAATTTACAAAAATTGAGTACTATATTTTAGTTTTAATTAAAATATCTTCATCATAACATACTACAGTTAGACCCTTCTCATTATAAAAGGGTTGCGAGCTTAACAGTTGTATATATACGAAGTATTCATTTTTTTCCGCTCGACATTTTCCTGCAACATGGAAAATGTAGAAAATCTACACTTTATATTGCATTGTAAATTTTTTTTCTTATTTCTTCCTCTATATCAACAGTTTGTTTATTCTAATATTTATGTGAGTCCTAAAGCAAAAAGAATGTGCTAACTGTTTGACTTGTCCAGTATGTCTTAAAAGGCGATTAAAGGGAAATTACGTTTTTAGTTGTATAGGCGATGGGCCGGCCACATATCACGTCTGTCACAATTTCCCAGCTAAACACACATTTTATATCTAAACGTGGATCGAGTAAGTCACTCTTTAGACTCTGTCTACCCCTCCGGGGATTACAGACAGACACTATATATGTATGTCTGTTTTATATAATTTACGTATATTTAGGTGTGTATATAATTCTTTGTATTCCTCATTGCCGTTAAATTTCTTCTCCACTTTTTACAATTTTCGAGTTTCTCATTAGACTCTATTGAACTGAAGACCTAATCTAGCACAAGAGAGCAATGTTCTTTATTGATTCAACGTTAGTTTTTATTCCCTACAGGGATGAAGGGTGTTAACGCAACAGAAGTGTAATTTCCGTTTATAAATAATTGTATCATTACCGTGCTTGTCACAAACTTTTGTTTTAGCTTCGCAAATCAATAAATAAAACATGAAGAGCAAGTTGATGCCTCCAAAAATAGATAACGTACCTAGTCGACACCGTTCGTGTAGGCGTCCTTGAGGTAAAATTAACCTATTACGATTGCTACCAATATGTAGATGCCAGCCACGTGGTTCTATCATATAAATATTACATTTTCTTATAGTTAAAATTAATGGAAACTAGTTATAATTTAAACATGTAGTGGCGGCGTAATCCAACACCTCTGTGGCGGCGCTGTCGTCGCGACAAAAGCGAAACACATCGAAGCCTAAATCGCGCTATCAAAGTTCCTAAGTAAAATAGTATATATATAAAATAGCTAGGATCCAAGTGGCACTCCAAGCGTTGGCCGCTCCCAGCAGGATATCTCTCTTTTCCTTTCACGGCCACACCCTAACTCATCCCTTGGATGTCGTAACAGAAGATTAAGGAAATGCCAGGAAAATCTTATAATGTTATAAACATTTGATAATGCGATCAACTAACCCCTGACAAGTGTGACGATTATGTCTTCGATGAACGGCAGAGCTCAACGTCCAGCAGTGGACTATTATATAATTGCTAACAGTATGTACTAACGCACCATAAGTTTAATGTTAAAACCATTATAAGGCATTTTTTATACAAGTAAGGTTTTCAAACCAGCAAACGTACCTGGTGACATGTATAATGTACGCCAACCCAATACTGCCCTAAGACCTAGAAACACCTAAATCGGTCTTCGATTAAAAATCTAAATATAGAAATTATAGTCCCTTCGATTAAGAATCTAAATATAGATCATATAGTCACCCCTGAGGATCAATTACACAATACTGCCTTACAAAAGTCCACTGCTAAATAAAGCTTTACCTCAACAATTGCCACCAAAACACGGTTTTGAGCGACTACACACACATTCAGTGACTTCCTGCATATCTAATCAGGTAGTCACTCCATCCAGTAAAAGCGGTCTAGGTGCGACTTGAAAGGTCCACACGACTAACTTCCCAGTGAAAAGAATAAAAAAGTAAAATGTTTTAATATTTTATACAATTTTCCATTCGGCACAAAAAACGACTTGACCGATTTTGCTCAAAATTTAATGAGGTCTAAGTTACGTAATTATGCGTTAAATGAAACTGATCCCATGTCAATATCACTCTTTGTTCTCGAGATACACGAGACGAAAATTGAATCCGAACATACATTACATACATACGTACATGTGCACGCACAGACATCCTCTTAAAAACTATACTATTCGACTCTAAAGACCTTGAAACGTTGAGATATGTTAAAACTTCCAATTTGCAAAATCGGACCCATTAGAATAACTTCCCACTGGGAAGTTAACAAGGCTATCACTTGTGAGCATTTCTTCCCTTGCTGTTAGTTCTGGGAGCTACATGCCTATTGCCATTCTATACGGCCAGCATTTGAGGTCTACGTCATAATACATTATTAATATGTTAACAGATAGCAAGAAGATGTTGCCTTAATCGACTTTAATACATGTGTATTATCGTCGATGGTGTGTCTTTCCCAGAATAGTGGCGTTGGGAGTAGTGGTGTTGGGAGTAGTGGTGGTGGGATAAGTGGTGACGGGATTATAGTCTACCAAATCTAATTTAATCTAAAATAAAATAATCTTTTGACGTTTTACATTAATCATTCCTCCGTAACTTTGCAAAAGCGTACTAACACGATTTACAATAATCTTTTACCCAAATCCAAAGAATTATGAAGTTATCTATATTTAATTACAACGTGTTTAGTTTTATCGCTAATTTAAATTTGAATCTTTAGCGAAATATTAAAAAATAACCTGTATCAACTTTTTTTACCTAACGTCGTTTCAATGATATGTCGCTATGTACCTTACCGTAGTGTTTGGATGATTAAAATTCGATGATATGCGAATAATCGGCAAAAAGATTTAAGTAATCGTTAAAAATATTCAAATAATCGAATCATTGATTTTTTTAGTGTATTATTTGTGCAATTAAATTTTTATTTTTAAAATTCCTTAAATTACATGAATTATGAATAAAACAAATTTATTTATTTTTTTACTTTGTCAACGTAAAGGACAATGGTGAACTCCCAAATAAATTTTATTTGAGTCTTTTTCTTGCGTCTACAAACGAAAAATATGTAAAAATATAGCTTAAGATCCTGAACATTTTTTGGCCATACTACTTCAGGAAGTCAGGAATTAGAGATATTCCAGTTTAAATAAAATACACATCAGACTAGTCGGTATGGTATAAAACGCCTTAACTGGTAAATCGTTACAACAGCATCTAGTCAATACAATTTTCACATATGTTCATATAGGGTAGTTACTAGCATAGAGGGAATCCTTAAAGAACGCACTAGTATATATAGGAGAGTTTTTTGAATAAAGTACACGTCGTATGCTATAAGACCTTTGTCTGTCTTAACTGACGAATCGTGACAACTACAACTTGTCAGTTAAGTTTTGAATTGTGCATAATTATTTTGTCTATAGTCCATAAGCTTGATTAGATATAGATAATACACAGTAAATTATTTTATTGATATCTGTAATGGTGACATAAAGTAGACGCTTAATAACATCACCTATTATTTCGCCATGGTTCTTTGTGTAGGCAAAAAAAAATCATATAAAAGGCCGCGCTGAAAAACCACTACGTAATTTCAATCTCCCGCCATTTCGGGAGCTTATTGTGTATAATTTTTCATTTTCTGTTTGTCTTCTTATTTTGTGACTCTGTTTCAACTTTTTGGACTGTTTCTTCTATATTCGTTGAAGCATGTGCCCATATCAAAAATGATGATTGTAAAATTGAAAAGTGGTAGAAAAGAAATATTATGGATGACTTTGAGAGACATTAATTTTAGACTGCATTATTGAAAATCAAATAATAATTAATCTAAACAACGACTCAATTGACTTGAATAAATTTATTGTTAATCTAGTTTCAATCTAAAATTTTTATAATTGTGTCTCTAGAAATAAGCAGTTACAACAAATACGAAGAAACTGATAAATCTTGTGTTTTAAATTATCCGTTTTAAATTTATTCCGGTATTATCCCACCCAAACTATAAATGATTACTAACTCTAAATAATTGATATCGATTTTTTAAGAATCGAATATTGCACGTTCCCTTTTTTTTGGTAAGCATGCTTGGTGCAATAAGTCTGACAGCTGTCAAAATGTATTTCTTAGATTTGGTTGACTATAGTGCAGGCAATTGAGGGAGGGTGAGAGGTGCTCTTCAAACAAGGTAAGACACATCATTTTATTTTATTCAGTGGATGGTTGCAAAGTAACTATTAATATCTTTACTATAATGAATTTCCGCAAAGTAACGCATGATTCTATTAATTATTTTGAGCCTAAGTACCTTCAAGTGTTATTATTGTCTTGCGCTGTATATTATGAATTTGCTAATACCCACCCTCTTTAGTATACATACAGGGTTTCACATCATTAGCATCATTACGCTTTTAGTAATTAATCCATAAACATCATGTCTCCGCATATTGTACGAAATTGGAGTACAGAGCTGTCATAAAATTCCTCACAAAAAAGAACAAAACGCCGACGGAAATATTTGAAGAGAATGCGACAGTTTAAGGAGAGTCTGAACATTCATTTGCTACCTTAAAGTTGAGGCTGAGAATTCAAGCATGGCAGGTAGTCGTTAGAAGATGACCTCAGATCAGGGCGGCCAAACACTGCCGTTAACGAAGAAAATATTGAAGAAGTAAAGAAACTTGCTCTTAAAGATCAGCGAATCAAGTTGTGGCAGATAGCTGAAGTCATAGGCATTGAATCCTTAGCAAGGAATGAATCGGTGATCTTTTTCATACGCATTTGCACATGCAAAAGGTGTGCGCACGATGTGTGCCAAAAATGCTTCCTCTGGACAAGCAACGTCGAGTCACAACTTCGCAGGAGTTTTTGAACATCTGTGGCGATAATCCTGACGCTATTTTTCCTTAAATTCCACTGTTGATGAAACATGGGTCCAGCAGTACGATCCACAGTTCAAAGCAAGAGTCAATGCAGTGGATTGAAAAGGAAGAAAAGCCGCCACGGTAATTCAAAATGAAACAATCGGCATCCATGCTCATGGCCACTGTTTATCGGGACTGTCAAGGACTTTTATTGATTGACTACCTTCCTAAGAATAGTACAATGAACAGGGACTATTACGCTGCATCAATAATAAAAGAGCGTCAAGTGGTTGTCAAAAAAAGAAGAGGCAAACTAGCGAAAGGAGTCCTGTTTTGCAGGACAATGCGCCCGTGCACACTGAGCAAATTGCAAAGACGTGCCTTGAACAAAACTGGATTTGAAGAAATCAATCACTCACCAAACAGTCCAGACCTAGTCCCAAGCGATTTTTACTTATTTTCAAATTTGAAAAAAGACCTCCGCGGACGAACATTTTCGAGTGATGAAGAAATGAAGGCAGCGGTACTAGACGAGCGGTTCGAAGGCAAAGATGGTGAATATTTTTGCACTGGGTTATAAGCCCTTTATGGCAAAAGTAAAAAGTGTGTTGAGGGAGATTACATAGAAAAATAAATTTTGTATACTTTTCTATCAGCATTTCTAATACCAACAGCTTCCTGGCTGCGATAGGGCGTCGCTATTGCTGTCGTATCTTGAGGCACTGGAACAGCGTCCATATCGGCTCAAGACCTGCTCTGATTAATATAAAGTCGACAGAGTAGGTAATATATGTAACTATTTATTTTTTATTTATTTACTAATCTAGCTTATAAGTACTGTTAATAATTACTAACCCACACTATGGATAGAAATTTCTGAAATAAAGATTTATAAATAAATAAATAAAACAATACCCTAGGCTCAAAACTTTTCGGCCACCCTTCGTATCTATCTCTGGTGGATATTGGCGTTTGGCCTTCAACCACCAAACTGCTGGTTCAAATGTATTAAATAATGTTATGCGGTGCGGCTATTAATTTAAATAGAATAGTGGACTGTATATGAGCGCGGTGCGAGCGGTGAATGGAATTTAGTTTATTCGTGATACTGCAAATCCCCTAAATTCGGGATATAGGAAGGACGTGAAGGAATGCATGTGCACCCACCTGGACTTCCGCTGATCTGCCTCGTGTCTCGATGGCTGCCGGCTGTCTTCACACTTATCAACTTCACAGATAATCACGAAATATAGCGTTATTAAAAATGTCTATACTTTTTACTATATGCTTGTATAATTCAATATCCAAATTACACATGGGGGGGAGCGATGATGCGAGATATAAGCGGTGCGGTTAATTGCGTGTCTTCTCAACTTGTGTGTGCCCGTTAACAAGAATGCACATGCTGGGCATAGAGGGCGGTAGATAGGAAACCGGAAATGGGCTTTGCAGTAATCTTATTGGATAATAATTAACGAATCCCTTGAGCGTTAAGCGATAGTGCAAGTGGCGCGAACAATCTCTATATATAAAATTCAAATGCTATCCACTAATCTCGCTAAAACTCAAAAGCGGCTCAACCGATTTTGATGGGATTTTTTGTGTGTGTTTGAATGGGTCCAAAATAAAATCTCATTAAAACCTTATGCCACATCATACAACAGCAGAATGAATTAAAATCTCCGTTCAGGAATGCAGAACAAAAAGGATTTTTCTCTTTATTTTTAGTGACTGAAGAAAAGACAATCATGTCGATCCCATAACATACCTTATACTCATTACTTCTAACACTATAGAAGACTGAATTAACATAAATATTTACTTTAACATAAGTGGTAAAATTAAAAATGCTGTGCAACCGACTTCAATATGAACGAATCAATATACAGTCACCTAGCTTGCCAGGCAGACGTTGTTCTGGCCTTTTCGACGACCTTTAGTCATGTCCTATTGAAAATTCTTAAATGCGCAAAAAAATTGTGGGTCACTCATGGGCAAAAAAACTACCCTATCTCTCAAGTTGGACTAAACTGCACACGGTGTGCAAATTTGATTGAAATCGGTTAAGTAGTTTAGGAGTCCATCGCGGACAAACAACGTGACACGTAATTTATCCTATATAATGAGATTAAATACGCATTATTTAAGGATAACTCAAAAATTACTGGTCAGAGCTTGATAAAATTCGTATGGTACCACACGAGAAGTACCAGCTTTCAAATAAAAAAGAATCATCAAAATCGCTTCACCTAGAAATAAATTCTGAGGTAAACATAAAAAACATACAGTCAAATTCATCACCTCCTCTTTTTTGAAGTCGGTAAAAAACGGATGATGGAGCCTGACGGAATATTCCCATATTTACATAGTAAGTATGGGAATATTTTGTGTTACAAACGCATCGTAATATTTTTTTAATGTTCTGAAGAGTGAGAATATGCCAAACGTTTAAAGAAATTCTTGGCGTTTTGTAACCGTCGCACTCTTGCACTGGGTAAATCTTAATACTCTTTTAGTTTTAATGTAATAGCCACAGAAAAATAAAAATATAGATTACATTAGTAAAAAAACTGACATATAAGATATTTGTTTCCGTGCAATTTTTTTAATGGCGCTACTATTTGTTAGGGTTCCGTAGTCAACTAGGAACCCTTATAGTTTCGCCATGTCTGTCTGTCCGTCTGTCCGTCCTCGCTTAATCTCTGTGACCGTTAGCACTAGAAAGCTGAAATTTGGTACCAATATGTGTATCAATCACGCCGACAAAGTGGTAAAATAAAAATTGGAAAAAATGTTTTATTAGGGTAGCCCCCCTTTTTTGATAATGTCAATAATTTCGGAAATAATCGCTCCAAAAGTAAAAAACAATGTGTCCCCCCCCCCCCTCTAACTTTTGAACCATAAGTTTAGAAAATATGAAAAAATCTGAAAAGTAGAACGTTATAAGGACTTTCTAGGAAAATCATTTTGAACTTGGATGGAAACAACAGTACCCACTACCGGGAGCAGTTGCATGAGCGCGGATCGCTGCTGGAGCGCGAACATAATGGATACCCACCTTTAAACTCATAAGTGGGAATACTTATTGTGACGGACGGGAAACTACGGAACCCTACACTGAGCGTGGCCCGACACGCTCTTGGCCGGTTTTTTAAAATTTATATACCAACGAAAAGTCATTAATTATAGACAAATCTGTACGGGTTCTTTTGCAAAAGCTTTGTCAGTTATTCAATCAAAAACTTCTTCGCGTTCTTTCACTTCATACGAAAGAAGTGCTTAGGAGTACTTCTACACTTTCTACACGATAAAGTGAGTATATCTTTCAGCGGGATCTTTTCTTAAATTTTCTGTGTTGCCGCGCATCTTAAATAGGATTATAAAGAAACGAACATATTTATAATTCATGTTCACAAAATTAAAAAGAAAGATATTTTTCTCCTCTTTTGTTATTAAAAACTTTACTCCCTAAGAGTTTCTTCCAGACACGGAACAATATTTCGTTTGGCCCACAAATGTCCGTATTATTGAATTTATTCCCTAATATTCCGTAAGATTTTAGAATTACAATTTTTTTGCTTTAATAGAAAAATTGATTAGATTATTCTCATGACATTTCGAGTCAAATTCAAAGATTTTCCCGAGATCAAAGGCAGTATGTCAATTGACCCTCGGGTTTTTGTATACATAACATTGGCTTCCCGCGGCGCCGGAATCGTAACTAATAATGCATAGTTCCCAAAAGTTATTCTCAGCCGAACTATTCCTTCTTCCGTTCACGTGTATATTAACTGAAATTCGCCTAATTTGCAGTTTTCCAGCATTGCTTTGCAGATTGTAAATATTTACACGTTTTACATCAGTCATCTAAATGACTTCCGAAATGAAATTCACCTATCTTAAATTTACGTGATCATTAGACTTTAAATTTGTTTATCACACACCGATGTTGAGTCAAAGGTCAAGTTTTTATTCTTCATCTTCTCTTGCTTCTTTATAAAAGTCCACTGCTACACATTCTGCAACTCCGTTAAAGGAAGAATTTGCTTTTATCGCTACGCTTTGCGAGCAGATTGGCTCTCATCGCTGCTCCTCGTCACCAGCCTGGCAATTTACATCTGGCGTTAACACTTTCCATTGGCGTCTCTTACAACCAACAAGGAATGAAATAGAAAGATGGATGCTCCTACTCTGCCACCACACATCATATACGTTCAGAAGAAAATTTCATTTATATTATTCATTACATTCATATTATATACCTATGTAAATAATTATCTCAAGTATGAACTAAAACAGTTAAATAAAAGCTAATAAGTGTTGAAATAAAAGATGTTGTCCTGACGTGGAACGGCGCAGAAGATAGAAGATTGTGATGCCACAAAAATACGCGTCAACAAGTTCTTAACTTCTTAGCTCTCCCCAAACTCTTACATTAGATCCTTAGATAAAGTGCAAGGTACGTTAAGATACAGATTCAGGAATATGGGAATAACCACAACACAATCCCAGTCATGCCTGGTGTTTTTGTAAGAGAATCAACTATCATATATAGTCCCGTGGGAAATGTAAGAGGCGACAAAGAGAAACAAGCTAGGGGATGGTCAGCAGCGTCTTCCCATTTCCCAATGTTAACTAAACAATAACTACTGGGTTGCCAACAACGCCAGCAAAGTGTGACAACTATGGCGAATACCTCCTATGAGATAATCTCTGTGGGTGAGGCCTACGTTGACATTTGATAGGCTTATGGTAACAGTAACCAATACAATATATTTTATTCATTACCTTCAGCTCCGGCTTTGACTCGAATAACTAACAACAAGGAAGCGAGTTTTTTTTTATAATACTGAAGTGACAAAACTTAGTGTCCACCTGCAACCGATTTCTAACAAAGAAGACCCAGATGCAACCTGTAATTATACTGGTTCTCCATACCCTTCACACCAGATCACAGCAGTGACTCTAATCAGTATATACTAGATGACCTTTTTTCCATTTGGAAGAAATAGGGTGTAACATGTGAACGGAGTAGAAGCCTACGGCACAAATATTTTACAAAAAAAATTTTGTAATAAATAAATAAAAATCTATCAAAATTCAAATCATATCCACCCTACTTTACGAACGGTAATAAAACAATAATTTAGTAGGCATCCTTGACCTTGTCACTTCACAGAGTCACAGGCTCAAGGGCAAAGCGCAAAGTAATTGTTCAAAAAAAAATTTCAAATATTTAATTCGAAATGATTCCTTATATTTACGCAAACACTACACATTGATTAAAACTATCTCCCGTGACCATGGGTGCTGGAAAGCATCCGAAACGTCGGGAATTAAAAATCAATGAAAATTAAACGCGATAAAATCCGTAAAAGTAGTTTTAATCAACGTTTAATTCAAAAATTTCTTTTTATTTTTCATAAAATATCAGTACCATAGGCTTCCACTCCGTTCACATGTTACACCCTATTTTTCCCAGACGCCAAAAAAGGTCATCCACTATACGTAGGTAAACATTGTTAGACGCAAATAAGCAAGGTCTACTTGAGTCAAGAACTCTAATAGTATTCAAAAGTCATTATATTTCAAGTAAGTACATGAAATTATACCTACTTTTTCTTCTTTGTGTATTTTATTATCAGCATCACCAGCCTACAGCAAACTAATCGTTTATTCAGTGGCTGACAAACATTAACCATAAAACCTACACACAAAGCTACAACAAAATTAATATTCACTTTGACTGACATTTACTTCAGTTTTAAAACCGCATTAAATCAACATTTAATGTATTATAAATAAATTATATTTTGAATAGTCGCAATAAGGATTTATGTATTCTCAAAAATATTCGTGAAAGACATAAATTTTGTGGGCAAATAATTATGCAAAGCAAAGTAACATATAGACTGTTTTTAAAACGCTCTACTAGTAATGCGTTATAGGACGAAACTCTATTTAAAAAAAAGTTAGGCCACTCTAGTTCTTACCGCCTCTTATACGTCTCATTGCTAAGCACAGTCTTTTTAATATGTCCTGGCTTAATGTGACTCTTACACATGTCCTAGAAATGTTTTTTTTTTTTTCAAAATTTAGTTGGGTACATTCCTAATATTAGCATTAACAAAGTTGCGTAATTTCTGTTGAAAGTAGACTGATGATTGTTATTAGCGTACGAATGTTTTATTTTGTTGTACATAACGCACCAATGCTTGTTTATCGTTTATCGGCACACAGACAAAGAGCCGTGGTATAAAAACGACTTTGTGATTATTTATGTTTAAGCGAACACTACACATTTAAATATAACTAGTTTTTACGGATTTTATAGCTTACTTTATATTCTAGACCGATTGACCCGATCCGATCTACAGTATGAACTTACAGTATCGTAGTAGTCTTGCAGTTGTGTGCTTCGGTTGGGATTTAATTTATTTATTATAGGATCCCAAGCTGATGGTAGTAGCACCCAGCCATCTTCTATATTGAAATTAGGTTGTTTTTTTAATTTCAATAGCCTCGCGAATCATATTTGGAAGGAATGAGTGTTGATGTAGTAACAGGGGCGATCTTGTATGTATTCACAGACTGCAGACTTCCCGGAGCGTCGATTCTTCACATCAGCTATGTGTTCTTTAACGTTGGTTTTTAATTTTTATTGATCATTTTGTTTGTCCTATGTAGGAGAGACCTAAAAACTAGTTTTATTAAAACAGTCTGTTTAAGTATTTGTATGACCTAAAAATAATTGTCCTAGGTCTGGATGTTCGTCTTTGTGCAATTTATGTCTGTAAACAGTCTCCACGATATAGGAAAAATCTTACTAGTGTAACGTTTTTATTTAAATAAAAACAACGTATTAAAGATACTAATAAAAGATTTTTTTTAAATTTGTGCTTTGCAGTAGTTTACGTATCTTCCAAACAATAAGCCATAAAACGTGTATGTTTTATAACGATATAGGATAAAGTTATTTTCAAAAGCAATAAACACCGTTATACCGTTGTTTTGTATTCTGATAATTGAAAGACGATTGGCTGAGTTAACAGCTATGAATGAATGTACTCGGTGTTGCCATGCTTTTTTATTTACATTGAAAGTTAAACTACATTGTTTGTTTGATACATACTTTGCTGGTTTTGGCCACGCCACATCCTCCAATCATTATCCACTACAACCTCTAAAAGTCCACTGCTGAACATAGGCCCCTCTCATAGACTGCCATATTGGGGAATTTTGCCATTGTTGCCACGCTTGGCAAGCGGGTTGGCAACCATAGTTTTTTTATTATTTTGTTGTTATCAGGAAGATACTGCTGCACATTTCCTGTTTCATTTTTCCCCGTACGACCAGCGTGAAGAAAGAATTTGCCATAACTGCAACGATTGACAATGCACAGTCTCTGCAAGAGGCTTCTTACTTTTAATGCTGCTTCGCTTCGCCGGTCTAAGTATTTTATATATTATAAAATACGACGTGATTTTACCGCCATGTCTAGGACACCACAAAGTCTTCGGGGAATTTCCCTAAGTTACCTCTTACGGCACACACTTTATAAAACGGGATGGTAGTTTCTCTCGTACCGCGAACACACGTCTACGATCATGACAAAAGCATGGACGCTTACCCGTTCCCATCTATTTATACTCAACGATTTTTTAAACAAAATTAGATCAATAAAAAAGAAACTAGTGTCCTATCCAGTAGTAAGTGGCCACTGTAGCCCGGACTTCAACTAACAACAAACAAATAATGCTACAGAGAGAGACGTATTCAAATATGAGTACTAATATGGAATGTCTCGTTTTACTACTTATACTATACTACTACTTATACTGTACTATTCTTATACTATAGTACTTGAGAGTAGTATGATCATCCGATTAATATAGTCACTTTCTTATAACTCAAAAACTACAGCCTTGTTTGCATAGATCACTTTGTGATACGATATCGATACGATATATATTTACGTGGTAGAGCCATGCTGCAGTTATATTAGTAGTATAGTTGTAGCACGAATGGGTCGGCTCGACCGGGGAAGGACCACGCTCTCACAGAATACCAGCGTGAAATAGTAGCTTAATGCTGCTGTATTTCGTATGGTGAGTGTAGAGAACCGGAGACCCTTTTTACTGGAAATGAGGCATTCTATCTCAGTCCTCATGGGTGACAACGCATCTGCATTTTGATTTGCAATGGAATATAGATGTAAATGCTTCATCTACGCCATTTTGACAGTTAACATTATAGTAAATATTTTAGTCGTTTTTAGTTTGTGTAGGTCGTTAGTTTTTTTAGGCGTAATTTTTTTGAAGTGTTCCTAGTTATTGCGAGAACTTGTTTACAATTTCTTTCTTAATATATTAGTTATAGTATAAGACTTTGTGTTTTTGTCTCTGTCATCATCTTAGCTTTGGTTTTATAGGGCGGCAAAGCTTAAGGTGACCGACAATATTACCCTCACATACCTTATATCACAAAATAATTATTTGAAACTATATGCTATTCAGTCGAAGTCAACAGTCGCTACTCTAATGCTTATCGAAATAAAGTAAAAGAGACTTCTTAACAGAAAATGCGCGCGACCACGAAATAAAGGTAACATTAAAAACAATCCTAAATTCAAAATAGAAAAACATTTCATTCGTGTTTTCCATAATAAAATTTCTATACCATTGCTTATAACCATTAAATATTATCATATGTTGTTATGAGCTTTGTATATTATTGGTAGAATATAACTATCTCAAGGATGACCTGACTTGGATGACAAACTTAAAAATTTATTTAAATTTCAAACTATTTATTTCACTATGCATACAATTATATTATTACATTAAAATAACGCTCAATCTTTTTGTGTTAAGATTATTTGCGCTATCAATTAATTTGATGTGCTACTCGCTCACAATAATTTTTTGTCTGGTAGTAAGTGGACCCACACATAGGTCCCTCTCCCATTCTAAACTTTTACACGGTATAGTATACCTTTAGAATGTTTTTAATTTGTCGAGATGATTTGTTTTCTAATTGTTTGACTATTTCTTTAGGCATTTATTCAAAAGTAAAACATAATTCAAATACAACACTTTATCTAAATCCCTTATTCGAGATATTACATACATTCATATAATATACAAAACCAACTTCTGATTTTCTTTTCTTCTCTTTGTTATTTTCGAAAATCGAATACATGTCTTGCAGGTTGCAGCTCTATATTACCGCTAACCTATAAAGTGGTTTATGACTTCGGTGTAGCAATGCAGGTAATAAACAAGCAAATAATTACTTAATTCGCATTTTTATATAGCGCTGATTTTTTTAAACAATGAGCGTTATAGGAAATCAGAAATTTCGAACTCTTCGAATAAGGTAACTCGTACTCGTGTACTAAAAAGTTAAGTTGAAAGCCATATATCCGAGCTACCACTGATTCAAATAATGCTATACACTACGTATTCTAAAGGGCTGACTTTAATAATTTAATATAATTTAGGTATTGGACGTATTGAAAGTAAATAATAAAAAAATTTATAGATCCCAATATGTTTGCAATGGTGGGAGGATAGTGTTTTTACAAATTTTACTATGATTAATATGATAAAAAATTATTTGCACCACTGACAATTTTTATGTAAAATTTTTATATAAATTATAAACAATATGAGATATAAATATTGCTTATAAGACTGAGAGATTTAAATCCACCTGGAATGTTCATGTATATCAAAATTATCAACTTGTAAGCAGGCCGCTGCTAAAAATAGGACACTCCCAAAATTATTTATAGTTTTATTTTTTATTATTTTACAAGTGAACAACTGATTATTACGAAACCGATTTTTAGATATTGTTACTTGGTGTCCTGGTGGCCCGTCGACAGTAACTCTAAATGTCTCTTACCTCAGATAGAGGTAGGATAAATTTAAATACATGTATTAGTTGCATTTGAAATGTATATTTAAATCGACTTTCGGAGGCTATACATGTAATCTGATATTTTCCTTAACTAAATTTTTGCAACCCAGAGAAGTACAGGAGTGATTTTTTACTCCGCTTATTACAAGCAATCTTCAAAACCAAATTTACACAAGTCTAATAAGTAATCTAAAATAATAATTTTTCCAATACATTTATCAAAATAGTAAAGTAGTTGATGGCAACACTCTACGCGATTGAGACGCATGTTCAGACGGATGTGAGTCGTTAATGAAAATTTATCGCTTAAACCACCACAACACGGAGTCTACTAACTCAAATTAGCAACATTTATTGTTATAGACATCATAATACTCCGCCAGTTTGTGTAAACGAAGCTTACTCAATTGGAAAGCTAATGAATTATGTCTTTATAGCAATACCTCTTTTAAAATTATAATTTACATTTGTAATATTTCTCAATAAAATAAATTATTAATGAAATGTTTGTAATATACGAAAACATCTATAGTTAAAATCTGTGTTTATTTCGTCGCAAGCATCCTCCTCAAAAACAGCTATTAGAATATCATATAAAATGCCTTCATATCACCGGCAGTGCGCACACTCATCGTACATAAACAATATTTGGATGTCGAAATCTAAATTTAATTTTATCGTGAATTCGTGTTTCACTAAATTCGCAACCAATAAATCGAAGAGACTACTCCGACTTCGATCGATTTAGACGTATCATTATTACATGTCTGATATAAATTTAGAATACGCTTAACTCACAAAACACGATATCAAATCAATAATTTTCATCCTACGGTTTATTTAATTAGTCTATTTTACACTTTCCAAAATTCAGTAAGTAAACTTTTTTTAAGGTGTCGTTTATATATTTTTGCTTTATTTTACAGATTATTAAAAATAATAATTTTAGATAATTAGTTTCGAATTTCAACAGAAGCTTTTAAAAAATTAAAAGCTTTTCACATCTTTTTGGGCTCAATGGTTAAAACAGTAATTAAAAAAGGGACTGCGTAAAAAGTTCATTGAATAGAGTTAAATATTATACCCTATATCACTCCCACAAGTAAAACGAGTCTAACGAAACCTCTCATTTAAAAATCAAGCAAGCCCTTTAGGTAACCTTTGCTAACAAAATAAATACATAATACATACATACATAAACAATCACGCCTATCACCCAGAGGGGCAGGCTGAGACTACTGACTTCCTGACACACCTCCTCCACATCCATATACCTACTTTTAGTCTCTTATTTAGATATCTAAAGACTGTCTTTTTTTTCAATAACGTCATTCGTACCACCAGAATTACCAGGCTTTGTTGCTAGTAAATCTAGCCATGCTCTCTTCTTTGCTTTAACTTCTATCGTATTTACGTATTACTTTTCCTTTCATTCTTTCTCTTACTAACCCCACATACTTCGGTAGCTGCATCCACTAAACTTTCTTAACATTTTGCCATACGTTCTCCAAGTCTAAGTCATTCATACACAATTCGTCCAAACCACTTATATTTTCTTTCAGTCTACATTTGTACTTGTTTTTCTCACCTTCATCTTGTAACCTTTCTGTTTTAATACGCTGTAACGCAGTGGTAGACACAGATGTCCGATGGCGCCAACGCCTGCATAGAGTATTAATTCGGCATAAAACCAAATAATGATCCGTTCCGACGTTAGATCCCCGGTAAACCCTTGTATCTACCACTGCGTTCGTCATTCTTTCGTTCACAATTATGAAATCAATCATGCTTCTATCATCACCTCTTTCCCAAGTATACTTGTGAATCCTCTTGTGACGAAAGAAAGTGTTCATCACAAAAAGATTATTTTCCGTACATACGGTGAGGAGGCTTTCACCATACTTCCATCACCAAACGTTCCCAATATCCTTTCATAGCCATGCCTCTTCACCCCAACCCTTCCATTAAAATCTCCTCAAAATAAATACATACCTACATACATAAACACAATAATAATAACGACCGACGACTAAACGTTCTTTTCCAAGACACGGTATAAAATCAGCTCACACTTCCTAATTTCGGGCTGCTGCTGAGAATTTCTTGACAACTCAATAACTAATTTAGCCTGATCCAGTATTCGAACCCGGGACCTCATGATCATCAATCGCGTTTACGACCACTAGCCTTTGCTCAATACTAAATACATAAACACATGCATCATACAAATACATGCATATATATATATATATATAGGGGAGGGTCAAGAGTACTCGGATACCTAGACGTGCATGTATGAAGAAGTTAATGAACCTGAAAGAAGCGAAAGAGGTATGTAAGGATCGTGACACTTGGCGATCTGTTCTCTCTGGCTACCCCGTTAGGGATTGTGCGTGACGATAAGTAAGTAAGTAAGTAAGTATGTATATATATATATATATATATATATATATATATATATATATATATATATATACATATATAGTCCTCCCCATCGATTTCGATGACGGCTACCCTAGGAACCATGGATTTTGCCTATCATGTGCTCTTATATGGCTCGCTAGACCGAACTTGGTCTTAATACCCTTGGTCTAAATACCCTTTGGCATGTGTGACAGTAGAGTTTGCCTAACGAATTTATACCGCAAGCATTCAGGTGTCTCTTTAAAACGTCCCTATAGCGTAGATGCTGACCACCGTGCTTACATTACAATAAGAGAGCTTTAAACATGGTCCTGACATTTGATCTTTAGGATAGATCTTAGACATCTTAGGTGGTAAGTATTAAGTTTTTTTTATAACAGGACAGGAATTATTAGTGCCCTTATATATATATATATATATATATATATATATATATATATATATATATATATATATATATATATATATATATATATATATTAATATACTTATAGACGCTAATCTTCGTTTCTAGCTTGAGATCGTGGGATCTCCAGACACGATCAGTGAGTCTCCCGAAATTGGCAGCGGCGTTAGCAATGCACGTTGATACTCCGAAGTCAAGGTATTGTCAGGCCGGATATTGCTTCCAAGATATTTGAAGTGTGAGACCTCCTCTAGTGGTTTCCCGTCGTTATTCAGTACAGTTAGATCGGCTTTACTTCCTCTTGGTGGTTGTTTGATGATGTGAGTCTTGGAAGCGCTTATGACCAGGCAAAATTGTTGACAAGGTCGATGAAATGCGTCAACATGGCTTTGAAGATGCAACATGATATCTGACATGAGATACACGCCATCAGCGTAAAGAATCCAGTATGAAGATCTTTTGAATTTTGGATTTCGCTTTGAACCTTTGAAAAATTTTTTTGTATATTTAACAATGATTTGATGATGAATTCAACCAAATTGCCTATGGGTAAGAGGAAAACGGTTGATTTAAAATAATTGTAATAAATCTTTGATTCGTAGCGAATACGATTGCGATTGCATTGATGATATATTTGACGAAGTATACCCATGTTACTGTTTGATACTGAAATATATCCAATTTTTTTTTTATTTACTGGATTTACGTTTTAAAGGATTTTGTTTTGTTTTAATCACAATACAGCGAAAATAATCATAATAAAAATAGGTATAAGTGGTATAAGTGTTTGCTGTAAATTTCACAGTGTTCGAATTCTCGAGCAACCCATTTTCGTACACTACTGGCACCAATGAAATTGTTTATTGGAATTTTAATCGATCATTTACTACGTGATTGGCGGTAAAAGAAAACATCTCGAAGAAACCTGCATGTGTGAAATAAAATATTGTGTGGATACGCAAGTCCGTAAACATCGGAAGTTTCCTTCCTCATTACTGTTATTTTACTTTCAAAGTCAGTAAATGTAATTTTTCTTCGCTTCTCTTAAGCTGGTATCGTGTGGATAATATCGTGAGTTCAGTTGTGATGTGCAGTGGTGGAATTTGACGATTAGGATTAATTCGAACAATTCCTGAGAGCGCTCGACGTGGAAAATGTGATAGAAAATGCAAAGGCTTGCAACATCTCTTCAGAATGTCTTTATAAACGAACCACTCCTCGATGGATTCGGTCAAGTGGAAGAAACTGGCACTGGGGTACCCCGGCCCGGAGATGAAAACGATATTCTATGTGTCAACGGTCGGTTTGCCGGCGTAAAATACTGTCCTGCTCTGCTAAGCACGCCAAGTTCTTACACGCCAATTTAGCCTTTCTTTCCAAGTTAATCGCAAAACTGTACGTCATTCGATATATCGACGACGAGATCTGAGCCGGCTGGTTGTAGCAGCAAGGGGAGTGCCCTGAAAATGAGGGATTATGACAAAGGGCTTCGTTTTAGCGGTAAACGCGCAAACCCGTGCCTGTACCACGATTGCTAATCTGACTGCCTAGCGTAACAGTTAAAACAAATCCTTCGTAACAGTTTAAACAAATGTCGAACAGTAGACTTTCTCAGACTGATAAAGAAGAAGAAAAGAACAGAAGTAAAGTTTGTAAAATAAAGTTCATTCTTTATTTTACGAACTTTACTTCTTTTCTTTTAGTCTATATCTTCTTCTTCTTTTCTTCTTCTTCTCTATATATTTTAGATTAGACAAGGTAAACATCACGTTATTGAGCTATCGAGTGGAGAATTAGTTGCTCGTAGACAAAAGAATGAACTTTACTATTAACAGCTGGCCTCCCAACTTTTTTAACGGCTGCCTAATGGGTTAATGATTTCAAGAAGCGCTGATAAGTTACTCAGGGTATAGCAGTGATGACTCGTTCAGATATGCAATATCATGAACACTGGCACGTTCTCTAACTGAATCTTAAAACACAACCAATTACTTCTGTTGTGTTAATATTGGCATTAAATGGGCTTGAATCCGAAACTCTATAAGGTATTTTGACCTGTTTCCACTCCGCTCCGATAACCCGCCCACTTCTCTAATGCTCAATTTCTAATATTGATATCCTGATTTATAGCTCAAATAGCAAATATTAGTTACGATAATGTCTAGATAATGATATCGCCACTTATTATACCTTATCATAATAGATAATCTGTAATAACAACTTCACTTCATTAAAATCAATACGGTTTGAGTGCATTCACAAAGTTTTACTCGTATTACCATGAAATAAATATCTATCTGTAAGTATCTTCGAAAGTGAAGTGACCAGGGAATGGCAGCTAGCCGGCGCGGCGGGTGTACTGTCACGGATCGGCTTTCGCCGGAAACTTTTTGTTGCGGCACAGCCTGACATTTATACGAGAATTACAGTAAACTTCTACGCTCTTGCTGCTCGAGCGAGCGCAGAGACATAAATGTGAAAATAACTGTTACTTGTATACACCACTATCTATCCGCCCCGGCCTCGCACGGGTTATTTCTGGATCTCGACAGCAGCGCCTCTTACTTAAGGCGATTGTGTTGTTAAATCATCCAGTGAGCCACTCAAATACACACAAAAAATTCATCAAAATCGTTCGAGCCGTTTTCGATTTTAAGCGAAACTAACGGACGAACATCCTATAAATGTCAAAAGTCAAATGCTTAATTATGTTCTATTCATATCTTTCTTTTAATTACTTTTTTTAATTAATGTAGTAGCTTTTTAAATTATATTTACTGTGACATAACAAGTAGTAAAATTAAAAAAAATGTGTACAACCGACTTCAATTTAAATAAAATGAGAACATCATCAATGTAGTCGAAGTCAATTAAATACGCATTGTTAAAGATAACTCAAAAACTAATGGTCAAAGCTGAATTACATGAAAAATACCAGCTCTCAAATTAAAAATAATCATTAAATTCCGTTCATCTTTATAAAAGTCCTAAGGTATCACATATAAAAAAACGAGTGTGCTTATGGAGCACTTATCTAATAGCCAGAAAAAGAGAGAAAGAAAATGTGCGCGCGCACTACTCTCTCTTGCTTATATCCCCCACTCAGCGCCCGTTCGCCTCGCCCGATCACACTTTTTGTCACGCTTACGACACGAGTTCGCTTGCTTACTCCCCAAGTCAAGCATGCGTAAAGTTTTACTTCAATACAGTGGAATTGAGAACCTGCTCTTTTTTTGGATCCGGCTGAAAATAGCTATACACCCATATTATACATAGGGTATGGAAACTACAACTTTTAGATGTCGGCTGTAAAAACTTTAAAAGTGGTAACCCCGAAGTGTGTGAAACGTAACGTAACTGTCACCTAGCGGTAGAGAATGGTAAGAAGTTATTACTTACCAAAAAGACTTACAGACTCTCTATAAATCTACATATCCTCTATAAGACAGAACAAACTAAATGAAAAATAATATCATAGATACACTTGGACAAAAACTACTAAAATAAACTAGTATAAGTCTAACTGCTTAACATAAGCCTCCACTCATTTCTGAGAGGTTTTTAGGGAAGGGAACAGTCTGTGTCGCCATTCCAGTCCTCAATGCGTACCTAGTAGCAGTCTTTACATCGTGTCCTAGAAATATTTTATTTTCTCAGACATGCAGGATTCCCAACAATTTTTTCTTTCATTACCAAGATCACTTTAAATTGCTATTGATATTGATTAAAACTACTTTTACGGATTTTTTCGCGTTTTATTTATTTTATTTTTAACACCCGACGTTTCGGGTGCTTTCCAGCACCCATGGTCACGGGGGACTGAGGTGACGTGACCATGGGTGCTGGAAAGCATCCGAAACGTCGGGTGTTAAAAATAAAATAAATAAAACGCGAAAAAATCCGTAAAAGTAGTTTTAATCAATGTACAGTGTTCGCGTAAATATAAGAAATCATTATGCTATTGATATTTTCACTATTGATGGCGGGGTAAATACATAACACCGCCTGCAAATTACTGTCATTGGAAGTGGTTAAAATTCTAACAAAATTAATTGACTTTAGATTAATTAGTAAGCAAAATCAAAGTGACACAATAGTTCCATTTCAAATCAAATAAAAAACAAAATACTTGTCGGAAATATCGCGAATACATTACTAGAATGTTAATTGTTAAAAATAAAAACAGTGTGAGAGCGGATGTCCAATTTGATCTCATTATAAAATAATAAAACAGAATACCGTAATTTTTTTATAGTAAAAGGGCGACAAGCGAGCACACTGTCCACCTGATGGTAAATGGTTGTTGTGGCCCATAGACATCTACATCTATCCCAATCACAATTACACAAACATACAAAGAAGACTTTTGTGTCTTACATCTAAACCGGAGCCAACAATTAATATATAAATACACAAATTATTGGTTTTTGGATTTAAGGGTTTGTGCTTCTATATATTTTTCTACAGAATAAACGTAGACAGAGAAACCTATAGACAAATTGACGCCTTCTTTCGCATTCGCACACGAAAAAGATAGATACGTCTTGCATAGAAATGAGATAGAGTGGTGTGATTGTTTGTCCCTTTCTCCGTGCCGGTTTTTTTGTTTAGCAAACTGTAGAGTTTGACAGCGTAGCGATTTAAGGAGTTTACAAGTTGGTTTAAGTGAGAAAAAAGTATTTTGTTAGCTTAAGATTGGTAAATCTTGTTCAGTTCAGTTCTTAGAACAATTAAAATGTTTATCTAAATGTGTTTAAAAGTCATAAAGATTATTCTATAACCTAAAAATTTGTTATCTTTCTTTCTCACTCAAGGCCACGCCGATCATTAGTCTATAGGTTTCTCTGTCTACGAGAATAAAGGAGCACACAGCCCACCTGATGGTTGGGTTATGCTGTGACCCATAGATTTCTACATGATCGGATGCATTGTCATCCCCAAGAACTAAGTTAAGAACATTTCCAGTAAAAAGGGTTCCCAGTTCTCTACACTCACCTCTACACACAACAGTACTAATCTGCTATTTTACGCTGATATTCTGTAATTGAGTGGTCATTCCCCGGTCGAGCTGACCTGTTCGTGTAATAACCACAATATAGCTGCACCGTGGCTCTACCACGTGTTAATCTTAATCACAGATATTTTATGTAATGCTTAAAGGACGCGTGAGTGTCCCTGCTTAAATTTGCTCACTTATATTTATGATGGTAATATGTAACACAGTAATAGTATTCAGAAGTTATCGCCACTGTCAAATTTTGTGATCAACTAAATATTATTAATAATAATAAAATATTTAATTGCAAAATGATAAAAGAATAAGTAACGCCTATAATACATGTACCTGAATGATAAAAGAGTTGATTTTACAACGAAAAGACGATTGATCAAGAGAACATAGTAACTTACAATATTATTGAAGAATATGCTATTTTCACAGTATATACGTTATATCTAAACAAAAATTATTTAACGAGTCTGAACAATAATAACATATTTTCACAGTCAACAGTAGAAGCCGTGGAAAAAAGTAACCCTTGACACACATGTTACACACATCTCAACAATACAGTCACACTAAACTAAATACTGACTCCAATTTTCTCATAATAAAGTTTGGAAAACGCTATTTAAAGAACTTCATCAGCAACTACTCATATTTCTTTATTTTTATGTTGTATTTTTTTATTAAATCATAGTTATCGTACGGAATGTGTTTCCGTTTTATTAAACTACGTTGAGTAAGAATCGTATGAAATCAATAGAATAGAATAGGTTAGAATACAGTATTCGAATAACTTTAAATAGTTAAAGTTGTATTCTGATTCGAAGGTTATGAAAGCCTATATAATTGCTCAATAAATCGGACTATGAAGCAATTTACCTGAGTCCTGAGGGCTGAGGGGTGACAACGTATCTGTGCCACAGAATTGTTTATTTGAATTTGTCTATGGGCAACAGTAATTACTTGCCATTAGGTGGACTGCAGACACGTACTTTAATATATTTTTTAAATACTACGATTTTAATTAGACAAATATTTCTCAAAGCGTAATTTAATTTCAAATTCTCTAAATACTTTTAATTTTCCGTGCTAAAATATTTATAACCTACATGAGGCTCTTTTTCCAAACACTTAACTGTAGTTTTAAAAAAGACAGTGAGTAATTTTCTTTGTTCTTTGTGGCATGTAAGAGTAGAAATGTCGTGCTTTACTGGAACTATTTCTCGCTTGAGTTACATGTATGTATGTATGTACGAGTATACTATGTTAGGCATGGTTAAGAAGGAATAAAACATTATGTACATTAAACAAAGTAAAGAATTAAAAAAAATATGTAATAAAAATAACATATGTATTTCTTTGAAATAGGTTATCAGATTCTTCTAAATTAAATTTTTTAATCTTTAGATAAAAGTTACCCATTAAATACACATGAATACAAATACAGATTCTGAATGACAAAAAAATTTGTGAACACGAAAGTGATACAATGATCTATTTTATTCATATAACTGTAATTTTTAATTTGTTTTCATGCGACAAAACGTTGGATTCTTGATACACATATAACCAAATTAAAAAAATACTTTCTATTGTTGATTGAGAATTTTTTCTATATATTTTCACGATCATATGAGCATTATGAGTCGTGCACTTTTGTATTTTCAAAACATTTATATTGACGTTTGACATAAAATTATTGGAAAATTAGAAGTGAGAGTAACAAGGTTATTTGTGAAAACTTGTGCGTATACTTTAAAAAACCGACGTATAACATGAGCGCTTAAGGCATATAAGGATTTACCAAAAGTTTTTTATTATATAAGTGACCATTATCTAATTATTGAAAAACAGCCCCTAAATTATGTAATTTTATTAACTATGCTGTTGAATTAAACTATAATATTCGATTTCATAACAGAGACGATCTTTATTTCATTTTATTTCACCCCAATATAACCTTGACCCGTTGTGTTGTTTGGGTATACAAATTTACATATTCATGTGCATAATATGAATAGATATTACATGCACAAATTGTACGTAAAATATCGTCCCATAGGCACAGAATAAGTAATACTCGTAGTACTACGTACAGAAGTTTCACTCTTTTAATGTTGTCTGCTTGCCGACGTTTAATAGCCTACATAATTATTATTAATTAGATAAATCGTGCTCTCAAGCTAAATAAAACTTTATCGCTGCGCGAGAGTGTCCGTATTACTTTGCACATTTTCCTCTTCCTACGTTACGGTGGACTTTCCGTTGTTATGGAGGAATGTCAATAAAGAGTAACAAAATACATTGCGAAATATTAATTAGGTTACTTAGGTGAAATACCTATTCTGACTATGATCGACAGACCATATTTTCGCACCTACGTGAGTTCTGCGATGCCTAACGCATTCAACTTGCAAGGCCATTCGTCGGGAATCGCGACGCTTGGCTCGGAACGAAAAGGTAGATAGCGTAAACAACAAATTAACTTGAAATACGATTCCTAACAGAAATTTTATCGTATTCTAATTAGTTAAAAATTTTGTTGGTAAACAAAGTTTTGATTTCAGTGTTTTGTGTTATTTTAGCTTAAAATATTTTGAGCTAAAATAACAGCTTAAAATATTTTAATAGAAATGGCAAGTATATGTACGTAAGTAGATACTTGGATAATGAAGTAAATTTCCACTAAATTTTGTAATAAAGTTCGTAGATATTAAATAAATTATTACTTAATTCTTTTTTTTCTATAAGTACCTATCTAACAATAAAAATTAAATAAATTCACGTTTCATAACTTCCTACTAAAATCCTTCGGTAATAAATAATGATAATTCTGAAATATTTTGTTGGTCATTTAGCGTCTATCCACGCAACAATTATAGTATGAATGACGTTTTGCCATATTAAAATTTATTAAATAATGGGTAATATACATAATATATAGTTCTTAAATTACATTAAAACTTTTGAACTATTTTATCCTATAATTAAATATACTAAACAAAAACTATTTAATTAATAATAACATTAAAAATTATAACATTTGCAAAAAGTTATATACGTAAACAGCGTTAAAAAACTTTAACATTCAATCGCCTCCAACGCGCTAGCCCTGACTGCGTATTTTGCCCGGGTGCGTCGCGATTTTAGATAATTATTTCACGTAGGTAGCAAGAGTGATAGAGGCCTGCCATAGGTGACTTAAGAAGCGACAGGGGGAATAAACCAGGATTTGGAGAGCAGCATCTTTCTACTAGTTAGTTAGTTACAGCCTATATACGTCCCACTCAGCTCATTTCTGGGAGGGTTTTAGGGCAAGGAAATGTCCGCCGCGCTGCCCCAATGCGTGTTGGCGAACTTCACATGTTTTAGAAATATTTATTTTTCTCATTGCTTAAACATGCAGATTTCCTCACGATGTTTTCCTTCACCGCCGAGCACGTGGAAAATCAGCAATTAAAATTGCGATTAAAAATTTAATTGGTGCCGGCGGGGGTTGAACCCGGTTTGCTCGCGTACTGTGAAATTTGCAGCGAGCGCTAACCATCTGAGCTACCGCGGTTACTCTTTCTACTAACAACTATAAAATAATAGCGTCAAAAGCGCGGTTGCCAACCCGTACGCCAAAGGAGGCAACTATGTATGGCAAATATGAGTGGGGATCGATGGGGAGACCTATGTTCAGCTGTAGACTTTGATGAGCTTTTAAGTATTAATTAATATGTGAATGTATATTATAGACACGTTTATCTGTTCCTTAGCAACATGAAGATTTAATGTATTAATGGATTTTGAAAACCGACATAGTGTTCGATTTATATTCGTCCTCCGAGTATCATATACTGTATTTATGGCAAAAGTACCAATAAAGGCTCCTAAAACCAAATTAAGGTGCTTGTTTAAAGATATATATGTATATATATAGAAATCGGTGTTTAAAGCTACGCTAGTAATATATAAGTCAATGTTTAATGTGCATTCTGACAAACGTGTCAATTTTTCATTTAAATGATTGCTACAGTCGGGCTCTTTATTTTAATACACATTTATTTGATTAAAAATAGCATTCGTATGAGCAACATTGACTCATTTAAAACTACACACAACTCTTCTTCTAATAGTCCTAATATAAATAGTGGCAGAGCACTTTCGTCTAAGTAATCATTAACACCATTATTACTTCTATTGTCATTCAATAAAGAGGTAGTGAACCACTTTAAGCATTATTTTAATTGATAAATTTTTAGAGAACAAGGGTTACAAGCGAGCACGCAGCCATCTGATGGTAATTGGATGATGCGGTCCTTAGACATCTACATCTATTCTCCATTAAGAATCAAAATGCAGATGCATTGTCACACCGAGAACTAAGATAGAATGGCTCCTTACTCCAGTTCTCTACACTCACCACACGAAACACAGCAGCTTTAAGCTGCTATTTAACGCTGTATACTATGACAGCGTATCCCTACTCAGATCGAGCCGACTAATTCGTGGTACAGCCATAATATAACGACAGCATGGCTACGATGTATATTTTTAATGATTAAGACCAAAAAAGTTATTTAAATTTAGAATTTTAACTGTCCGCGTGGTGAAATGTGACGCATTAGTTGTTTCATAGCCGCAGAAATAGGTGAAATAAGGACAGCGGGAGTATGATCGAGTGGAATAACCTGGTGGCATGCCAGCAATTGCCTGCCAAGTCAACGACGCGACCGCGGTCGCCTGCTCGGCTCCAACCTAAGTTACGCTATTGATTTACTGACCTTTGACTACTAGCTTTCACAAATTTTGTTCTTTTATACACTACACGTAATCGACCGTGGTTTTCTCTACAATAAATACTAATATACAGTTACGTGTATACTATCATCATACTTCGTAAATGTATTCTTAAAATTGGGTCTTAATATTGTTGTGGTTCTGAAACTGTACAATGTGTATGTGTAACTTATAAAAAAAAAATATATGTGGTGGAGACACGCTGCGGCTATATCATGGCTGTAGCACGGTCACCTCGACCGGAGTAGGACCACGCTTTCACAAAATACCGGCGTAAAATAGCAGCTTAATACTGCTGTGTTTCGTATGATGAGTGTACAGATCCGAGTTCCTTTTTTTACTGGAAACGAAGCATTCCATCTTAGTTCTCAGGGATGACAACACATCTAAGTTTTGATTCTTAATCGATGACAAATGTAGATGTCTATGAGCCATAGCACCCACTTATCATCAGGTGGACTGCGTACTCGTTTGTCACCCTTATTCTATAAAAAAATTGACAACTGCTTAGGATTTCGTAAAAGGCGACCAATATTAATAATAGCCTCCAGGCCGAATTTCGGTCACGGCGGCCTGCCTCAACGGAGACTAGCCAGCTACGCAGGACTGATTTATAGTGCACGAGTGCACGCAAGCACTGGCGTACTCTCTATTTCGTCACTCTCATAGACCGGTGGGACCGCAATCCGACACAATTGGATAGAGATCAGGCGCAGGGCTAACTTTTAACGTGCTTTCCGAAGCACGGATGTGAAACACAGTCAACTTCCTGAGTTTACTTTATATTTCGTTTATATTGTATTTGAGTTTTGATTTTTGATAATATCGAAAACGCAATAAGTGATGTTGATTTGCCCCGAGATTCGATCCCGGGTTCACATGACCAGCAATCGTATTTATAATATTTATTATTGTATTTTATAACAAAAATTCTGCTAGTATAAAGCTTTTGTGGTTTATATGGTGAGTGACAAGAAGTTAATGCTCAAGGGCTACGAAGTATCTGGATTAATGTAGGTATCTTTGAACCTCAGCATCCACTTACTACTAATTGCTCATATGCTAAGGCTAACGAAATTACCATTGATGGACTTAATGCTTTAATGGTTTTCTTTACCAATCAACCCGTGGAACAGGACGTAAAATGTTGGAAAAATATTCAATAAATTACATTTTCATACACGTTTCACTCATAGCTATTATTATGGTAAAGTGGGCGCCAAAAGCAGATTTTTTACGCTTTAGATAGAGTGTTTGGTCGGCCCGCGCGCTAATTAATCGCATAATGTTTGATATTTCTTTTTAAAATGATATATACTCTTTTATTGAAAAATAAACCCATAATTCACTCATGTATTTACTGGTGAACACATAGCGTGAATTTAATTGGACTTGATTTCATTGCATTCGAAAATTGCTTTTTCACTTAGTGAACGTACCTAAAATTGTAGATTTTGAGAAAACTTTGCGATCTTTTGCTATCGACCTAAAATGTGTCAATCGTGTTTTGGCCACCATAATTTACTAACAAAAATCTTTTACTTTCATCATTAATTAAAAAATGTAAATTCGTAGTATTTAATGAAAAAATCTGCTTTTATCGCCCACATCACATTAACAAAATTTTAAGTGTCGCCTCACCTTTTTTATGCGTTGTAGAGCCACGCTTCAGCTATGATGGTTATAGCACGAGTGGGTCCGCTCGACCGGCGAAGTATACCAGCGTGAAATAGTAGCTTAATGCTGCTGTGTTTCGTGTGGTGAGTAGAGAACCGGAGACCCGTTTTACTGGAATCGTGGCATTCCATCTTAATCCTCAAGGGTGACAACGCATCTGCATTTGGATTCTTAATCGAGGATAGATGTAGATGTTTATAGACTACAGCATCCACTTACCATCAGGTGGACTATGTGATCATTTATCACCTTTATCCTATATTTAAAAAAAAACCTCATGTCGTCTCGTGGGTGATATAAAGGCAACAATTGTGACTTCCGATTAGTGAATGCTTCTCACCAAGGTGGGACAGGTCATTACGGGGCAAAAACGTTAAACTTTAATGATTTCTTAAATTAACGCGAACACTACACTTTGAATAAAACTAAATTTATTATATTTATTCGCGTTTACGCAATAAAATCCGTAAATTTAGTTTTATTCAATGTTAAACTTTAAGTCATTAACTCTCCTTGAATTATTTCAATGTCGCCCATTACTCAAACAGCAATTGAACGTGAATGACCTTATGAGATATTATTTATTCTGTGGCGATACTTTCATGCCACGAAGTTATTCGTGAGCACCACTAAATTTCAATACGAATAATTTCAATTTATTCACATTGTTAAAACATAGTATAAAGTTAAATCTATATAAAAGATTACACATAATAATAAAAAAAAGAAACTACAATAAAGAAAAACTAAAACTAAAGATTTAAATTGTCATAGAGTCCTACCCCCCGTGGTATCGTGCCAAGAACGCTGGCTGCATTTCCTCGCTGAATGACTATACTTAGCCTTTGAGTGAGAAAAGAACCAGCCCTCTTATTATCAGCAGCGACGACCAGTCATGGATACAGTTCTTTTAGGAACTTCGCCGAACCTGGAATCCACGGACCGATAGTCCCTACAGCAAGTGGCACGAATATGTAGTCATCTATCAAAGACTCATATTTGCCCCAATTTCAATTGAAATAAGCGCGCAAAAATTTTTCACATAAAATATTTTATATGTTCTCTTATTATGTATAATTAAATTTAATGCCCAATACATAGGTACGTGATTAAATGGTAGAAAAGTGGAAGAGCTTACATATGTACTTTTTCAGCGGATTGGCGTTGCCCATATCAGACAGTAACCTTTCTACTCGCCGTTACCCTGCGCTAATATTGTTAACCTTGAGCAAATATTTCAATGACAGTAAAAATATTAAATTGTTTGTAAGGTATTAGACCGAATGACATTCATTTCTTTCTGTTTCATTGGTAACTCGCCTTTAACCCCTTACGCGAACAACCCAAGATCCATCCCCACTAGCATCTGCTTTAGTTCCTACTTTAATGTATGGTAGTGAAAAGTAGATGCCAAGTCAAATTAAGTGAAAGATGGGTTATTAAGAAGTATATTGGGGCTGACTACATATTCTGTAAATACAATGAACAAGCACAAGTTAGTTATAACAGTTACTCAACTCCAATGAGTCAGTAATTCCTTCATGTGGCAATGTATACGTTTTAACAACAACTTTCCAGAAAATGTGAAGACCTTATCTATCATCATCATCATCATCATTACAGCCCTTCACAAGTCCACTGCTGAACGTAGGCCTCCCCCAAGCAATGCCACAAAGCAAGGTCCTGAGCCACCTGCATCCATCGACTTCCTGCATGTCTTACCAGGTCGTCACTCCATCTAGTGGGGGGTCGCCCTACACTACGCCCACCGGTACGAGGCTGCCACTCGAGAACCTTTCTTCCCCATCGGTTATCGGTTCTTCGAGCTATATGGCCGACCCATTGCCACTTCAGCTTACTAATCCGTTGGGCTATATCGGTCACTATGGTTTTACGCAGATATCCTCATTTCTGAGTCTATCACGCAGAGAAACTCCGAGCATAGCCCTCTCCATAGCTCGCTGCGCGACCTTGAGCGTCCTCATACGGCCAGCAGTGAAGGATCACGTCTCAGATCCGTAAGTCATCACTGGCAACACGCACTGGTTGTACACTTTAGTTTTCAGAGATTGAGGTATACCTGACGAGAAGATGTGTCGTAATTTCCCGAACGCTGCCCAGCCGAGTTGAATCCGTCGATTGACCTTTCGGTCGAAGTTGGACTTACCTAGTCGGACTATTTGTCCCAGGTAAACGTACTCGTCAACAACTTCGAGCATAGTACTCCCAACAACTACCGGCATAGGTGTGACATGGACATTAAACATAATCTTTGTTTTGTCCATGTTCATCTTAAGACCTATCCGTTGGGAGACACTATTGAGGTCATTGAGCATAGTGCTAAGGTCCTCCAGCGATTCTGCCATAAGGACTATATCGTCGGCAAATCGAAGGTGAGTGATGTACTCGCCATTGATGTTAATACCGTATCCTTTCCAGTCCAGTATCTTGAAAACGTCTTCCAACGCAGCGGTGAAGAGTTTCGGAGATATAACATCACCCTGTCTTACACCTCTCTGAAGTTCGATGAGTTTCGAACTCTGGTTCTGTACTCGGATAGCCATCGTAGCCCTACTGTACAAACACTTCAGCACTTCGATATACCGACAGTCAATTTGGCACCGCTGAAGGGACTGTAGAACCGCCCAAATTTCGACGGAATCAAAGGCTTTCTCATAGTCCACATCATCATTACATCATCATCATTACAGCCCTTCACAAGTCCACTGCTGAACATAGGCCTCCCCCAAGTAACGCCACAAAGCACGGTCCTGAGCCACCTGCATCCATCGACTTCCTCCATGTCTTACCAGGTCGTCACTCCATCTAGTGGGGGGTCGCCCTACACTACGCCTACTGGTACGAGGCTGCCACTCGAAAACCTTTCTTCCCCATCGGTTCTCGGTCGTTCGAGCTATATGGCCGCCCATTGCCACTTCAGCTTACTAATCCGTTGGTCTATGTCGGTCGCTCTGGTTTTACCGCGGATATCCTCATTTCTGAGTCTATCACGCCGAGAAACTCCGAGCACAGCCCTCTCCATAGCTCGCTGAGCGACCTTGAGCGTCCTCATACGGCCAGCAGTGAAGGACCACGTCTCTGATCCGTAAGTCATCACTGGCAACACGCACTGGTTGTACACTTTAGTTTTCAGAGATTGAGGTACACATGACGAGAAGATGTGTCGTAATTTCCCGAACGCTGCCCAGCCGAGTTGAATCCGTCGATTGACCTCTCGGTCGAAGTTGTACTTACCTAGTCGAACTATTTGTCCCAGGTAAACGTACTCGTCAACAACTACGAGCATAGTGCTCCCAACAACTACCGGCATAGGTGAGACATGGACATTAAACATGATTTTTGTTTTGTCCACGTTCATTTTAAGACCTATCCGTTGGGAGACACCATTGAGGTCATTGAGCATAGTGCTAAGGTCCTCCAGCGATTCTGCCATAAGGTGAGTGATGTACTCGCCATTGATGTTAATACCGTATTCTTTCCAGTTCAGTAGCTTGAAAAACGTCTTCCAATACAGCGGTGAAGAGTTTCGGGGATATAACGTCACCCTTTTTTTTGCGGATGGAAAATCATCTAATGACGCCTTTCGCTCTGGGTGGAGCGTAAGGGAGTGCCAGACTTTTACTGACTAAAAACCATCCGTGTTCCTTCAGTGCCCTTACGTTCCCGAGCCGCGGTATCTCTTTCGAACAGCCCGCAGCCCCGGCAGGCGTCGGCCCTTGCGGGCCCCTTCACGCTGCTGACAGCTCTTTGAGGCGCGCGTGGAACAAAACGCGCCGTCGACACGGCCTGTCATCGTTAGACGGACGGACGGCGAGCTACCCATTGCTCGCCGTCCACAGGCCCGCGCCTACGGTGGCCGGGGGCCACGACGTAGCCCCCGACGCCCGGGGCGTCTCCCGCGACGGCCGGGGAGGAAAGCTGCTGCTCTCTCCTTCTCCCGCTCCGCCACCTCCTTCGCTAGCATCACTGCTTCGCAGAAGGTGGTGACGGCATCCCATTCCGTCTCGCTCCGGACCATGGCTTCGACCAGGGCCGGACGCGAGAGGTCGCCGCCGTCTATCGCCGCTACAAGGACACCGCGGTGCTCCGCCCAAGCAGGGCACACCTCCACGGTGTGTTCCACCGTGTCCTCCGGTCCATCCTCGCAGTGGGAGCACCCGGGCGTTTCCTCGCGCCCGATTCGGTACAGGAACCTCCCGAATACACCGTGTCCGGTGAGGGCCTGCGTCAGGCGGAAGGTGCGGATGCCACGGCGTCTCTCAAGCCACTCCTCAAAGAGGGGTCTTATCGCCGCTATAGTGGCGTGCCCAGCACGGGGTTGCGACAGTCGCTCTCTCCATGTCGCCATGAGATCGTGCCGGAAGTCTGTCCGCTGCGCGACAACTTGACGCGGCAGCGGGGTTTCCCCCCGGCATAGTGCCTCCGCGCGCCATTCGTGCAGGCGCGCGAGGACTATCGCCTCCAGATCCCATGGCGGCAATCCGGCAAGGAGGCTCGCCGCGGGAGATCGTGCGGTAGCCGTGAACCATTTTCACGGCAACCACCCTTTGGGGCGCGTTCAGGTGGTGGACGGCAACCCGCGCCAAACCACGCACCCACACCGGGGCCCCGTAAAGGGCCATGGACCGCACGATCCCCGCGTATAGCCTCCGGCAGGAGGCGTTTGGCCCCCCCAGGTTCGGCAGGAGCCGTCTGAAGGCAGCCCCGGTCCGTTCCAGTTTGTCGAAAGTGCTATATAACGTCACCCTGTCTTACACCTCTCTGCAGTTGGATAGGTTTTGAGCTCTGATTCTGTACTTGGATAGCCATCGTAGCCCTACTGTACAAACACTTTAGCACTTCGATATACCGACCATAGATAGTCCACATACGCCAGGCAAAGTGGCAGATTGTACTCTTCGGTCTTCTGTACAATGTGCCGCAGGGTGAAGAGTTTCGGGGATATAACGTCACCCTGTGTTACACCTCTCTGCAGTTGGATAGGTTTCGAGCTCTGGTTCGGATAGCCATCGTAGCCCTACTGTACAAACACTTCAGCACTTCGATATAACGACAGTCAACTTGGCACCGCTTAAGGGACTGTAGCACCGCCCAAATTTCGACGGAATCAAAGGCTTTCTCATAGTCCACATACGCTAGGCAAAGTGGCAGATTGTACTCTTCAGTCTTCTGTACAATCTGCCGGGTTCTGTACTGTCCATCTGTGTTCTGTACATCAGGGTATGTATGTGGTCTATGGTACTGAAGCCTTTTCGGAAACCGGCTTGTTCGGGAGGCTGGAAGTTTTCAAGTCTGCGTGCGAGATGATTCGTAATGACTCTCGCAAACAGCACGTAGACGCGGCTCCGAAGGGAAATCGGTCTGTAGTTCTTCAAGAGAGCGCTGTCGCCTTTCTTAAACAACAAGACCACCGCACTTCTGCTCCACGCCTCCGGAGTAGTGCCAACATGGAGGACGGAATTGAAGAGCTTCTGAAGGACTTCAAGTACCGGTGTTCCACCCGCTTTCAGAAGCTCCGCTGTAATTTCATCCTCGCCTGGGGCCCTGCCGTTTTTAAGGTGCTGGAGAGCCATTCTAATCTCGCTCAGACTGACGTCCGGGATATCAACGGAATAGTGTCGGGTAAGACTTGCTCTTGGATCGTTACTCACACTTGCGTGTGGCTCCAACGATGATGTGTACAGCTGCCCGTAGAACCTCTCAATCTCACTCAAAATCTCAGGTGTCCCAGAAACGATGCTGCCACACTCAGTCTTCAGCTTTGACAGTTGGCTCTTTCTGGCAGACAGATCTCTGGCAAAGACTTTGGAGCCCTGGTTCCGCTCAATCGCTTCTTTAATACGAGCAGTATTAAAGTTGCGTAAGTCTCGCCGCATGCACTTGGAGATCTGTCTGTTCAGTTGCCTGTATGCTGTAAAATCTGTTGACGATTGCAGCCTCATCTCCCGTCTAACAGCCATGAGATTAAGAGTGTGATCGGAGAGTTTTTGTGTTCTTCAGCGGCGGGTCTTGCAGAACTTAGCTCCGACCGCATGGACAGTTTCCACGAGCTTGTCATTCATATCGTCCACTGCATTGCAATCTTCTAGGCTCTGAAAGCGGTTACGTAACTCGAGCTGAAAAGTCTCGGGATTCTGGATTAGAGCACGAGGGGGACGGAGCGTTGACTTCATTAGACGAGACCTCTCTGACTTAACGTTTAGGTTCAGTGTGCCTCTAACCATTCGGTGATCGCTGCCGGTTTTCACCCTTGCGATCACTGAGACATCACTGAACAGTTGGCGTCTGGTCGTCATAATGAAGTCAATCTCATTTTTTGTCGAACCGTCGGGACTCGATCAGGTCCACTTCCTGTGAGGCCGCTTCTGGAAGAAAGAGTTCATTATAAAGAGTCCCCCTTTCTCCATAAAGTCAGCCGGCTGCTGGCCCATACGGTTCCGTTGCCCTACTCCAAATTTCCCTAACTTCAGCTCACTGCCTTCTCTTGTGCCTAGTTTTGCGTTGAAGTCTCCCATCAACACCGTATAGTGATAAATATCCATCTAATATAAGTGTAAATATCCTCATACATTTCCTCCACCTCCTCATCGGGATGTGCCGAGGTTGTTGCGTAGACCTGTATGACCTTCAGCGAATACCGTTTGGTGATTCTGAGTATCAGGTACGTGACCCTCGTCGACACACTCCCAATCTTTACAACGTTATTGACGAGAGACTCGTGGACGATAAATCCGACACCTCCTTGGGACAGATGGTCGTCCTCCCGGTGATAGAACAAGTTGCCGGACTCGAGGATTACCGTGTCCTCCCCCTCTCTTCGCACCACAGATAATCCAATAATATGCCAGCGCAACTTGTCTACCTCTTCTTTCAACTCCAGTATCTTCTCGTCAGTCCTCAGGGTGCGTGCGTTATACGTTGCCAGGTCGAGTCGTCGTAGGTGGCAACCGAACCTCAGCCGGAGATTCTTAGCACCCCCTGCCCCGCCGTAACCATGGTCGCCACCGTAGCCAGGAATAGCGGGGCCGCCGGGGACTGGGGGCCGTTTGTTTGCGTCTTTGCTCATGGGGGGATATTTGCCATAGTTGCCACGCTTGGCGAGCGGGTTCGCAACCGCAGTTTTTTATTATGTTATTGTTGTTATTTGGAAGATGCTGCTGCCCATCTCCTGCCTGTGTCCCTCTGTCGCCTCTTACGACACCCACGGGACGATATGGGGTAGTGGATATTCTCAACCGCCATTACACGGCACCTACCTGTGTGCCTTATCTATCAAAAGGTTTAAAATATTTATTAAGCAACAATTATTTAGTAAGGATTATTATACCACTAAAGGGTATATGATTGATAATAACCTCTGGGAATGAGGTGATCGCTACTATGCTGTTTCTTAATATTTTCATAACAATTGTATGAAATATTATATTGTAAATTGTGCCTTTTTTATAAAAAGTCTCGCTGGTTTTCTTGCTGGTTCTTCCCAGGACAGGGTGTTTTTTTCTTTAAAAGTAAAACATGGCTCTAAATAATTATTACATGTAATCTATATTGAATAAAAAATGATTATATTCTATTCGAAATGGTAGGATAAGAAATTGTGTGATATCGAGGCTTGCAAAATGCACTGGCTAAGATTAAGATAGGAATGCTTCGGTGGCTTGGACACGTAAAAAGAATGAATGCGGAAAGAATGACAAGCAAATTTATGCAGAAGTGAGAGGCGAAGCGGCGAGGTACACCCTAGTCGGGAAGTTTATCAACTAAATTGGCTATATATTGAAGATGGGCCAAATTAGGAGTAGTGCAAGTTTAAATGTGTGAAGAATCGAGAGAAGTATGTCAGGATCGTGCCGAGGTATGTCGGCGAGTGTAGTCTACATTTCTATTAGGCATAGGAATTCATGTTATTATAATATCACGTTTAACCTAAATTGGAGAGACGACGGATTTTTAGAATTAAAAAGAAATAGCCGGACTACAAGAAAAATGGATTGAGATTTTTGATGCTTGGGTGAGGTTAAATAAAATAGTACTGTGCTACATTTACTTAATTATTTAATGAAGTAAATGTAGCATAGGATTATTTTGATACCAATAAAACACACAGGGCCCGCGTTGTCCATTTTGGTTATTGGATTTCATCGTCGCAATGGTCTGTCGCGGCGATGAATTCTAATAAACAAAACTTCAAATCTCAAATAAGCAACTCTCAAGTGATGTGGCCATGTGCCATCATCGTAGACTGAAGACGAATTTTCCTTACACGAATATCGCCCTGGGATGAGGGACATATAGGGGGATGTAGAGTTAAATTACTTTAGTTATATTTACTGAGCTAAAACTGAGCGTTGTGAGAAATTTTTCAGAACTAAATTTATTTCAGGGACGTGCGTAGTCCTTAAAGATGAAATGAGGTCAAACGGCAGACTCTACCTACTTTACCCTCTAAAAATTTATAAGTTCAAGGTACATAAATGAGACGTACAATGGTTTAAATGCTACTTAACATTTCTCTGTTAGTTGCTATTGGCTTAATCACTGAAACTGTGATTAAGAATCTAATCTCCTTTTTTCAATCATCATCATCATCATTATAGCCTTTCACAAGTCCACTGCTGAACATAGGCCTCCCCCAAGGTATGCCACAAAGCACGGTCCTGAGCCACCTGCATCCATCGACTTCCTGCATGTCTTACCAGGTCGTCACTCCATCTAGTGGGGGGTCGCCCTACACTTCGCCTACCGGTACGAGGCTGCCACTAGAGAATCTTTCTTCCCCAACGGCTGTCAATGTTACTTTATATTTTCCCGAAATAATGGTTGCAAAATAGATTAAATCTTTACGGTGTCTATGTAGCAAGACATAAAAACACCCCAAATTAGGACGAGATGTTAATTACTTTTTCGAAATAAAATCCTAAATATATCGGCAAAACCTTCTAAAAGAAAAAAGAGAAAAGGAAAATGAGGCGTATCTTCATTATTTTATTTATCAACTTCTGGATAGGAATTCTTTTTTTGCTTAGGAATCCGTCTAGATAGGTACGACCCTCTTATCTAAACGATTTGAAGAGTCAGTATAATTACTGCCTGGAAGCCAGGTAGTTCTCAGAAATGACTACGCATCTCTAGTCTTCTTTGTTTGAAGTTACCTGCATGTATCTACAGACTACAGTAGCTACATACCATCTGTTGAACTGTTAGTTCGTATGTCACATCAGCTTTATAAAAAAAATTTCTCAAAACGGCGGTCAGTTTCGACGACGAATTCACATTCACAAACCACATGGACTCTCTGATATTATCAGTACGTCTCACAACATTCTTTTACGATGCACCTCATCCCCGCTCTAAGTATTTTACGTCTAATGTAAACAGGATGCCCTCAACTTTTGAAAGCCGTGAAATCATTCTGGCATTTCCCACAGTCGTCTCTTGTGGGATGATAAAGGGTGATGATTTCTCTTTAACCTCGCTACCAGACATATCCTGAATTATAAATACGTTTATTTAAGGCGATATAGTATCGTGGTCACGAATGAGGCGGCGATATGCTCCTGTTTGGCCGGCCCGCGCACGTATTTTATTGCGCGATATTTATTTCATATTTCTTTCTAAAATGAAATATACTCTTTTATTTGAATATTAATCCATGATTTTCCCATGTATTTACTGGTGAACACATAAGGAAGCGAATCAAGGAAATTTTTGCAATCTTTTTGTATCAAACCAAAATGTGGAAGAAGGAAAACCTTTAACTTTCATAGTTATTTTAAAAAAAAGATGAATTCGTAGCTTTTAATGACATTAAATTGATTTATAGCGTGAAAAATCTTTGGCGCCCATTTCACCTTAAACGGTTTACACTTTTTCATTAGCATAAAACTTCGAGTACAGGAAGCAGTTATTTATTATACTGTTAAAATAAGGAAAATCGTAATGATTAGAATTTAATTACCGACAACCAAACAATTACGGGCTTATATTGCAAATGGCCGGACCCACTGACACGTTAATGACTTGTGCTATTATTATCAGCGTTTAAACACCTATTGATTTCCATTTGTAGGCATATTTTAAATCTTAACATCAACTATGCGATAGCCGTAATGTTAAGCACCTAATTGCATTAATTAAAATTGTGTGTAACTTTAATTCCTTCACAATTATATCTGCCGCCGAATAGCAGTGCATATGTACAAAGGCCGTGAGACATTCCATCTTCGTCCTGAATGTTGACAAAACATCTGTAGCCCTCCTGATCTGAAGTTAATTGCGGGGGTCCATGGGACGCAGTAGCCACTTTCCATCTGATGGACTGTAACTTTTTCCTATCACTTTTTGAGCATAAGAAAGACAAAAAATGCTCATGCTGCAATGAAAAATGCTCTCCTCCTGATTAGATTAAGCCCTAAGAATTACATCCAACTAGAAACCGATCACCTTGCTTCTCATAGTCGATGTGTTTATTTTTAAACATGTGCCATATTATATGGCATACTGGTAGCCAGTTCTTTTTGATCAACAAGAAGTACCTACAAATATTTATAATTGGCCTATTAGAAAATCTATCCCTGTCATGCCGTAAAACTTGACTAAGGAAAATGCAAAAAAAATTGTGACGTCATTATATTCACCAATACGTAAAAGGTGCGTGACGCCTTGTATTACGATTATTATTACGTAGTGGACAAATCTGGTAGAAGCAAGTCCTTCTTTTTCCCCGCTGTACTTCCCGCTATGGAAGATGCTCCTGTCCAGCACTTAAAATGTGAAATATGTGTATAAATATTACTTTGCCTCGTTGGTCTAGTGCTCGTAAATCCGATTGCTGATCATGAGATTCCGGGTTCAAATCCCAAGTCGAGCCAAAATCACTGCTTGCGTATACACTTGGGCACTATAATCACTATGATTTCACTTCACCATTTATACTCCTTCGCGTGGACCTAGATAGATTTGCAGCTTCGATCAACAATTGTTGATCAAAGATTTGCAGTATATAATATTTTATCTTCGGCCTTTTTAAATCAGATCTGGACGCTGAATAGGCATTGCAGATATGCATTTAAAAAAAATGACAATCTTACCACATTAGACAGGTGGTTCTAATCAGTGTTGCTGGAAATGGTATTTTTTAAAGATACATCACCAACAGTCAATGGTATGTCCAAATTAAAAGTGAAATTACATTATTGCCAGCCAAAAATACAGTAAAAAAGTACATATTTCAAGCATCAATTATAGTTAAAATACAATATTATTTTATTATTCATTAAGATAAGATAGGTAAGAAATGAAAAAGCTTTTTATTATTTTATTTATAAACTAAAAGCAACTATTACTGCGTTTTTGTCGTAATATTGTGCTCGTTACCATTGAGTACTTACTTACTTACTTACTTACTTATCGTCACGCACAATCCCTAACGGGGTAGCCAGAGAGAACAGATCGCCAAGTGTCACGATCCTTACATACCTCTTTCGCTTCTTTCAGGTTCATTAACTTCTTCATACATGCACGTCTAGGTATCCGAGTACTCTTGACCCTCTCCTCTTCGAGCAATTTGCTCACATGGTCTTCGAAAGTTAGTCTCGGTCTACCTCGACACCTTTTAATATTTACTTTCGCTCTATATATTTTCTTCACCATTCGGTCTTCACTCATTCGTTCAACGTGCCCAAACCATTGGAGTACGCCCCATCAATTTTTGTGATAAGGTCATCTTTCAATCCTGCCATATATTTTACCATTGAGTGAAACGACGAAATTAACTTAACATTGATCTTTGATTGCTTCTTGTGGAAGTATATTTTCTGCAATTGCCTTTGATATGAGACGTTTTTTATCAATATTTTCAAAAGATCCACCAAAACCTTACGACATTCAGTCGCCAGTGGTTAACAGTATTATTAAGATCCATTGCCCTTTCATCGAATACCTATCAATAGAAAACATTGCCCTTTCATCGAATACCTACCGATAGAAAACATCTCGAACCATCCACTCAAGTCTACTGTTTTTATTTTATTGAAGAGGGGGCATATGAGCATGCAGCTCACCTGATGGTAGGTGACTATCGCCGTCCATGAACAATCGCTACACCAGGGGAAGGTGCGTTGCCGGCCTTTTAGAAAGGAGTAAGCTCTTTTCTTGAAGGTCTCTAAGTCGTCTCGTATCACTGTTAAACAGAGATCTCTTCCAATGAGTTTTTTGACTCCATATTTATTTCACTAAGTCGCCACCCTTGTCACCCCATTACTATGATACTAATATTATTCTATAATTCGAGAACCATTCATTGTTTATTCTCACCCGTCGGTTGTCGATTCCACAAAGCATATAGCCGACCTGTTGTCACTTCAGCTTACTTTCTAATCCTTTGAACAATATTTTGGTGCTACCCGTAATTAATTTTACAACTCCCTCTGTATCTTATAATATATGGAGTATCTTATAGCATACGAGCCGTGATACCTCAGATGGTTAACGCTCACTATAAATATAACAGAACGCGAATAACCCGGGTTCGGTCCCCGCCGGCATTAATGAAATTGTTAATTGCAATTTTAGTGCTGATTTACCACGTGCTTGGCGGTGAAAGACAACATCGTGAGAAAACCTGCATGTCTGAGGAATAAGAAAAAATATATTTCGAAGACATGTGAAATTCGTCAACACGCATTGGGGCAGCGCGGCGGACACTTCCTTGCTCTAAAACCCTCTCAGATATGCTACCTAATACGGCCAGACGGTAAGAGCCTCTTTTTTAGAAAGAAAGAAAGAGATATTTATTTGGCCATTTCTTAAAAAATTTGCAATAACTACTCAAAACATATATTATAATTATGAATTCTTATAAGTAGACTTAATTATACACTTACACAAACTTAAAAAAGGTGAACAGCTAACTTAAAAAACCAACTTTTTTTCTTAAATGGGAAATGGTCCAAATAGGACTGCCACTCAGGAAACGCTAAGATGTGTCATCCTAGCCCTTATTTTCAGTGGCTACCTTAAGTACATTATATAGATACACACGCACATATATAATATATATACATATACATAGATATAAGACATATATATATATATATATATACATACGGATAACACACAAACACATACACACACGGACACATATTTTCTATATATACGGGTATATATAATATATACTTATTTAGATTAATAATACAAGTATATACACAATTGGTAGGTTTTTAATATTCTTTTTATATTTACTTTTGGGCCACAACTGCTTTATCTATGTAGTGCTATACCGGATGTTTATGAATGTTAATTTCATTGCATAACTGGAACCGAGGATATAAAAATAATTTAAATTTCATTTAAAAACACTTACACAATAGCAACCCGAGAGATATGTTCAACATAACATGCTACCGCATCCCTTTATCATGTTTTATCACAGAACCTGCGCTAACACTACGCGCGCAATGGAAAGAAAATAGTGTAATTAGATTGTACACCCGTTTTAGACGTTCTAGACATTCGTCTCTAGCTCGTTATTTGAACATTATTTATAAATTTAAAACACAAATGAATTTCCATAAATATAAAAAAAAATCCATTTATAAATAATTTTATCAATTTCTTTTTGGCAACCCAATCAACAACGTGTTAGCGTAAGAAATTTCTTAGATCTTAATATAAAATCCTAAATCCTCTAGAGTAAGAAAGCAAATATATGTAGACAGGTAACTGAAAAACCGATTGAGATACGAAACTTTGGATATTACGATATAGTGATTACGATAAATAATAACTGTTTAATTATTTTTTGGTTGCTTTAGACCAGGAAACAGTTCACAGAGATATAATGCGACAAGGTGCTTACTAACTAACACATCGTCTTATATTCGTCCGAAACTACACACACTCGATGTAAAAATAAATACTGCTATTGGCTACGGAGCAATATCACAAATATTACTGCAATCACAATGCAACTGGCCCTGTAACAATGTATGGTTATACAAATGTTTATTTCAGTTGGGGTTCGAAACCAGGACCCACGCTGCAAGTACCTCGTAATTACCAATAAGCTAGAAGAGAACAATTTATTGAAAAATGTCGATAACTGTACATAAAAAAATCTCTCCTTGAATAGTTTCCTTAAGCAAAACAAAAACTAAATTATTGTACTAAACTTCTATTTAATTCCGAAATTAGTGTTTTTATTGAATGAATTTTATAACTTATTCAAATATCTCATTAATTTAATATAAATTCCACCATACTTATTTTGTCTAAAGTAGATAATAGTAGTTTTCATATAATGTGATTACTGTAAGTTATACTTAAAGATATTATGCTGTTCCCGATTTTTTTAGAACTTTTGAAAAGGAAGTGTTGTACATTATTTTCGTGCAACTTTAACTATTAACTCAACTCAGCTCAAGAGGGTCAGCTTCTTCCGACTTAGGTATTTGATAAAAGTAAAAGTAAAGTTACCAGCCTATATACGTCCCCCTGCTGGGCACAGGCCACCGCTCATTTCTGAGAGGGTTTTAAGGCAAAGAATTGTCCGCCGCGCTGCCCCAATGCATGTTGGCGAACTTCCATATCGTTGAATTTGTTTTTCTTATTTCTCTGACATGCAGGTATCCTCACGATGTTTTCCTTCACCGCCGAGCACGTGATAAACCAGCACTTAAAATTGCAATTAACAATTGCCGGCGACGATCGAACCCGATTTGAACGCGTACTGTGAAATATACAGCGAGCGCTAACCATCTGAGCTACCACGGCTGTTATAATATTATTTGATAAATATCATCATAACTTTTAGACATAACCGCGTGGGAATATCCACTATACCATATCATCCCGTGGGTGTCGTAAGAGGCGACAGACAGAAACTGAAAAAGGAGATGGGCAGCTGCATCTTCTTGATAACAACACAAAATTATAAAAAACTGCGGTTGCTAACTCGCCTGGCACGACTGAAGTAAAACTTCTTTAGCTCCATCTGTATATATATATGTTTATGTCTGCATGTACGTATGATATATGCATGTATATGTATTATATACGGATATTAATTTTCTACAAATATTTAAATTTATTATCGGCATCCTTCCATATTAATTTGTTATTATGCACTCGAAACTTCACAAACCATAATTTTTAAAATGAATTCACAACTTTATTCACTTTAAACGTAGAATATTTAATGTATTGAACAAAATATTAATTCATAAAATTGTTTAAAACGTAATAAAATTACGAAAAATAACTGGCTACGAGAGAAAGAAAAAAAGAAAATGTGTGCGCGCACTTCTCTCCCTTGCTTATATCCCCCACTCAACTCCCGTTCGCCTCGCCCGATCTCACATTTAGTAACGCTTTCGTCAGCGTTCGCCAGCTTACTCCCCATGTCAAGCGTGCGTAAAGAAGATTTGCTTCAATAATTCAATGGAATATTCTATGGGAGGTCTATGTTCAGCATTAAACTTACAAAGGATTGATGAATAAAAGTGGTTTACAAAAGTATCAAATTGGTTTGCGTAACATTAACAGTAAACACACCTATATTAATTAGTAGTAGATCCGTGAAATAAATTGATTTAAAAAAAAACATTTACACATGGACAAGCATCCAGATCTGTAACAAATATATTTAGGGCGGAATTCAGAACTGGGGCCCTGTAGGGCCATAGCCAAATTCTCAAACACTAGTGCTACCTAATCGTCGAAATCTGATCGATATGGTACTTTTTATATAAGTAACACAAATTTAGAAACTACTACTAATCGCTCACCTATTTCCGACATAGATAACGCATTAAATTGTTAAAGCTACCACAAGCCAAGCCCCTTATCTGAAACGTAAGATCTCCAAAGGCCCTTTGAAATGGGTCAGGGCTGTCGTCTAAAAGAAGTAACGAATGCAGGGGAGAAACAAATAATAGATCCTTGGGGTACAACTACAACGTCCGCACGTGCCGCCCGCTCTATCAAATGAACTACTTTCTGCAAAATTACAAATTGCTTTTGCTTTTCACAGTGTTAAGCAAGTGTTTTATGGCAATCAATTCTTTTTATATTTTCATATATGGGTTAACTTTCATTACAAAATTACTGCGGGTGCCATGAATTTGCTTTTCACTTAATCGTAAAGTTTACGATATTTATTAATTATAATGCTGTTTATTTTAATATTTATGTAATTTTAAATTAGCAACTGACTCTCTTTTTGGTCTAGTGGTTGCGACTGCTGTTCATGAGGTTCCAGGTTCGAATCCTGGGTCGGGCAAAAAAAATTAGTTAAAGAGTTTTTTCGTCAAAAAATTCTCAGTAGCCACCCGGATTCAAATAGTTGGCGGTGTCTCGAAAAGCACGTAAAGGCGTTGATCCTGCGCCTGATCGATAGATCAGTTTCTAAATCTAGATCAGTAGATAGATCGATAGATCAGTGGATATCTCCAGTCGTGTCTGTTTACCGTCCCATTAGACCATGAGAGTGAAGGAATAGAGAGTGATACTTATACTTGCGCATACACTTGTTAGTTACTGTAATCCTGTCCTGCACCGATGGCTAGTCACCGTTGACGCTGACCGCTGTGACTGAAATTCGGTCCGGAGAAGGAACATTATTAAATAAGCAATTAATGAAGTCGTATTCTATTTGTGGTAATAGCTTATTACAAACACACGAAGACCCCTTTTTAATAATTTATCAGGAATTGCGTAAAACTATATTAACGGATTTTATCGGGTTTAATTTTATCGCGTTTATTTTTAACCCGGCTGCAGCGCCCATGGTCACGAGCGAAACGTCCGGATTTAAAAATAAGTCCGGATGTAATATTAAACGCAATAAAATCCGTAAAATAGTTTTATTCAGTACGTAGTGTTAATATAAGAAATCATTATGATTTAGTAGGAAGGCAACATGTACTAATGAAACGGTATATATAATTATATCATCCTTCAAGCCTAACTTCGCTTTAAATGCTGTAATGATTACATAGTGCAAAAATTTGTATAATTATGGAAACAAAAACTCATGAAATGATCTTATTTGTTGTATCTTTAAATTTATACAAGTCACGCAGTAGTAGTTACAGTCTATATACGCCACACTGCTGGGCACAGGCATCCTCTCGTTCTGTAGGTGTCTATGGTCCACAGCGTAACACTTACCATCAAGTAGACTGAGTGATTGCCTGTCACCATTACTTCTATTTAAAAAAAATGTGATGTAGTCAAAGAAACTAGATTGCTTAGCTCTATAATGGAAATGAGCACTTAATCGGATGATAATATGTGGATTATTAAATGCATTAAAAAATATAAACTGACTTCATTTGCTTGTAGGGCAAAGAAATGTCCTCGACGCTGCCCCAATGCGTGTTGAGTAACTTCACATGTCCTCGAAATATTGTTTTTTTTTTAATTTCTCAGACATGCAAGTTTCCTCACGATGTTTTCCTTCACCGTCGAACACGTGGTAAACCAGCACATAAAACTGCAGTTAATAATTTGATTGGTGCCGGCGGGGATCGAACTAGGGTTGCTCGTCTCCTATAAAATTTACATTGGCGATTAGCCCCCGAGCTACCACGATTCACGTCATAGATAATATTGGTACGTGGTTTGGTTTACTTACATTATTTGGTACTTTTATTTTTTATTTTATTGTTATACTTTAATCAATATGTTTAGATGTAATATTTTTTTATAATAAAAGAATTAACACGAAACAGCAAAAATTATTCCTTAGACCTTCCTACGATTTTATCGCAGAAGCACTACATCACGTTATTTCATTGCTATAAGCACCGAGTTTCCTAATCATAATTTGCGAACTATACCGGAAAATGTACAAGTCGGTAATCTGCCTTAAATAAACTTGTAAGATTTGTTTACAAATACATAGAAAGAGGGTACAGATAAAATCTATTCTACCGCGAAAAATATAAAAAATACCGCGAAAAATATAAAAATTCACGTGGCAGAGCCATGCTGCAGCTATATTAATAGTATAGTTGTAGCACGAACTGGCCCTTACAGGATACCAGCGTAAAATAGCAGCTTAACGTTGCTGTGTTTCGTACGGTGAGTGTAGAGAACCGGAGAGCTTTTTTACTGGTAACGAGGCATTCTATTTTACAACGCATCTGCATTTCTATTCGTAATCGAGGAAAGATGTAGACGTCTATGAGTCACAACAACCACTTACCATAAGGTGGACTGTGTGCTCGTTTGTTATCCTTGCCTTATAAAAAAACATAAATCCCTTAAATCCTTCAAACGCCAATATAAAGGATACATTCAAATATATAATAAGAAATAACATTTGAATCACCAAGCATAAGAGAATATTCACGTTAAAGTTTACGCCACGGCGATTAACGATACCATATTGATGTTTTGCAAAATATAAGACCGTAGACGAGGTGTAACGTCTATATAGACAGAGTTTCCTTCACTGTAATGCCTGCTGTAACGCAGTAATACCGTAGCCACATTGCACTCGTATTCAGCGTGGAGTAGTTTTCATTGAAAGCAGTTGCTTTGAACCATTTATCGACTCAAGTTATTTTTATCAGATGAAAAAGACTGAATTACTATAAAAAAAAACTAAATTAACAATATCGTTCTCATTCACTCATTTATTCCTCACAGCTTATCAAACTCCACGCTGAACTCAGGCTTTCCTCATACGTTGCCTCTTAAGGAGAATATTTGCCATGGCTACCAGGAATATGCTGCTACTCATCTGTCGTAACTCGCAAAACGATATCTATGGAACAATAATGGTGATTATTATATATTCGCTTAAGCAGTCTCTACACAGCACAAGTATGTTTAAGTAATTATAAGAACTACATAATTTACGAAGCAATAAATATTTGTAAAAGACAGAGTACAGTAATATGTCAATTACTATCGAAGTTGAAGAATTTTTATATTCTCTCTTTCTCAATATCTTTGAAACAGAAATAGAATCCTTATTTTAAATTACGTGTCACGTTCTTTGTCCGTGACGGACTCCTAAACTACTTAACCAATTTTAATCGAATTTGCACACCATGTGCAGTTTGGTCTAACTTGAGAGACAGGATAATGTTTTTGCCCGTGATTGACCCACTTTTTTGTGAATTTAAGGATTTTTAATAGGACATGACAAAGGGTCGTCGAAAAGGGCAGAACAACGTCTGCCTGGCAAGCTAGTAAATTATAAATAATACTTATTTAAAGTCGCTCGTTTGTTTAACTTACCACTAGTTCAGAAAAAACATCTGTCCTGCGAAGAACTAACAAAAAACGCAGCGGAATTTTTTTTTAAAAAACATCTTACAATCATAATATAATACAATTAACAACACTAAACAAATTAGAAATAGCTTTATAGCGAACACTATTGCTGCACAATAGTCAATTTTTTTTTTCAAATTCAGTGTTATTTTTATCTGTGAATAGAGGTAATGAGACAGAATAGATCTTTGGAAAAAAATTACGTTCGTTACATTAAACGCTTAGCTAGCAACAATATTGTAGTTTTTTTTTCTCCATCCATCCATCTCCAAATTTCATTCAACTATAATTTCACACGCACTGTCAAAGCACCAACGTACTGGGCACTATTATTATATCGAGTTTTAATAGATAAATAAATTTTCTTTCTGTCTTTATGCTGAGATTGTTATATTATCAAATATAATAGCCTGATAACAATGCTTGTCTACTGTTATTTACCTTGTGCCTACAATTCCGCGTTATCGATGCTTACCAACTGCATACTTGTGTTAATTTCAAATACATCGCATCTGCGTCATCGATAGATAAAGCGATAAGCTGATCTTAATGCATATTGTGATGTTATGTAAATGTAAAAAGATACAGAATTATAAAACGTTAATTAATACTATTATTGTTATAATTTCGATTTATAAAAAGTATACTACATTTTTTCTTTTATTTCACACAATGAACGCGAAACGAAGTTGTAGTGCTCTATTGTCACCAAATCAATAAAACGGGATTTAGTCAACTTAAATTACTTCCACCAGCTTTATATTGCACTTATAAAATATAAATGTACACCAATAGCAACATATTTCAATTAATACTTCTGACGTAGTTATAACATAATTTATTTTGATTATTATTAAAAAAAAAGTTAATTGAACATAATTTCACTTGGATGTCAGTTGGTCGGTATGGATTTAAACAAGATATCTTTCAAAACATGGAAAAACTGAACATATCACTTAGATTTTTTTATTAGCTTTATATTTAAATATTATTATTTAAATATAATATAATATATTCCTAAGGATTAAATAATATTTAAATATTATTTAATCCTTAGGAAGCCTTTTGATTTTCACTACCTATATTGTAAACCGTCCCGACCATTAATATTTGACAACTTTTTTCGGTAACAAAATACGAATCACCGGTATCAAGCAGTCAAAAAAAATCGTGTTAATTTACAGAAATATTTTTTGTAGCTTTAAATGAAATACTTGTTTCTGTAATTAATAAAATCAAATTGATTACTAAAACATTACATGGGCGTTCGAGGTGTGCACTTTTGGATTTTCCAAATATATTCTACTTTATGAGTACTATTAAATATATTCATTCACGCTGTGACTAACCAAATTGTTAATTGCAATTTTTAGTGCTGATTTAGTACATGCTCGGCAGCGAAGGAAAACATCGAGGAAACTTAGGAGGAGTAATAACTCCGACATGGAAGTTTCCTCAGAAAAAAAATTATTTCGAAGAAATGTGAACTCCTTCAACACGCATTGGGGCAGCGCGGCGGACATTTCATTGCCCTAAAATCCTTTTAGAAATGAGAGGGGACCGGGCCTAACAGTGGTATTGATATAGGCTGTAAAAGTATCGGCTATAGAGACAATCGATCCGTGACTTCCACACACGGTGAAGATCTTAGAGGATCTGTATCCGCGGCTGGTAGTCGCTGATAGTGGTAAGAGGGCTGGTTCAGTGGTTGGTTGGTTAAGTGTACCCATTCAGTGAAGAAGCACAGCCAGCCAGCCACGGGCACGATACCACAGGGAGTAAGACTGTATGATAATGTATATATACAATATAGTATATATACAAAATATGGTTAATATGGTTAACACTAATAAATTGAATCTAATAGGAATACGTAAAGTTATAAGTTTCCAGAAGTAGCTAGGTTTTCCGAACATTACATTAACCTTAGCTCATCGATTCTTGTGATGAGAAATTATAATCATCATCGTCATCATAACAACCCTTCACGAATCCTCTCCTGAACATAGTCGACTTCAATCCGTCGACATCTTTATTGCAGTTATCTTACCTCGTCGGACAATTTCCAATCCATTTTTGTGTAACAATGAATTTTCCCTTACATGGGACAAGTGTGACTATTTTCAACTGATACAGTGAGGTAGTTTTGTAAGTGTAATTCAAACAATGCCAAGTGATAAAAACTTTAATTCAAAATCGGTAACAATCAATAATAATATAAACATAATTCTTTGGTATTTGTATTATATTATGCTATTTTTAGTTGAATAAAACTTATTAATAAACTTATTAAAAGAAAAAAGTCATCTTCGTCGTTTAACAAAACGAACATATCGGGGTTCTCTTCTATTTTGGTCTATACCGATTATTCTTTTCGATATTCTGTACTATCCCGACATAATACTGTCATTTTTCTTTACAAGATGATCGGGGTAAGCATGACATTGAATTGAAGCATGACATGAAGCATTATAGTATCCGTATTTCAAGGAATAGTGCACTTAAGGTCACACAAACATATTACACTATATCTACCAATAATATTCTTTATCACTCACCTTGTATCTTGTTTAAAATAACACTTAAACAATTCGCCTCCTAAAATTGGGCAGTCTGACGCTAGTTAAGAATAGTTTTTTGAAAACTACATCTGTCAATAAAACAATTTAAGCAATTTAGTTAAAAGTTCATGCGTTGTTCAATGAATGGAGTTTAACCAAAAAAAAAAGTGTTTAGGCCGCATAATTCGCATCCGTCACACCAGCCCCACTGTCACACTTGCCCCGGGTGACCCGTATATAACAGATGTATAACAGATAAAATAATGCTAGTATTTCTGGCCCCTGCTAAAGTTTTTCTGCTTATCTCGACTACTGTATACAGAGTGCCTAAAGGTATTTGTTCGCCAACTATACGCTTTAAGTGCATTAAAGGATTAAAAAAAATAATGATTTCTTATGTTTACGCGAAAACTACACACCGAATAAACGGATGTCTCGTTGAATAAAAGTCACAGGGCAACTGACCATGGGTTCTGTAAAGCACACGAAACGTCTGGAGTTAAAATTAATTAAATTAATTAAAAATAGTTTTATTCAATAAATAAATAATAGTACACATCCGTAGCTCACCCGAATACGATTAAAAATCTAACCTTGATAATAAGCGTCGTTGTGTAAACAGCTCGAGTTGGCAGCCCATCTTAATGTGGAATGCTAATGAGATTGGCTCACCCCGCGCCGCATCGTTTTTTGATCGCTGGACGTCGAAATTTTTCACGGCTATACTTATATATATCCAGCTGTTTCTTACAAATTATTCGCGAGCATTTCAAAACAATCAACTTATTAAAGATGTGAAAATTATTTAGCTAAGATTCACATGAAAAATGAAATGGTGTGCTTTCTTAGCAATTAGTTACTTTGAAAGGAATCTCCATCCCTCCCACACTTGCGTGCACTAACACTGCTATGACTAAGCCCTATCACCGCTTCCTCTAACAGCACTGCCATTGGAAATACACGGAACCTTCGATAATACTTTTTTTATATAGAATAACGGTGACTAACGAGCACACGGTCCACCTGACGGTAAGTCGATGCGTTGTCACCCGTGAGGACTAAGAATGCCTCGTTTCCAGTAAAAAGGGTCTCCGGTTCTCTACACTAACCATACGAAACACAACAGCATTGAGCTGCTATTTAACATTGGTATTCTGTGAAAAAAGAGCCGTGGTAGCTCAGATGGTTACCGCTCGCTGTAAATATAACAGAACGCGAGTAACCCGGGTGAAGGTGAAGGGTCCCCGCCGGCACCAATAAAATTGTTAATTGCAATTTTAAGTGCTGATTTACCACGTGCTCTGCGGTGAAGGAAAACATCGTGAGGAAATCTGCATGTCTGAGGAATAAGAAAAAAAATATTTCGAAGACATGTGAAGTTCGCCAACACGCATTGGGGCAGCGTGGCGGACACTTCCTTGCCCTAAAACCGTCTCGGGAATGGGGGGAGGTCTGTGCCCAGCAGTGCGACGTATGTAGGCTGTAACTTTCCTTTTTACGAGAGCGTGGTCCTACCCCGGTCAAGTTGAGACATTTGTGGCACAATGAGCGTGGCTCTACCACGCAAAAAATGTATGATTTTAAAATTCAAATAATCGTGACTGTCTTACGGTAATATGTAAGTCTGTAAAATACTGGTGGGACCGAGAGTAAGGGTTTTACTCAAGTGAAGCGTCATATCTGTGGTAACGTGGTAACCGTTGTTGTTTAGAGGGTTTTTGAAAAATACCTCATCGGAGAGCGCACCATATATTTGCGACAATCTGTTTATTATATTTTCTTGTATTTTACCATAGAATACTATAATATATACATAATAAAACGGGGGAGAGGGCGGCGCCCGTGTGGCCACTTATTTGTCACTAACACGTCAATTCACACGTATAAATGTCAACACGAGATGTATTTTGACGTAACAATAAAACGTAACAATTGACAAACAAACAAACAAACAACAAACATTGAGCTATAATGTACTACGTTCTAGAGGCGACACTGCATTCAGCTACTCTGTTCCATTCAACTGCAGTGAATACACCGCACTTTAATCAGTCACTCGCTAGGCGCTTGTAGAGTTGTCACATGTTGTGTTGATTTAAAAACAATCTCTTGACAAAAATATGCCATCGTGTGTATTTAGATATTGCAAAAATAATTCAAGAAATGTCAGTAAAAAGACGGCGAGGCCGGCTCTGCTCTTTCTGACCGAGACGCAGGTGTCCTCTCCGGCTGATATCTCGTATCTCTCCTACCCGGGGTACAAACTGGAACACTCCTTTGTGCCTCGGGCTGGAGTTTGCGTTTACGTCAGAGAGGACATCTGTTCTCGACGCCTCGCCTGACTTGAAGGTTCGGACCTGTCCATCCTTTGGCTACGCGTAGACAGCGACGACCATCCGCGCGTCTACGGGTGCCTCTGTAGGTCCCATAGCCGTAATGCCGAAATAGACCGACTCTTCAACCACGTCCAAATAGCTACAGATTCGTTGCTACAGCAGATCCCCTCCGCAGATCTCGTGATCCTCGGCGACTTTAACGCCCATCACGCCGAATGGCTTGGATCACGTTTAACCGATCATGCGGGGAGATCTGTTCATGATTTTGCCTTGGCATATGGTCTGACACAACTGGTTACTTCGCCTACGCGGATTCCGGATGTGGAGGATCATGCACCTTCCCTGTTGGACCTTCTGCTGACCTCTCACCCGGACGGATATCAGATTTCCGTCGACGCCCCTTTAGGCTCCTCGGACCATTGTCTTGTACGGAGTGTGGTGCCACTCACGCTGAAATCGCAGTTGCATTCTGCAGACTGCCGCCGTGTTTGGCATTATAGGTCAGCCGATTGGGATGGGATGCGATCTTTCTTTGCATCCCACCCTTGGGGGCGGGTTTGCTTCTCGCCGGACGATCCAGACGTTGTTGCGGATTCTGTCGCTGATGTGGTACTTCAGGGTATGGAACTTTTTATTCCTTCCTCTGTGGTGCCCACTGGAGGCAAATCTCAGCCATGGTTTGGTCGCTCCTGTAAAATAGCATCATGCTATAAGCAGGAGTGCTACCAAGCCTGGGATGACGCATCAGCGTCCCGAGATGTAAACACCAGCGCTCTAAAAAAGAAGTATAATTCCGCCTCTAGGTCCTTCAAAAGAGTCACTGCAAGGGCAAATTCAGAGCACATAGGCAGAATTGGCGAGAAACTAGTTCGCCTTCCTTCTGGAACCCGTGCATTTTTTGCGTCCAACTCGACTCTTGATGACGGGGGGAGTACGCCGCCGACCATCCCGCGGTGTTAGTGCTCCATGCTGGAAGTGCAGTTCACACAGTGATCGGTTCGCAAGGCACTCCTCTCCCTGGACATCCACAAGTCGAGTGGGCCTGACGGATTCCCCCAATTGTGCTGAGGACTTGTGCTCCAGAGTTGGCACCGGTTTTAACGCGTCTTTCCGGTACTCCTACTCCCTAGGCGTAGTCCCAAAATCATAGAAGACGGCTTTCGTCCACCCGATCCCTAAAAAAGGCGACCGCTCACACCCGTCCAACTACCGGCCTATCGCCATCACCTCCTTGTTCTCCAAAACAATGGAGTCCATTGTAAACTGCCAGCTCATGAGGTACCCTGAGGATCACCAGCTGATTAGTGACCGCCAATACGGTTTTAGCCGTGGTCGGTCAGCTGGTGATCTTCTGGTCTACATAACTCGCAGATGGGCGGAGGCAGTAGAGTCCAAGGGGGAGGCACACGCCGTTAGTTTGGACATTGCGAAGGCCTTCGATCGGGTTTGACACAAAGCAGCTTCTTTTGAAGCTCCCTTCCTATGGGCTTCCCGAGAAATTGTGCGATTGGATCACCAGCTTTCTTGCAGATCGGAGCATCAAGATCGTTGTAGACGGTGCAAGCTCCGATTGCAAGCCTATTAATGCTGGTATTCCACAAGGCTGCGTGCTATCGCCAACGCTGTTTCTTCTGTATATAAATGATATGTTGCAAACTCGTAACATTCATTGCTATGCAGATGACAGCACTGGTGATGCTCTTTACACCGGCCGAGCCAATATTTCTCGGGAAAACGTCTCCGAGTGCCGGGACAAACTTGTGTTTGAAGTCGAGTCTTTGCTGAACAGAGTCTCGGATTGGGGGCGACTAAATCTAGTCCAGTTTAACCCCCAGAAGACACAAGTTTGCGCGTTAACCACTAAAAAGAATTTTGTCCTTTGCTCTTTGTCGTATCTCCTCAGTTTCAAGGCACTCTCTTTGTTGCCTCAGCCAGTATCGGAATCCTCGGCGTCGACATATCGAGTGACGTGCAGTTTCATGGTCACTTGGAAGAGAAGGCCAAATTGGCCTCTAAAAAGCTTGGCGTGCTCAGCAGAGCGGGACAGTATTTCATGCCGGCACACCGCCTGCAACTTTACAAGGCGCAGGTTCGGCCGCACATGGAATACTGTTCCCATCTCTGGGCTGAGGCTCCCCAGTACCAGCTCCTTCCACTTGACCGCGTCCAGCGCAGAGCGGCTCGAATCGTCGACGACCGAATGCTTTCCGATCGGCTCGATTCTCTGGCAGTGCGAAGAGATGTTGCATCTCTTTGCATTTTCTTTCGCGTATACCATGGAGAGTTCTCTGAGGAATTTTTCGGATTAATCCCAGCCGCCAAATTTCGTGAACGCACTACGCGGCAAACGTCCCGATACCATCCACGCCATCTGGATGCTTGGCAGTCCACCACTGTACGTTTCAAAAGGAGTTTTCTTCCGCGTACAACCTCTCTGTGGAATAGTTTACCACCGGCGGTTTTTCCGGACCGATACGACCTGGGAACCTTCAAGAAAAGAGCTTACTCCTTCCTAAAGGGCCGGCAACGCACCTGCAATTCCCCTGGTGTTGCGGTTGATCATGGGCGGCGGTAGTCACTTCACAACAGGTGAGCCGCATGCTCGTTTGCCCCCTCTTCTATAAAAAAACCGAAGAATTACTTTTCATCGGTTAATAAGATACTTAATCAATAAAAAGTATTATTTAATAATAAAACAAATTATTCCTAAGACGCCATCTCGTGTCATGTAATATAGATTATGAAATTAATTTGTTCAGATGCGACATTTCTGTGGGTACTTAAGTATAGGAAGAATATATTATTATACACATTTTTGTTTTCGTAGAAACATATATAAGTTATTATAATTAGACTATTTTTTATATTTAAATCTGCTCATTATTTTATTTTTTATTTTTAGATTTCCACATCAAAGTCGAAGTGGAATAAATTCGTCCATTTTTAACTCTCGCGTGCACAGCATTAATGAACGACTGTTATTCTAATTTAAATAAATATATTTATATTTTCAAACGTTATATTAATAAGTTTTGTTAAACATACATTTAGTATGTTTTTTTTTATATTTGACATAAATACCTTTTAAAAATTCAGATAAAATATTGTTACGCGCTCCAGTCGACGACACAACTAGCGCTATCTAGTGTCAGGAACGAGAGCGAGGGGAGCGTTGCAGTTTATGACATCACTAATCTTTCGACCGACAGCGCCACCCGAAGAACTAGAAAATCTATACTCGAACTCTCGGTACCTTGCGCGTGTTTACTTGAACATTCCGGATATTTTGCTAATTTAAATAAATAAGTGGCGCAAGATGCGATCGAGACAGAGTTGAACTCGGCGACACAAGCGAAGCTTCGGAGCGGAATTAAGTGAATTAGTGTGTTTAATTATTAGTGTTTTAACTTTAATTTGTGTAAAGTAAATTAAAGTGTTAATTTAGGTAATTTTATCGGCAATTTTTATTGTCACGAACCTCAAGCTCGTAACAATTGGTGTCAGAAATGGGATAAAATAATGCCGATTTTACCTAAGGAGGAAACGGAGGGTGTCCGTACCCGAAGTCAACGCCAGCAGGAGACGGACCAGAGGAGATTTGGTGGTGCAACGCCGCAAATGTCTGAGGGCCAGCCGCCGGCCACGGAAGCCGGTCCGTCAGCAGCTTCTACGTCTGTGGCACCTGACTTAGGTGCTCTGATGGTGATGCTGCAGGAGCAGGCTCGCCGACAGGAGGAGCAGGCTCGCCGACAGGAGGAGCAGGCTCGCCGACAGGAGGAGCAGGCTCGCCGACAGGAGGAGCAGGCTCGCCGACAGGAGGAGCAGGCTCGCCGACAGGAGGAACAGGTCCGTCGGTTGGAAGAACAGCTGCGGGGCGGACAGGACGAACAGAGCCGCCGACAGGAGGAACAGGCCCATCGGTCGGAAGAGCAGATGCTCCTCATTAAGGACCTTCATGCTACCTTTAGGAAAGAGATAAAGGAGGTGAAGGATAGGGTTGCTCAACATGACAACCGCCTGTCGGAAGCTGAAACCCAAATCAAGGAAGCTAAAACCCAAATCGACCAAGTGAACAATCGGGTTGATTACGTGGTGGCTGACGTGAAGAAAACGCTGGACGACCTCAAACTTGGGGATGGAACAACAGCTCCCGTAGTAGCTACAACACCTTCGCTACGTGGATTCAAAGTGCCGCCGTTCGACGGGACCTCTTCCTGGTCGGCCTACAAAATCCAGTTCGAGGCCGTCATGGAGGCGAACGGCTGGAATAAAAGCCAAGCCATGACTGCACTCACCCTAGGCCTGCGCGACCAAGCCTTAACTGTGTTGGAAGCTCTCGGTAAGAAAGTGACCTATGAGCAGCTTCTTGAGGCCTTGGAGGCGAGATATGGTGACGCTCACCTGGAACACGTCTTTCGTGCGCAGCTTAAAGATCGTGTGCAGCGCATCAACGAAAACCTGCAGCAGTGGGCTCTAGAAGTGGAGAAGCTGGTGCGAAAAGCATACCGGTCTGTACCTGCACTCATTGAAGGGAACCTGGTGCAGGCATTCATCGACGGCATCCGTGACCTGGAAGTCAGAGCTGCTGTGAGGCTCGGGCACCACGAGATGCTTAAGGACGCCTTGGCCCATGCACTGGAGGTAGAAGCCGTGCGGCAGGATCATCGTTCCCATCACGTTAGGGAGGTTGCAGCAGTTACAGTTCGCGACCGCAACACAGGATACAGCCCTAGGTGCTATGGCTGTGAGAAAAAGGGTCATCTTCGATCCAGCTGCCCTAAGCGAACCGTGGAAAGGAGAGTTGATCGATCTCGAGAGGGTAGTGCAGCTAACGGCACTGCCTGGCGGCGACAGGATCATCGTTCACCTCACGCTAGGGAGGTTACAGCAGTTACGGTTCGCAACCACAATAAAAGATACAGCCCTAGGTGCTATGGCTGTGGGGAAAGGGGCCATCTTCGGTCCAGCTGCCCTAAGCACACCCTAGGAAGGGAAGCTGAACGGTCTCAGAGAAGAAGTGCGGCTAACAGCACCGCCCAGCAGCAACAGGAATACGACTTTCCTATCAGACACTGCAGCGGGAAATCTCACGGTAACGCAGATGCATTGTCAAGAAGACCTTTTCCTGAAGATTGCAACCATTGTAGTAGGCAAGAGAGTAAAGAAGTGGTATCCGTGAGGATGCTCAGGACAGACCACCTCAGCAACGGGTGGAAGGACAGCCTACGACGTGCACAGCAGGAAGATCCAGACATCAAGCCGATTCTGGGATGGATGAAGGCCCGTGCTACCAAGCCTAAGTGGAGGGACGTCTCAGCGATGAGTTCAACCACGAAAAGCTATTGGGCCCAATGGGACAGCTTGCTGCTTCAGGATGGAGTCCTGTGCCGTAAATGGGACAATGGTCGAAGAGACCGCTGTCGTTTGCAAATGGTTGTCCCTAAAGCTAAAGTGCCGAATGTTCTACAGCTGTGCCATAATGGTCGTTCAAGAGTCCATCTGGGAGTTAAACGAACTCTACTGAAGGTCCGAGAACAGTTTTACTGGATCCATTATCGTGACGATGTCGAGGATTGGTGTCGTACATGTACAAGTTGTGCGGCTGTAAAGGGACCTCAGACTCATAGTAGAGGTGCATTGAAGTTGTACAATGTGGGTGCACCATGGGAGAGAATAGCCATTGACGTGGCGGGGCCGTTTCCGGAGAGTGAAAGCGGTAACAAGTATTTCATGGTTGTGATGGATTACTTCACTAAGTGGCCAGAAGTCTTCGCCATTCCAAATCAAGAAGCTTCAACAGTTGCAGATAAACTAGTTCACGAAGTCTTCTGTCGTTTTGGAGTACCTTTAGAGATTCACAGCGATCAAGGAAGGAATTTTGAGTCTCAAATATTCCAGGAAACTTGCCGAGTTATGGGTACTCATAAAACAAGAACGACTTCTTATCACCCGCAGTCCGATGGAATGGTGGAACGATTTAATCAGACATTGGAGAGGTACCTATCAAAAGTTGTAGACAATCGGCAACGAGATTGGGACAAGCACATACAACCGTTTTTGTTGTCATATCGAATTTCTGTTCACTAAAGTACAGCAGTGACACCAGCTTTCGCAAACTTTGGAAGAGAATTACGGCTGCCTGCGGACCTGATCACCGGGATACCACCTGATGCCCCACGTAGTATAACCGATTATGCAAATGACTTGCGGAACAAAATGAATGACATTTATGAGCACGTCAGACAATCGGGCCAGCAAATGTCTGAGAAAATGAAAACCCGGTACGACCGCAAAATGAACAATAAAGGGTTCAACGAAGGTTCATTAGTGTGGTTGCACAATCCAGTCCGCAGCAAAGGGAAATCTCCTAAGCTTCAAGCTAAATGGGACGGCCCGTACCGGATTGTAACCAGGATCAACGATGTTACCTACCGGATACAGAAAGGCGCAAGAGGGACTCCTAAGATCGTCCATGTGGATCGCTTGGCGCGTTATTATGGGACCGATAATGCTCGGGACGAGCATGTCTTAGGAGGGGGCAGTGTTACGCGCTCCAGTCGACGACACAACTAGCGCCATCTAGTGTCAGGAACGAGAGCGAGGGGAGCGTTGCAGTTTATGACATCACTAATCTTTCAACCGACAGCGCCACCCGAAGAACTAGAAAATCTATACTCGAACTCTCGGTACCTTGCGCGTGTTTACTTGAACATTCCGGATATTTTGCTAATTTAAATAAATAGGTGGCGCAAGATGCGATCGAGACAGAGTTGAACTCGGCGACACAACCGAAGCTTCGGAGCGGAATTAAGTGAATTAGTGTGTTTAATTATTAGTGTTTTAACTTTAATTTGTGTAAAGTAAATTAAAGTGTTAATTTAGGTAATTTTATCGGCAATTTTTATTGTCACGAACCTCAAGCTCGTAACAATATCATTAAAATGTAATTGTGATATAATGTTATGTATTAAATAAGCAAATATAATATACAAAATAAATGACAAAATTTAAATATTGTTCTCGATATAATTTACCTATTTAACAATACAATCTACTATTACCTACGGATCATTCTACCTATGTTTATTCTATGATAAAAAAACCAACCGCGCGAACACAGAGTAGCGCACATTTTTTGTTTGAAATAGCTGTTTTTGTACGTAAGTACATATTATTATTTTAATGCAAAAAAACGTTTTAAATTTCGCATGCAAATTATTTAGAAAATACCAAATTCCACACTATTTACATATAAATATGTATTAAAATTTAAATAATTTTTTTTGATGATTTTGAACATTAATCCAAAGTCTATAACGTGTAAATTTACTCAGTCTGTCAATATAGCGAATCGGGTTTGTAGTAGTGATAATATGCCGTAATTGCTTGTATGTGTGCTCCCGGCGACGCCGAATCTCGTACAAAATAAGGTTGACAGCCATTCTGTTGTGTATTATAGTATTCTATGTATTTTACGTTGTAAAGCAAGCATATTTGCGCCATCCATGGTGAGTGTATCTGAGGATGATCCTCTATCGCCTTTGAGTATGTACACTATGATAGTGTTCTATGGCATCGCGTCTGTAATCCCTGAAGGTGTAGTCAGAGTCCTAAGAGCAGCGAGCTATTTGAACCACTTCCAGCCAAAAATATGGAGCTTAGACGGAAAATTGTGTAAGAAGTGATACTAATTTGGATTTCTATAATTTACATAGTATTTAATACAAGTTTACAATCTAACTTTTTAGTTGTTCTATTTTAAACTACAAACAATTTAGTTGGATATCAAACTTGTCAAGTTCATAGCTATGATTTAAGGAACTACTATAGAACTTGGCACCCATTCAAATCTCAACTCTTTTATCGGTGAAGCCAGGAACACTAAATGTCGTTATGTCGTTTGTACCGAACTTGGCCCCCTTTTCACATTTATTATTATTGTTCAACATATTGATATAACAATGATTACTTTGTACTACTGAAATATTACTCTTATGTAATAAATTGTTTATAAACATAATATGAAAGAAGAAGTCATGAATAAATTTTTCGAGAGCAAACCTGTGTGATACGTACTCGTAAAACAGTTCAGCCTTCTAAAATTCATTATCAGTGCATTTAAAATTTGACTAGATTTCGTGACTTCTAGATTCATTCTGCAAAAATTTTAATATTGAATGAAATATATTATTCTAAATATTGCTGTACCTGTTTAAAAAAGTATGTTTATTAATATTTTATTTCTTAATTATTTCTCCTTATATAAAATCATACTGTGCAGTGGCGGTGTAAGAATGCTTCATATCATCCCGTGGGTGTCGTCACAGGCGACAGAGGAAACAAATTAGGAGATGAGCAGCTGCCTGTCAATCTAGCTGAATAATAATTGTATGTGGTAGAGCCACGCTGTAGCTATATTATAGTTTTAAACGAATGGGTCGGCTCGACCGGGGCAGGGTCACGCTCTCACAGATTTTATCAGCTTAAAATAGCAGCGTAATGCTGCTATTTTAAGTGTGTTTCGTATAACGAGTGTAGAGAACCGGAGACCCTTGTTTATGAAATCAAGGCATTCATTTTAGTCCCTAGGGGTGATAACGCATTTGCATTTTGTTTTTTAATTGAGGATAAATGTGGATGTCTATGGGCCACAGCATCCACTTATAATCTTATACCTTATAATCAGGACTGTGTGATCGTTTGTCATCCAGTGCTATAAAAAAAACTAAAAGGAACTGCCGTTGCCAGCCCGTCTACGTTCAGCAGTGGAGAGGCTGTAGAATGAATTTAAAGTCAAAGGTAACTCAGGACTAGCTACATGCATTAAATATTTTTCAGCAGGTAAACCATTTTCGAATCCCCGTAACTGCATTGAGGTATTACTACTACGAACGCTACGTTTAGTAATATAGTTCGATGCGTAACTGTCTCAACGAATATTTTCTTTTAGTGTTACAAATCACACATTTGGGAATAAAAGATTAAAACATCGGCGAGCTTCATGGTAGCCCAACTCACAACAAAAAGGTTTTTTTTTGCCCCAATACCTCCTTTCAAATGGTTAGTGTTTTGAACGAACTTTTTTTTTATTTTATAACTTTTTAAATGTTAACTTTATTTCTAACGTTATTTTAATACGAAATATTCGGATTTTTCTTTATCGAGTATGTGGCTACTATTGACGATAACATCTACCACAGCTGTAGAATGCTTTATATTTAGTCTCTTCATTCATTCAGGGCGATTAGCCCTTCCCAAGTTCACTGCTGTAATTCCCCCCCTCCCCCAAATGCCACAAAATAGTATCTTATTACTATTATTATGGGGTATTAGAGTATTCTCATCTGGTTGGGCTGAATAAATATATAAAAGCAAATGATAAATATACATAAATATATATTTATTAAACTAACATAAACTATTAACATAACATACTTATTATTATTATTATCCGGCGTATCTATATAGTTTTCTCATCTGGTTGGGATCTATAAATATATAACTATAAATGAAAATGAAAATATAAATATACATAAATATCAATAAAATAAAATAAATACATAAAAATACATAAATAAAGGAATGGCCCAACCAGATGGAAGCCCTCGGCAGGGGAGACCAAAAGGTCGACGTTTAGGGGAAAAGGGAAAGAAAAAAGAAAATTATTAATATTATTATTATTAGTGGAATAAAAATATTGCGAATTTTAGACAAATTGGAATAGTTGGATGCGCGGGTCTCAATACATCTATACGCTTCTACATTAAAGTCTACAAACAAAATGGTCGATAGTTGTAAATTGCTATAATTTCATAACATATCCAATATAAATTAGCAACAAAAAATGTGTGTAGGTAATCTTACTAAATGTAAGGTAAGGTTCAACTATTTTCTTAATAGGCACTTTTGTTGAAAGAAACTTTGCTGCAAATAAACTACATTTTGTTAGTGAACCTTAGGACATAAACCTGAAAACATTACCTACGGGGAGTAGGTAATGTTTTCAGGTCAATTTTCTAATTTGAAATTCCGAACTCATGTTCATACGCTTTTGCACGCTCACAACGACAAATGCCGGTTTCCAAGATTCAAGAAAGTTTGATCCTTAATAATTTGTTAAATTACGAGTATTATATAAAGTGCATGAACGTTCCATATATCTTTAATAAACCACAGATTCGGCAATTTAAAACGACTTCGCTTTTCGTATTTGGCATAAATCGGCTAAAGAAACCATTTTTAAAACTTATCGACATCAGTCGATAGGAGGTCTTCTAATATATGCCACTAAGAGACGAGTCCTTCACTGCTGGCCGTATGAGGACGCTCAAGGTCGCTCAGCGAGCTATGGAGAGGGCTATGCTCGGAGTTTCTCTGCGTGATAGACTCAGAAATGAGGATATCCGCAGTAAAACCAGAGTGACCGACATAGCCCAACGGATTAGTAAGCTGAAGTGGCAATGGGCCGGCCATATAGCTCGAAGAGCCGATAACCGATGGGGAAGAAAGGTTCTCGAGTGGCAGCCTCGTACCGGTAGGCGTAGTGTAGGGCGACCCCCCACTAGATGGAGTGACGACCTGGTAAGATATGCAGGAAGTCGATGGATGCAGGTGGCTCAGGACCGTGCTTTGTGGCATTGCTTGGGGGAGGCCTATGTTCAGCAGTGGACTTGTGAAGGGCTGTAATGATGATGATGATGAAGAGACGAGACTTTAGATGTAATATTTTTTGAAATCAAATCTCATTTAGAAGCGTAAGTAAAGAGCCTAACGACTGCGCCGTGTAATGTTTTATGATTTGGGACACTTCATTTTCTACCACACATGCAGAACATTAAATATAAATATTCTAACCCTCGATTTTCGTTTCCCTCGATATCTCAAAGGCCCTTGACAGGGTCTGGCATTTTAAGCAGTATTTCAGCGTACAACATATTCCCTGGTATGACCAGCTCGGTAAAGGACTTTTTGAGTGAACAGTCTACGAGCTGTTGTCGAAAGCTAAACTTTCGAGCAAATAACAATTAATGTCAGAGTTCCTTATGAATCCGTTTTCACCGCTGCTCTCTTCCTGCTGCATATCAATAGCCTGACATCTATGACTACGCAGATGATAGAACAGTTGTGGGGAGGGCTGGGGCCAGTCGGGATCAAGTCCAGTCCCAAACAGACACACTACAGGCAGTCTCCTAATGGGGCGATGCCAATCTTGTGAAGTTCAACAGCTCTAAAATCAAGCATGTCTCTTCACCATAATTTTTTTGGAAGTTTATGAGTAGCCAGCTCCTCTTAGCTTTTTTTTCTAGGATGAATATACCGACCGCCTTCAGTTGTTGAGGGTTTTTATGTCTTCGAACCTGAACTTTTGGTGGTTCATAGAGTCCAGGGCAAAAGCAGCTGCAAGGAAGTTAGACATCATTGCAAAAATGTGCGGCTATATACTTTACGCAGGGACACCCTTGAGCTATTATGTACTACGTACAGTAACATATTACTTCAATGAGGGACACCTTCTTACTCCATATAAAGCGCAAGTCCGGTCGTGCACGAAGTATAGCTGTCATATTATATAAATGTATCATCTTATATTATACTCGTATGACAGCTATACTCCATGCACGACCGAACTTACGCTTTATGTAGACGATAGGGTAGTGCTGCAAAATGCCAACTAGCAACTTTGAACTAAATGGAGAGGCTTTATTAGCGAACTGAATCTGATTAAAGCCAATTTTATCAATCTCGATCACAGATGCAAAATAATCTTTCGATGTTCTACAGGAAATATTTCAGAAAGTGTGCACAGGAATTGCATAACTTAATTCCTCTCTCTGCCTTCGACTCCACCCCTTTGTCGTAACACACATTCGAACCAGACAGATTGCTTCGTCCTTCGTCGGGCGTATAGCGAAGTAGTGGAAGAATTTCCCGGCATCTGCCTTTTCATCCGATTGTAATCTGATCGTCTTCAAGGCAAGAGTCTATAGGACTTTGTTAAGTTAGTGCCTTTTGTCATATTCAGCTGCATAAAACTACCAGAATACCATAAAATATACGAGTACCAGATGATAGTAATCAATCAATGTTAAATATAGACAAAATATACTAACCGAAATATACTTTTCGCAAAACTTTTTAAGCACAGCAACGAGTGGCCGGGTACAGCTTTTAAGAATTAAAGAGAACTATTTATTAGTGAATATTTTATAAATTTGTAAGGAAATCAATATGTCTAAGTCAGCTTTCAGTATATGAAAGACATTTTGGCTCTCAAACTCTTTCTGGAATCTTCAAAGCACTGTACTTTGCAAGCATCTAGGTAAGAAGCTGCCAAACTTTAAAATTAATACATCATTTTTATTCCTCCGCATTCTGGATGCAGTAATATATTGCAGACCGTTTGTTAGCTGTTTTTAATATATATACATAAAATATTCATTTTATGTAATCTCAGTGTTCTTTGATATACAAATTGTATTTAAATATATTATTATGTAGTTTCTTTTACATGAACATTGAAATATAAAACGCATTTTGCCTGAATTGCTTCGCTTGAAAATGTCTTTTATATAAAACTTTATGACATTTATTTCACTATTCACGGCGGATTTTTTGGGTAATCCCTAATACAATTTACGCAACACCCAAGGGGCAAGGGAAGGGAAGGGCAAGGGAGATGATGGATACGGATATTGCAACCAGACTACGATTCTAAAAATATTAATTCAAATTTATCAGGACTTATATAATGACTTGGCTGGTTACTGCTTGCTATTAACAACTCGATAAAATTGATGAAAATTAGATATAACTTAAACATACATAAAAAGTTCTTTTAAGCTTACTTGCAAGGAAATAAGAAGGGGTTCCAACAAAGAGCAAGGATATAATTTGTCAGCTACATTATGTGGTGTTATCGCGGCTATGTGCAAACATCACAAGCACGCCCTTTGTTCCTGCTGGCGCACGATCAATATCCGCCCTACAAATACATTTTTGGCGTTGAAGCTCATCATTAATCGGCTACTGTTGGTTAATGAATGAAACCATCAAGCATTCTTAAAGTACTTACTCATTTTGTCTTCATTCAAAATTCGATTAAGATAATTCGATGAGTGCTTTAGAATAATTGTTATTAATACGTAATCATCATTTTGTGTGAAACCACGTTGATACATAATATTTGTGCCAAAATTCGAGTCAGAACAAAAGGTTTGTGACAACTGGAAAGTAGCCAAGTGTGGGTAAACGCGTCTAAAATAATCACTTTGCGGAAAATAAATATGACTAATTTAAAAAGAATGTTTTATTGGAATCAACCTCTTCCCTTTGTCAATTGCCCGAAAGTCACGACTCGTACATTTTAAACAAAAGTATCAAATTTAGCAATTTCGTTATGTAACCGCATTTTTTCGTTTTTAATTAAAGTTTAACATAAAAGAACGACCGTAAACGGTTTATCAAAAGTTACAGCCTATATACTTCTTCCCAAGCTGGGCAAAGGTCTGCTTTCGTTTCTGAGAGGACTATAGAGCAATTTATCTGCCAAGTTGCCCCAATTGGTATTGATGGACTTCAGAATATTTAAAAGTATTTCATTCCTTCAAACAGACAGGTTTTCTCACGATGTTTTCTGAAACCGGCGGGAATCGAACCCGTATTTCCTCGCGTGATGTGAAATTTACAGAGAATGCTTAGCCCCTGAGCTACCACGACCCTAATGAAACTAATCAATAATAGATAGAGACTCAGTATGGCAGTTCATGAGACGTTGGATCAATATTGGTAAAGGTAGCTCGTCGCTTTTATAAGTTTCACCCACCGTACACACATCGAATACATAATATGTCGGACGACCAAATTTTTTAGTTTGTAATACTGTACGCAGATACAAAAAGTAATAAAAATTAGTTTCACTCGAATCAATTCTCTTCAATTCGAAGGTTTTCGGTCCCCGACCTGTATGTCGGGCATATTGGGACTTCAGTTTACATACACATATATACAGTTTACATTACGTTGGGTCATGTCGATCACACTGGTTCTAATACGGATATCTTCGTAACGGATTCTTCTAAGTTCTAAACATACCCCTTTTCATAGGTCATCGAGCGTCTTTAAGCATTTTAAAAAGCCCGCAATCACCTACCCTCAATATTTTTTCAATCTCAATTAGATAAGACAAAATTTAAAAAGCGCATAATGTTTGATGCAACACTTTGCAATAAAATCAGTTTCTAAGTAATTTTCACAAATCATTTCCCGTATTTACGCGAACATGACACGTTGACTGAAACCAGTTTTTTTTACGGATTTTTTCATATTTTAATTACCTTTTTTTCTCATTAAAACATACCACTGCAATACTTTAATATATTATAAATTCTTTACGCGTAGATCGGGCCAAACATTTATAATTTTGACCTTAATGTAGCCGTCGTTATCTATCACACCTCAGTCCCCCCGTGACCATGGATGTTGCAAAACTCGAAATGTCTTGAATATATAAGAAGTAAAATTAAACGCAATAAAATCCATCAAAACCTAGTTCTCATTCATAATTATGTAACATAACTAGCAACCAGCTCCGGTTCCACCTGGGTGGTGTCTATCTTTCCCAAAAAAATCTCCAAGTTTTTCGGATAAAATATAGCCTCGTTCACTCCTGGCAATGTTCTCTATTTGTTTTTTTAAATATTAGCAATGCTATCAACATCACTAATATTCACTTCAACTATTCCTGGTAAGATTTTAACGCTTGTGTTAGGAGTGGTACACTACAGTAGTCGAAAGGTGGATTGGAACCCACGACCTTTTGAGTTCGCGATCCGCATCCTGCCTTTAGGCTATTGTCAGTTTTTTTTTTGTTTGTGAAGTTTCATTACAATCAGTTCGGTCAAGCCAAAGATTAGCTCCAGCTGACAGACAGATAAAAAAAGCTATTCATGTCTTGATGACCTGTTCACACACATACTTAAATTTTATTTATAAGGTACGTGAGGGCAACATTGTCATCTTAAGATTTGCCGCCCTATAAAACCAAAACTAAGAGGAGGACACAGACAAAAACACTAAGTCCTATACTATAATTAATATATTAAGAAAAAAATAGCAAACAAGCTTTGGCAATAATTAGAAACACTTCGAAAAATCAACTTAAATAAAACGAACTACACTACACCATAATAAAATCTTCTATAATATCAATGGTCAAAATGGCGTCGATAAAGTAGAGCCCTATTCGCCTTTTATTATTTGATTGACTAATGAAGAGCTATCGTATCACAAGCCATATATGCAAACAGGGATGTAGTATTTGAGTTATTAGAAAGTGACCATATTAACCGAATGACCATATAACCCTCACGTACTATATTTATATTTTTATAGATTATAGATTTTTGAAAAATCCAAAAGCGCACACCTTTAACACTTATGTAATGTTTTGAGTAATCAATTTCCTTTTATTAATTACAGAAACACGTATTTCGTTTAAAGCTATAAAAAATTGTTTCTGTTAAATTAACAGAATTATTTTGGATGATTCATGGCGGTGATTCGTATAATACGGAAAAAATCGCTCATATTAATGAACAGGACGGTTTACACCAGTGAAATTCAAGAGGCTTTCTAAGAATTAAAATCTAAAGCTAACAAAAAAGATCGAAGTGATAAGTCAAGTTTTTCGAAAGATATCTTGTTTACATCCATACCGATTAACTGACGAAAGAGTGAAATTATTTTCAGTTAACTTTTTTTAAGAATAATCGAAATATATAATCTTATAACTACGTCAGAAGTATTAACTGAAATATCCTCTTGATATTGGTGTACTTTTTTATTATATAAGTGCATTATAAAGCTGATGGAAATGATTCAAGTTGAGTGGATCGCGATTTTTCGATTTGGTAACACCTGAGTATTACATCTAAGCTTTGCGTTTGATGTGTGCAATTGAAGATTATAGATTTTAGATCCGAAAATGAAAATAAGGTGAAAATGCCAAAGTTGTACCCTCTATCCAACTAACAACGCTCTTACGACCGACTGAATGATGGTTTACACATAATTCGAAAACACAGTATCAACCTATATAAATATACACTTAAGATTACGCCAGTATATTCTAAGTCTATGGTATCAACATTCTATTGGCTGGCATTAGCTTTATCAATGTGAGGGTATCAATTTTTCGCTCACTATCTCGCTAATTAGATTTTTTGGTCAATATTCAGTTGATGAGGATTATAAGAACGAATACTAGTCGGTTTATTCTTGAAAAGCACAGGTCTTATCGTCGTTAGAGAGGCTAATAAAAATCTTAATGTTCGTATTCTTAAAAGTCGCAAAACATTTTGCTTAAGATTTAATCACTTTGGGGACAGTTATTCAAATAGACATAATAAGTAGACACCGATATCTTTATTTTTAAAGTCATTATTTTACTGATTTATATGCTATAATAATCTTAATTTAATCTAATCTTAAAGTTATGTAGTTTATCGATACAATCCAATATTTAGTTTAAATTACAAATCACTAATAATTTCTGCGTGGTATAGCCACGCTGCAGGTTTATTATAGGGACCACGCTCTCACGGAATACCAGCATAAAATAGCGGCATAAGGCTGATTTGTTTCGTGTGATGAGTGTAGAGAACCGGAGACCTTTTTTACTGGAAATAAAGCATTCCATCATAGTCCTCAGGGGTGACTACGCATCTGCATTTTGATCCTTAACCGAGAATAGATGAAGATGTATATGGGTCACAGCATCCACTTACCATCAGGCAGATTTCGTGCTCGTTTGTCACCCTTATTCTATAATTTTTAAATTCATACAAATTACGTGATTTTTGTAATCATATAAGAATGGCTGTCTAAGTTATATAACAATACTGTTCGCGCAGTTTTTAAAAACAACTGAAGTGAGGAGTGACAAACACTTAAAACCAAGAAGGCTGCAGATGCGCTGCCACCTCTGAGAACAAAATGGAATACCTCACAGTACTTTCTGTACACTCGAGACTGGAAGTGTGTGCTTTTTATAGATTAAGGGTGACAAACGAGCACACAATCCACCCCCTGATCCTTAAATTCGCAAAACTAAGGATCCGCCTGATCGTAAGTGGATGTGTGGCACATTTATCCTTGATTAAGAATCAAAACGCAGATGCGTTGTCACCCCCGAGGACTAAGATGGAATGCCTCGTTTCCAGTAAAAAAGGATCTCCGGTTCTCTACAGTCACTATATGAAACACAGCAGTATTAAGCTGCTATTTTACACTGGTATTCTGTGAGAGCGTGGGCCTCCGCCGATCGAGCCGACCCATTCGTGCTACAACCATAGTATAGTTGTAGCGTAGCTCCACCACGTATGTACCACATATGCTAGCACTGCTATTTGGTGAAAAAATTAGATGAGAGTGGTACCCAAACGAACTCATAAACAGAAAAGGAGCTAAGTTGCATATATTAGTACCTTCTTATCTTAACATTTACCTTTTTACAAATAAAATACACTTATAACACCGTCTCTTTCTTAAATTCATAAATCGACTACAATTTGAGTTGGCCTACGATTTGTAGCACCGAAAGTAGGCAATCAACTGCTTTTGTGTTGCTTGTTCTAAGCGACGAGCACCTCTTTACTTTAAGTGGGTCATCAGGCTGTTGTTTTGTAAAAGAAAGTATAACAATGCACTATATTCCATGTCATTCGTTTCGATAAGATAATTATTTCTGCAAGAAATTAGTACGTATTCGCAATCTTATATTGTATAATTTCCTTGTTAAATTCATTATAATGTTTCACTTTTTAATTTTAATTTCGTATATACTCGTCGCCCCATTTATCTATCTATTATTATCACCGTCAGCGCATTAACTTGAGCCTTTCATTTAACAAATTTTCAAAGTCTCCGCACATGGTGGTCTTTCGGAGATTACATCAGATTTCTCGCAACTTTGACCGTATTTTTCGTAATAAAATTTATATATCATAAATTATTTAAAATATACATCCAAAAATTTACAAACAAATATACATTACATACAAGATAGGTGAGATAAACATAATAATCCTTCCTTGGCAGTCGGGTAAAAAACAGCAGGTGTGTAAACTAAAAAGTCGTGATTTAAAATCCGAATATTGACTACTGCCGTGAAAATCTGCGAACTCAAGCATTTCAAACTTAGTTGGAGTGATTTATGTGTCATATAAGTAGGTTTTATAATATGTTATTTTTTATAGAATAGGGCGACAAACGATCACACAGTCCACCTGATGGTAAGTGGTTTTGCGGCCCATAGACATATACATCTACCTATATTCTCGATTACGAATCAAAATGCAAATGCGTTGTCACCCGTGAGGACTAAGATTGAATGCCTCTTTTCCAGTAAAAAGGGTCTCCGGTTCTCTACACTCACCATACAAAACACAGCAGCATTAAGCTACTATTTTACGCTGGTATTCTATAAGAGCGTGGTCCTCCCCGGTCGAGCCGACACAAGTATACTGCTAATACAACTGCAGCTTGGCTCTACCACGTAAAAATTGCTAGTATTATTATTATTGCATTTATCAGAAGAAAAGTGACCCTTTTTACTGGAAACGAGGCATTCCATCTTAGTCCTCAAGTGTGACAACGTATCTGCATTTTGATTCGTAATCGAGGATAGATGTAGATATCTGTAGGCCACAGCACTTACTATCGGGTGGACTGTATGCTCGCTTTTAACCCTATTTACTATATAAAAAAGCTTAAATTAATAATATGTCATTCATCAAGGCGATAATGAGCTAACCAAAAGTTTGCTACCAAACCCAGGTCTCTTCCACATATTGCTTTACATATTTTCATAGTTTTTTTCCGTAGTTGCTATAGTGAAAACGAACCCAACTTAACGTAGACTTTCCTAAAACACATTTTTTTATCAATTATAAAAACCTTAAGACAATATAAGCCAAGTTATTAATCACTTATACCATCTTAGTTTTTGTATAAAGTGTTTTTGACAACGCATCTGCAGTTTTCTTTGCTTAAAGTAGGCTGCAGGTAGTGCAGGGTAGTGCTGCAGGTAGTGCAGGGTAGTGCTGGTCGGGGTAGTGCTCCAGGTAGTGCAGGGTAGTGCTGCAGGTAGGGCAGGGTAGTGCTGCAGGTCTATGGACTGCAGTAGCTACTTACCATCGGGTGGACTCTTGCGATGGTTATATTGTCATCTATAATTAATATTACTTAGAATCATAATTAGGACGTATAGTATAGTTACACTTTTCCTATGCCATGCTTGACACGTGGGTTCGAACCATGGAATACTGTAGTACACAATAGAATGGCTGACGTTAGCCATTTACACATACAAGCAATTACGTCGAATTATCAGTCAATCACTACTATAAACACGATTTGCTCCGTTGACAGGCGGATATTAATACATATTTATTTGTAAGTAGCGTGCAATTTGGCATTTTCTAAATAATTTGCATGCGAAATTTGGAAACGATTGTAACGTCAAAACACATCTCGTGTTGACATTTATACGTGTGAATTGACGTGTTAGTGGCATTTTAGTGGCTACACGGGCTCCGCCCACTCCCCCGTTCTATTATGTATGTATTATAGTATTCTATGGTTCGCACCAGTTTTTTTGTTATTTTCAGTTGCTATCTCCTGTTCCAGTCTCCTTCCGTTACCTTACACGATACCCGTGGGATGATACGGGTTATACTAGTGGATTCTATAGCCGCTATTACACGGCTACATACGTAATATTTGGAAAATAATTTAGTTTCATAATTAGACTATCAGAAGTTTGCACAAATTGGTAACCAATATAGGTTTACGTATAATATACAGGTGTAAGGTATAAGTAGGTGTTTCTAGTTTATCCGATCCTGGGATTCGTTTGGTACTCCGTTCCGTTTCCGAGTGGGGGTGGTATGGTTTAACTATATTTGCCAGGCGTTTGGTAGGCGGAGTATCAACTTCAGTTTTTTATATTTTAGCTGTTATAAGGAAGCGGCTGTTGCCCATATCCTGGTTTGTTTCTTCTGACGCCTCTCAAGACACCCATGTAGTCCCGTGGGTGTCTTCTATTATATCCAGTGGATATTGTTACACTGACACCACACGGTTTGTTTAATACTAAATAATTATATTTCTTGAATTTTCCGGGGTGGCTAAAGCAAGTGGATTACTCATTTAACTACTACTATTCACTATACTACATGTCAAATTTAAGACTGTAAGTAATATTAATTATAGAGGGCAGTATAACCATCGCATGAGTCCACCTACGCCAGTATATTCTAAGTGTACGAGTCCACCTGATGGTAAGTTGTAACTGCAGCCATGGATACCTTCCCCTTAATTTAAAACAAAAGAAGCTACACATGCGTTGCCTAAAACACTTTATACCGAACTACATGGTTTTGTGATAACAAACTGGGTTTATAATGTCTGAGGACTTTTAAAACTGATTGAAAAATTGTTTTAGGAAAGTTTGGGTTCATTGAATAAAACTATTATTTACGGATTTTATCGCGTTTAATTACTTTAATTTATTTTTATTATTATCCCGACGGTTCGGGTGCTTTCGGGTCGGGATAATAATAAAAATAAATTAAAGTAATTAAACGCGATAAAATCCGTAAATAATAGTTTTATTCAATGTGTAGTGTTCGCGTAAATTTAAGAAATCATTAAGTCTGGGTTCAGTTCAGATCGTTTTTACCAAGTCAATATTTTAGACTTGCAAAGAATATTCGGCTACTATTCGGTATTTGGCCTGTTCGGCTCCTTTTTCCCTATTCGGCCGAATATCTTCTCGACTCACCGCAGACTACAAGACAATCTCCTGGCACTTGCACATTCGTCGACAACGAGACTGCACTATCGACCTCCGGTCTGAGCAGGCGGGTGATGTAGCGGCGCTGTCGTCGCGCCACTAGCACACCGAAACACACCGAAGCCTAAATCGCGCTATTAACATTCCGAATCATAAACAGTATATATAGAACTTCTCCGAACTATCACTCGGAGTGTTGGCCACTCCCCGGGCAGAACACCTTGCCCGGCGGGAGAACTCCCCTTTTCCTTCTACGGCCACAATGTTTTCCTTCACCGCCGAGCACGTGGTAAATCAGCACTTAAAATTGCAATTAACAATTTCATTGGTGCCGGCGGGGATCGAACCCGGGTTACTCGTGTTCTGTTATATTTACAGCGAGCGTTAAACACTGAGCTACCACGGACCACGATCGGAATAAAAAATAGTAATTCCTTCCTGGTCGAATACTTTTGCCTAATATTGCTATATATAATATATGCTATTGGGCAAAGAAAACCCGCAGAATATACGGTATTCAGCGTGTGGCCGAACATACTATTCTATTATATATATATATATATATATATATATTTAACTATAGTTTTTTTATAGAATAAGGGTGCCACACGAGCACACAGTCCACCTGATGGTAAGTGGATGCTGTGGCCCAAAGATATCTACATTTAACCCCGATTAAGAATTAAAATGCAGATGCGCTGTCACCCCTGAGGACTAAGATGGAATGCCTCGATTCCAGTAAAGACGGGTCTCCGGTCAAATTGGTTAAAGTTGTCATAAACATTGCATAAAAGAGGAATTAGTCCACTGAAAATGGAACTCTATATATTTTTTCCTTTTATACGGTGTTATTAATTGAAGGGCATTGGCTTGCGGCCAGTTCAATCAAGAAACTATAATTAAAATTGGCGTATTTTTGTCAAATTGGACACTCAGCAGTAGAGCAATTAAAAATGTATTATTTCATTTGATATTATTATGATGCTTGTATTATTACCTTCGCGTCATGTCACTTTTCTTCTGAACTTTACTCAACTCGCATCATTATCATTATATTATTTTATAAAATGCTTTAATATTATTATCATTATATTAAAGCATTTTATTAAAAAATAATTTAAATAATAGCGGTTTTGCGTTCTAGCATTATAATACTAGCAATAATAATAGTAATAGCAATGTTTACGTGGTACAGTAAAAAGGGGTTCCGGTTCTCTACGCACACCGTATGAAACAAAATAAACTGTTTTACAGTTTTCAAAAAATATTTAAAACCTGAGAGACTCATAATATATCAACTCATCATCTATCTATTTACTCTTTCTCGTATAAGAACTGTGAAAACAATTAAAATTTGGAACATATAAGCTTACATAAGCACATATTAAGTTACTTTTTTGAAATTTTGTCACCGTGGTTAAATCCGGAAACAATATTTTTATTTCAAAACGGTGCTGTGTAAAATAAATACTAATATCTACTGAGTAATAAAAGAATTGTAAATGCTATTGAGCATTGTTATCCGTAATCCCACAGTAAACAAATAAAAGAAGGGGACTGACAGTTGTAAGAGTCGAAAGGAAATTGTGCTGTTTGCTTAATTCTATTTGTTGGACGACTGAGCACTCGTTATTCACTTCGAATGCCACCGAGTGACTTACTGCCGACTAAACCTTTATATTAACCAAAAAATAATTGACAAGCTTCTTAAATTCATCTTCTTATTTCTTATTCTTTACCAGCCTATAAAACAGCACCGCTGTAATAATAATAATAATTTTTACGAACACAAAGTAAGGATTACATTATTTATCTTTAAGAAATTTGAACAAATAGTATGAATTATAACTTATCTATACAATTTTATACACTAGCGTCCAAACTAGGCCGAGCCGGTATCTTAGATACTAGTCACTTCCAAAGGCACCATTATTTACAGTGATAAAAGTTATTATTAAGATTCACTTAATCTACGTATTACGTTACAAATTAGCAAATACATTACAACTTTCTTGCGTTTACCGTCCTACTAACTTATGCGTATGAAAGATTAGACTACTATTTATAGGAACTTTTTTAATTTCTTAATGTATAATTAAGAAATTTAAAAAACCACTAAATATTATTTAGGGACCGTGTTAGAATATCAACTACCCCATATCATCACGTGAGTGTAGTAGGAAGCGACGGAGGGAAACAAATCAGCAGATGGGCAGCGGCGTCTTCTTACTAACGACTAAAAATAAAAAAAACTGTGCAACTATTGCAAATATCCCCTCCATGAGGCAATCTATGGGGGAAACCTGAGTTCAGCCACTGCTGAACTCAGGCTTCCACCACATCAGGCAGTCTACTGACTTTACTAGGCTGTAACGGTACAAGTGCTGCTGGAAATGTGCCTCTCCAATTGTAGGCAGACTTTGCTTTGCTTTGCCATCCTTGTCAGAGGGATTGAGATCGATAGCAAACGTCTCGAATATTTTGATGCTGCTGCCGTCTCCAAATGGCTTTATTAAATACTTTAGCTTTATTATTATCATCATCATCATTACAGCTCTTCCCGAGTACTGTTCAAAGTATCCCCAAAGAAATGCTACAAAACACAGTCCATAGCCACCTGGACTTCCTGCATGGCTTACCAGGTCGTCACTTCGCTTACCAATATGTGGCTGCCACTTCAGAATCTTTTTTTTACCCCATCAGTTTTTCGAACTTTACGATCGGCACATTGCCAATTTAGCTTACTGATCCATCGAGCTATGTCGGTTACTCTGGTTGTACTCCAGGTATCTTGGTTACGAATTTTGGCCGAATATAAGTGTATACTTCGTAATGAAAAGTCGTATAAACATACGACTTTCCTGGCTGGATATTTACCCGTACTCACCGCGCTGGGCAGGTGGGTTGATGAACACTGAGTCTATACACTCGCACTGATAATGCCGGTTCCCTATTACCAGACTATTTTTAAATACTAACAATGCTATTCATCATTACTAATATTCCCTGTAACTATTCCTGGTAAACTTAAAATTCTTGTGTTAGGAGTGGTTCACAACAGTAGTCAAATCGCAATTTGAATTCGCGGTCCAGACTCTACCATTAGGCGCTACTGTCGCTTAAAAAAGTTTTATAATTTGGATGTGAATTTGGATTCACAGTTTTTGGACAGATTTTCCGTGTATATCAAAGGCATTTAAGTAGTAGCATATTTAAATCTCTTTGGTGTTAGCTGTTACTCTTAATTTTGTGTGTTGCTATCTACTTATATTTCATCTCATCTATATGTAAATACAAATAAAATAAAATTATCTGTCTGTAATAGTGAAATTAATGGCTTCTTTTAAGCTTCTAGGGTTATTTGCATGCTATTAAGAGTTAAATTACCACTTTTTAAATTTGTTTGCTGAAAGAGGGCAACACGAGGAGGGATCTATGTTATATTTTATCATAAAAGCCTGTAGATTAAAAAAAAAGATCAAGTAAATTTTATTTGACAATCGAGACGAAGTCGAGGTCGCTATTATAAAGGCAGATGAAGCTTTCCTTTACCTGCCTTTCAAAGTTCCCTGGATAATAATTGTCAATCAAAAACATTTACCACAGTGTGGAATAATTATTCCATAGAATCGAATAATGGACAAGATGTAATACAAGAACCACGACAGTACGCCCAAATCGACAAGATAATCATGTTTTGATTAAATTAAAAAGTAACTAGAGCCCCTTTCTTCTCTAGGCCTGAAACTGGTGATATTTTTTTTTTATATAAGATAGAGTGACAAACGAGCACACAGTCCATCTGATGGTAAGTGGTTGCCGTGGCCCATAGACATTTACATTTATCTTCGATTACGAATCTAAATGCAGATGCGATGTCACCCGTGAGGACTAAAATGGAATGTACTCATTTCCAGTAAAAGGCGTCACCAGTTCTCTACACTCACCATGCGAAACACAGCAGCATCAAGCTACCATTTCACGCTGGTATTCTGTGAGAGCGTGGTCCTTCCCCGGTCGAGCCGACCCATTCGTGCTACAACTACACTACTAATATAACTGCAGCATGGCTCTACCACATAAAAACATTTGTTTGTGTTTTGTTCGAAAACATGGATGTTGCATAATTCATTTTATTTTTCAAAAGGATTTGTACTAGCAAATATTATAGGTCTGAGAAATATATGTCTTCTTGGTAAATAATATAATCAGTTTTAATAGAATTTAAACATTTTCAGATATTTTGAAACACTACGCATTGAATACAACAAGCGTTTAAGAAAAGCAAACAATTTGTGTGAATCGGCGTCTCTGGAGAAATGTAGGCATTTGTTATTCTTAATTTTATTTTTATCTATTAACAGACTAAAATATAATTTTAAGTGAAATATCTTAGTTTAAAATTTAATGTATTACTAAATTTTGAATCAAATATACTAAATATTATAATACTATCTCTGTTTCTTTTGAGAATTCGGCGCCAACAATGTAATTAAAAACATTATAAGTATAAAAAATAATCTTAGGGACGTATAAAAAACGACCCATTCTTCTATTATTATGATTAAAAATTTACTCAAAGTGATTGAAAAGACAATGTTTTAGTAATATATTTACTTTATTAGAGTAAATTTGTCCTCGCCGTAACTCTACAACGTAAGATTATAAATTTTTAATAAAAGAAAGATTTACGCAAATAAAATGACTCCCAAGAGAAAGACCCCCAAAATAGGTATCGCTAAAAGAACAGTTTAATATATAGATTAATATGTGTATACTATAGACGCACTCGTTTATAAATGTTTTATATTACGACAAAACAAACCGTTATAACATTAATAAAAACGTTGCTATAACATTAAAGCGGTAGTAATAAAAAGATCCAGATGGAAATTGAGGATTAGCTAGCTTTTATTTTCGTAATAAAAATAACTTGTTTTTCAAACAGTCTTTAAATATCTTAATTCATTATTGTTACAGCCAAATTTGTCACGCGTACTTACCTGATGCCAAACGTCGAGTTTTCGTGCAGTAGTTGCGAAAATGGGTCACCGAATGTCATGCACTTACACAAATCGATGCAAATTCAGTGTAATTGATAATACACAAAGACATGTGGCAAAAATTTGTACAAAAATAATTATAAGATGTGAATTTGTATAAGATGTTTATTTAGTTCTCCTACATCTCTACATTTTCTCTGTTCAGTGTTGAAAACACAAATAGCATATGTAAATATATATTACTGATACAAATAACTTATGAATGAAAATCGGTGAGGCTTACCTTCCCGTTTGACCTTGTGATCGAGGATACGAGAAGGAGACAATCAGGTCTTCAAGGAGTCACGTGCTTTTTTCTATTAGGCAATGGTCCACCGGTTTGTTATTTGCAGATCTTGATAATATAGAGCACTAGAACGTTTGCAACATTCAAACGTTACGCGCGACACTGAATCGGGCGACCGAGCCTTGGGAAGTGTAAAACGGAACCGGCAGGTGGAAAACACACGCGGTGCTCGATAGTGGAGCACGAACGAGGACTGGCAATGGCGAGTGCTCGCCGCTTTGCGCTGCCGCTATTTGCGCCCGCTCGCCGCCCTCCCCCCACGCAGCCGCCCGCCCAGAGCTTTCTCTGCGCAACGCAACAGTAATCATTTTTTTCTAGTGACTGTTTAAGTTTAAGTAAATATTATAATTATCCTGAAAAATAAAATTTTAATTTATTTAATTGAAAGACGCTTGTTATCGAACAATGTACTGTAGACAGTGACCGTGGAAATTTGGACTAACACTTGAACATCTTACTTGCAGTCCGCAGCTGAATGTGCCTTCGTTATAAGATACCATTGTCATTTCTGGTCGCTGACAGTCACGCATGTCAAACCACATACTTAAATACTAATTAAAGTGGCGATGTGAGAACATTCACTACCCCATATCGTCATACACTTGATCGCAAGTGGCATCTGCAGCCCATAGACAACTGCAACCAACTTTAAACACAAAAAGGCTACCAATGCATTCTCACTACTGAGAACTAAGATGGAAAGCGTGGCGGCAAAACTAATTCAGGTGGTGGTACACACCCAGTAAAATATAATTCTCTATAATAACCCTCTCAAAAATTAGAAAAGGCTTGAAGTTGAAGGCAACGTTGCTTGCTGCCACGGGTTTTCAGAAATTTACTAACGTAACCATATAACGAGAAATTTTATTTTTGTTTCGTATTATATATTATCTTGTTCGTGTAAAATGTAAATAAAATTTTGTATTATAAAAAAATAAAAGAAATACAGGTACACCTTACTCAAAAGCTAATAAGGCTCTGGCGACCACTAAATCAGGGTATATCACACACAAACTGGTGATGGAGAATATTATTACCTGTGCCAGCTCAGCTCAACGCTTATAAACGTTATGCGTATCAGCAAGTATTTTATGTGATGCATTTTAGTAGGCACATTTTTGAACAGGTCTATATCAAACGTTGAATTTTAAAAAGTCTGCTAAAAAGACAAATTATTAAAGATTACTTAGCAAAGTCACCTGCGGGTACAGATTTGTTGAAATGAAATGTAATGAAATATTTATTTGCGTTTGGTTACGGTACACTGAAGATGTTCATATTAAATAAACATTTGCTTAATCAGCCATTATTAATGGCATGCAAATTTTACAACTATAAAATAACGAAATAATAATATTTATGAGTAAAATGTCTAAAATAACAAATTTTTAACAATCAATCAATAATTAAATAAAAGGTACTTAATAAATATTTCACAATTGGTCCAGTAAAATCATCAATCTAGTTGCTATTACGTATTATAGTTTAAATATTCCTCTGCAGTGTAAAAAGCCTTTTCACTGAGCCAGTTATATGATTTTTTTTAGGGTTCCGTAGTCAACTAGGAACCATTATAGTTTCGCCATGTCTGTCTGTCCGTCTGTCCGTCCTCGCTTAATCTCTGTGACCGTAAGCACTAGAAAGCTGAAATTTGGTACCAATATGTGTATCAATCACGTACCAATAAAATAAAAATTGGAAAAAAATGTTTTATTAGGGTAGCCCCCCTATATGTAAAGTGGGAAGTGACTTTTTTTTTAATTTCAACCCTAACGTGTGATATATTGTTGGAAAGGTATTTCAAATGAATAGGGGTTTACTAAAATCATTTTTTGATAATGTCAATAATTTCGGAAATAATCGCTCGAAAAGTAAAAACCAATGTGTCCCCCCCCCTCTAACTTTTCAACCATAAGTTTAGAAAATATGAAAAAAATCTGAAAGGTAGAACTTTATAAGGACTTTCTAGGAAAATTATTTTGAACTTGGATGGAAACAACAGTACCCACTACCGAGAGCAGTTGCAGGAGCGCGGAGCGCTGCCGGAGCGCGAACATAATGGATACCTACCTTTAAACTCATAAGTGGGAACACTTATTGTGACGGACGGGAAACTACGGAACCCTACACTGAGCGTGGCCCGACACGCTCTTGGCCGGTTTTTTCAATTTAATAAAACGTAGGTCTTGAGTTACTTGTGGTATCTTATTCTATACTGTCATACACATCCAGTAGCAACTTTTTTGGAATTTCGCACTCTTGAAAATTGAAGTGGAAACCAACCTATTCCTATTTCTAGTGCCTCGTTTGTAAAAGTCTTTGGCTTGTGTGAAATAATACATATTGTTTTCTACAAATTTCGCCGCTTCAAAAATATATAAACAAGAAAGTGTCAAAATTTTCGTAGATTTAAACAAAAGCTGACGTGGCTCGTTAGGCACAGTACCACATATAGCGCTGACACACTTTTTTGTGCAATGAGGCCCTTTTTTATGTCCGTGTTACTTCATATAATGAGTCCATATCGCAGGACTGATTCAACGTAAGCGAAGTACGCAGTAAGGGCTGTTCTTTTTCCTGCTATTTTAGCCTGCTAATTTTTAAATAAATGCAAACGCGAAACGATTGATTTTATTGTACACTTTTTCGGCTTGTGGTTTCCAATCAAATTTTTGGTCAATTTCTATACCCAAGAATTTCGTTGTTATTGTATTTTTAAGTATTTGTCCTTCATTATTTATATGAAATGTCAAATTTTGTATATTATTAAAATTAATTAAATTCGTTTCGTCAATATTAATAATTAAATTATTATTTCTAAGCCAATCAATTATTCGAATTATAGTTTAATTAATGTGATTTTTGTGGTCATTTAATGTTAATTTGTTATCAGTTTTCACTATTACAGATATATCATCAGCGAATAGGATACATCGATACTTGGTCACATTTAGGAGATTATTAATATTGGTCAGGAACCAAAGAGGTCCCGGGATACTTCCTTGTGGAACGCCAAACTTATTTTACCTAAACTCAGATCTGTAGATTTCCGCTACATGGTCAGAGTCAAGTTTTGCGATTTCGACTGATTGCATTCTATTCTGTAAGTATGTTTTTATCCAGTTCAAAGCAGTGCCTCTAACGCCGCATTGCCCCAACTTTGCTTAAAGATGATCATGTGAAACAAAATCGATAGCTTTCGACATATCAAAGAAGAGCGCCGTCGTATATGGTTATGGTTCCGTTCAGTTGTGTAAGGGTCTCATTTACTAAGTCATATACCGCATAGGCATAAGTTTTTCATGTATAACCTTCTCATACACTTTCGATAGGATAGGAAATAGCGTAATGGGCCGGTAATTACTTACGAGTGTTTTTTTACCCCTTTTAAATAATGGCTTTACCAATGAGAATTTTAATTTGTCTGGAAATATCCCAGATACCATTGACTGATTTATCAGAAACGCTAAAATAGCACCTAATTGTTTATTACATATCTTGATAATCTTTGTCTCCTCCTCGTCGTAGCCCTCTGAATTTGTGTTATTCAGTGATAAAATTATTTTCCTTATATAATTGTTCGTCAATGGGGGTCAAATAAATAGAGTTATTTAAAATGTCATTAGGAGTTTCACATTATATGTTTGCATTTTCTTTATTTGTCAATACAATAAAATAATTGTTAATAATAGACGCAATCTGTGTAGGATCATAACATTGCTTTTGTATTGTACAATGTTTAATATAGTAATGCTGCATGTCACATCTTAGAATAATTCAGAGTAACGTTATTTTTAGTACTGCATCGATCTAATTTTGTATTAGACAACATTTATTTCTGTACACATTCGTACTACAGCAATAATAACTTGTGATAGGCTGTGCCAAAGCAAAATTCTAGAGCGGCTTTGATAAACTTGTAGGGCGTTGAGAGTTTTTAAATTAGTCTTCCAATAAAGCTTTGTGGCGTAAAAATACACGTGTGTAGCACAAATTGTACTATTTTATACCATTTGATAAATTTTTGTAACTTAGGTAAAACAATAAAAAATGTAACAGGATGACTTGAAAATATAGGCATTTCAAAAATCTATATTTATGTAGATTAATATACAATCGATTTTATATTAATAAAATTTCATTTCATTTTACAATTACTTTAAACTCTTAAAAAATATCTTTTTTTTTTAAAGAAATAAAACTCATGAAAAATTACAATATTTGTGTATACTAAAAGTATTTTTAGAGTATAAAAAACACTTTATAAAAGTATATACTTAAAGTAACACAATTTTTTTTACATAGCTATACATTTTAATAATTATAATATCGATAATGTTATGAACTCAAGATTGCTTTAAATTGGCATAAAATCTTGAAAATACAAGAAAAAAATCATCATCATCATCATCTATTACTTGCTATTAGCCTATTAAAAGCCAAAAATGCTGCATATAAGTCTCCTCCATAGATAGCCTCATGGGGGAGACATTTGCCATAGTTGCCACGTTAGGCAGGCGGAAGCTAAATTCGGAAAAGTATAATTTGCCAGTGATGGACCAATTAATTTCTTAAAATATATAAAATTCTTCTGTCCGTGTTTATGAACTGAACTCCACTTTTTTTTTTAAATACCCGCCTCGCTGGGGTGAGGATGGGTTATGTCGGACTCGCATGGACTAAAACCTCATGATGTTCCACCATCGCTGCATGTTGACAGAAATAAAAAATATAAAAGTTAACCTTAATTTGTGGCTGTAGCAGCCAGGCTAATCGGCAAAAATAACATATACCCTGCTGCTACCATAACACAGAAGACGAAGAAAACATTTATTTCCTAACTATCCCCGGCTACTGAGATACTGCGGGCTGCATATTGATGCGAGATAATTTGACGTATATATTTAACGTTCTAATAAAGAAACAAGAAACAGCCGCAAATATCATTCAGCGCCACATCGTCTTCACACTCTGCTATCGTTATGTATCCGTCGACCATTTTGAAGCCGTTTCTTTAACGCCGCAGCTCGCTTCTTCTTGCTGTTCCGGAGCTGTGTCCCACGCCGACGCCGCTCGCCGACTACGCGCGCCTTTTTTTTGCGCCCGAAGCAAATATGGGCAACCCTCCGGAAAGCGGGGGAAGGAGGCGGTGAATGCTCATAGCATACCACGCAGCCGGCTGCGTGGTTATGTGGAGACTTTTACCCACACACCGCCGCCTCTATGGATTGGCTTACTGATCTGACGAGAGATCTCTAAGCCGTATACAAACGCGACCCTCCTTGGCAGAAAGGAGGGCGCAAAGGCGCGCGCGCCGGCCTGCACAACTTTTATAGCCCAGTCCAGCGACGTAGATACGAGAAGATAACACGAGTCTCACGCCGGCAAATGGAACGTACATAATAGTTGTATTTTTAATAATCTTTATTGGTCGTAATGTATGTACTGTAATTGGCTAGGCAAATAAAAACTGTTACTATTGGTTAACTAACGACGTAGCCGGACATATAAATATAGGCTGGGTCGACGTAAAATTCATTCCACATTCCATATTCCATATTCAATACCCGATACACCAGTCGTTTGCACATAAATAGTAGTTTCATTTTTCCGCCACTAGACCACTCGGAGTCTGTTAATAGTGGACCGCTTATCCCCACTATTACATGGCACTTTGTCATCAGGAGTTTTAATATAAGGATTTGTCAAAGATGAAGGGAAGTTTATCTACCGTACGTGGTAGAGCCATGCTCTGCAATTATATTAGTAGTATAGTTGTAGCACGAATGGGTCGGCTCGACCGGGGAAGGACCACGCTCTCACAGAATACCAGCGTGAAATAGTAGCTTAATGCTGCTATATTTCGTATGCTGAGTGTAGAGAACCGGAGACCCTTTTTACTGGAAATGAGGCATTCCATCTCAGTCCTCACGGGTGACAACGCATCTGCATTTTGATTTGTAATGGAAGATAGATGTAGATGTCTATGGGCCGCAGCAACCACTTACCATCAGGTGGACTGTGTGCTCGTTTGTCACCCTATTCTATAAAAAAAAAAAAAAAAAAAAACATAATATAATAAACAACACTTAAGAGTTATGATTTGCTCCTTTAATTTTCTTGAGAGTACTTAACAAATTTTACGCTAGTGGCAAATTTGCTTACCAATCAGTTTTCCATACGAACTTGAATATATGTGTCAGATTTATCAAATATCCTTGACTTACGTATTTCACGTATTGAAGTGAAACTTCTTTATTGACGTAGTGGAGAAATTTTGTACACAATAAAACATTTCCAGAAATTGTATTATTTTCATGTAATTTTTTGCTTAAGCCTTATTTAAACCTTAAGTGGGTGTAAAATATAAAATAGAAGTATACACAATTACACACACAATTTTTTAACAATTATTTCTAAGACAAAAATCTAAAAAATATGAAACGAAAAACTCTCGTCTAAAATTAAAAATCAAATTAGTGCAATAATAATAAATAAACTAAAAGTCGTTTATTTCGACCACAAGGATCATACATGTTAGTAATTATACAAAACTTAAAACTAACGTTAGTAAAACTTAAAACTATTTACCTAATTCTAAAGTTATATCTAAGACAGGCCCGATTAGTCAGCACATGCACCATATGACAACGGTTCAGGCACTGATAATCAAACCTGTCAGAAAATGCCCTCAGGATGCTATTGGAACTGGCCCGCACCCTGCGCACCAGGGATGTGCATCGTTTATGCATGGTGGTGTAGAAACAATCTACACGCGCATCCGCGAACATGCCCGACGCACTACAGTAACGAGGCAGACCCAACAGCACCCTGAATGCATTATTGTATTGAACACGTAGGGTATTATACTGTTTCTGCGTGTAGTTCACCCACAGACTGCTCGTATAAAAGCAAGTGCAAAAAGGTCTAAAGAGCGTTACTTTAACAGGAAGAGAACAACGAGCGAACCTGCGAGCGATCTTGTTCGCTTCTACAGAAAATGCCCTGCGCTCTCTCTCTATGTCAGCATCATCTTTCAGGTCGAAGGATACCATATGACCCAGATACTTAAACTAAGACACCCTTCTTAACGGAGTACCGTATAACTTAATGGGTGGTACATATGGGCAAGGCTTTCCCTTTAGCCTGATTAGCAATAATAAGCTTAAATTAATTATATTAATTTTTTTACTGGTCCTCATTATTATTTTATTTTGAGTAGGAAAGAAATAACTGTAATCGACCGAAACATTGTTTCCCCACAATAGTAAAACAAACACAATCATCAAAATTGAGACGGTTTTGCTACACTAAGTTGATATACTAAGTTGAAACTATGAAAGCACTGAGTGGTAATAATAATATTATTGATACCCAGTAAAATATATAAATATCTCTTTTCTTTTTCTTCACATGTTGTCATATTGAAAATAATGATGTTAATTACGAGGGCGACACAGAAAGTTTTTAGAACTGGCTCTGAACTGAACTCTTAGCCAATATTATTGTGTAGGTATGTATTTTATTAATTTGGCGGCAACTTGAAAATTGTCTGTGTCACGTCAGCATGAATTTAACACGAGAAAATTTTCGTACAATGCATTAAGCTATTATGTACTACGTACTAGAGGGGACACTGCATTTACTCGTAGTTGCCGCACTTTATTCCGTTAACTCGCTAGGCGTTAGTGAGTTGACACGTGTTGATTAATTACATTAAAAAAAATCTCGATAAAATATGCCTTGGTGTGTTTTTAGATATTGCACTTAATTCAAGTAATGTTAGCAAATGCCAAAGAATAACTTTTTATCGGTTAATAAGATACTTAATTAATAAAAAAAATATTATAGATTAATAATAAAACAAATTGTTCCTAAGACGCCATCTCGTGTCATGGAATATAGATTATAAAATTAATTTGTTCAGATGCGATATTTCTGTGGGTACTTAAGTATAGCACGAATATATTATTATGCACAATTTTTTTGTAAAAATTTATATAAGTTATCATAATTGGGCTAAATTTTTTATATTTAAATCTGCTCATTCTCTTTATTCTCATTCTTTTATTTTATTTTCAGGTTTCCACATCAATGTTAAAGTGGAATAAATTCGTCCATTTTCAAATCTCACGTGCTCATTTATGAACGACTCTTATTCTAATTCAAATTAATATATTTGTAATTTAAATGTTATATTAATAAGTTTTGATAAACATATATTTAGTATGTTTTTTTTAAATATTTGACATAGTTACCTTTTAAAATATTCAGATAAAAATATCATTAAAATGTAGTTGTGATATAATATTATGTAATATTATATTAAATAAGCAAATATAAATTACAAAATAAATGGCAAAATTTAAAAATTGTACTCGATATAATTTATCTATTTAATAATACAATCTATTAATACCTACTGATCGTTTATTCTATGAAAAAAAACCAACCGCGCGAACACAGAGTAGCGCACATTTTTTTTGTTTGAAATAGCTGTTCTAGTACTTAATTACATATTACTCCAATGGTACAATGAGTTTTTACGACTTTCGATGTCATTTAAGTTAACTATAAAGTTATGATAGACTTCGATTGGTCTTACACAATCAAGCCCCATCTCGTGCCGCTGTTTACAACTGGTTTAATGAGTTCAAACGTGGTCGCACTAATCTGACCGATGATCTGCGTGAGGGACGGCCTTCTACGGCGACGACTGAAGATAATATCAATGTTGTGCGGCGTATGATAGAGAATAACAAAAGAGTGACTTATCAGCAGATTCGGAGAAGCTTAGGCATCGGTATGAGTTAAGTACACAAAATCCTAAATGAACATTTAGCGGTCAGGAAGCTTTTGTACCCGGTGGATACCTCATTTTTTTGACAGAGGCCCAAAAACTCCGTCGTGTTGATTGGGGTCGTGAAATGGTTCAAAGATTTAACGGAGGTGACTCAAATGCTGTGTTCGACATACCTACGCGTGACGAAAGCTTAATTTATTATTATGATCCTGAAACTAAGAGACAGTCGGCTGTCTGGGTGTTTCCTTCCGAGGAGTTGCCAACTAAAGTGAGGAGAGGTCGAAGCGTGGGAAAAAAATGGTGACCTCATTCTTCGGAAGGACAGGTCATTACGTAATAATTGTTTTAGAGGACCGAAAAACAGTTAGTGCAGAGTGGTACACTAACAAGTTTTTGCCACCTGTCTCCAAGACAGACAAAACTACGGGAGAAATGACCTCGCAGTAGGATCCTCCTTTACCACGACAACGCCTCGTTGCACACCGCTAAGCAAACCATCGGCTACTCGGCGACGTCAGTCGTGGAATTACTGGATCACCCGCGCTATAGCCCCGACCTCGCAGTTTTTATTTATTTCCGAAAATAAAGTGGAAAATAAAAGTTTGTGGTTCCATCGAATGCAGCGAGACATTGTTGTAAATGGACACTATTCCGAAAAGATATAATAAAACCAATAACTTGCTAGTTTGTTCAGTTATTGATTTTCTAAGAACTTTCACTGTCACCCACGTTATTATACTTTCATCCAAAAAATGGCATATCTCGAAAAACGTTACGTAGTTCATTTTAATCGTAATTATGTACCGTACATCGCTGATGGCAAAGTTAACTTCCGTTGGTAAAGTTGCCAGACTTTTGCTTACCAGACACGTTATGTTTACTAGATTATTAACATTCTGCTCCCCGTCACCAGTCTGGTCACTTTATTTCTAACAATTATTGAGATGTATTCCAGCATATACCAAAATATTATCCTGGTATTTATTTACTTTTAAATTATAAAAAATACTAGTAATACTATTAATACTATTAATATAAAAATGGAATCTAAATTTAAGAATAAGCTTTTATTAAATTTAGAGCAGCGATAATTGACATTATACGAATTGGCGCGTTAGCGAAGTAAACAAATGGTGAAGGCATCAAAAGCGTTTTATGACAATATATCAAAGTCTTTTCGGCCGACGGATGACAAGCAAACCAACTCTCTTACACTCTTAATGACATGAGTTTTCATTTTTCAGCTAGTTCTCAATGGTCTCCATTAATTTAGTCCCAAACAATTCCTGAAATTATTTCCTTGGCTAAACCTCTTAATGAATCCATTTCATTCGCGCTTATATCTCTTGATGATGTGCATAAAACATTTATTTGTTTTTATTTTTTCTAATGATGTGGATTGTGATATCGTGTGGTTTGTAATGATTTTCTTAGTTCTCAAACACTTTTTCCCGGTCTTAACTCACGTTATTAACTCCTCTCTGTTGCCTTACGTTTTTCGGTTTTTGAGGCATAAAACTTATATGATTCCGCTTCTATAAATTTTACTATCTTAATCAAAGTATTTTAAGTAATACAACTTGAATAGCGTTTTGCTTGGTTAATTCCCTTAGGCTTGATCTTGGCGAAAAAGGCCTCTGCAGCACAAGTCGTCGCCGTCGAAATTTATACCACGCAAATGCTTTTTCAGGTAAGTAAAAAGGTGAAAATCACTCGCAGGTAGGTCCGGAGAATATCGTGAGAGCTACATCAACTAAAACTCAGCCGTTCGGATGGCAGTACTTGCAACGTCAGATCAGGGGGCGGGGGCATTATCATGATGAAAAAACACTCCAGCGGGCAATTTTCCTCGACGTTTATTCTTTAGTTCATTGCATTGTTTGTGATTAATAATGCGTAATAATAAAAAGTCGATCATTATAATACCTTCCGTATCCCAAAAGACAGAGGCCATTATTTTTCTAGCGGACGCAGACACCTTGAAGCCCTTAGCATTTTTTATAGGAGAGGAGGCAAACGAGCGTACGGCTCATTTGATGGTAAGTGATTACCGCCATCCATGAACAACTGCATCACTAGGGGGATTGCAGATGCCTTTAAAAAAGGAATAAGCTCTTTTCTTGAAGGTCCCTAAGTCGTATCGGTCCGGAAAAATCTCATGTGGTAGTTGATTCCACAAGGAAGTTGTGCGAGGCAGATTTTTTTTAAATCGCTTAGTGGTGGACCGCCAGTCATCCAGATTGTATGGATGGTATCACGAGTTTTGTCGTGATGTGTATTGGTGAAACTGCGTGGCAGGAATTAATCCGAACAATCCCTTAGAGCACTCCCCGTGGTAGATGCGATAAAATACGCAAAGAGATGCAACATCTCTTCGCAGTGCCAGTGAGTCGAGCCGATCGTAAAGAGCTCGGTCGCCGACGATTCGAACTGCTCTGCGCTGGATGCGATCAAATTGAAGGAGCTGGCACTGGGGAGCCCTGGCCCAGACATGGGAACGGTATTCCATGTGCGGTCGAACCTGCGCCTTGTAAAGTTGCAGGTGGTGAGCCGGCATGAAATACTGTCTCGCTCTACTGAGCACGCCAAGCTTTTTAGAGGCCAATTTGGCCTTCTCTTCCAAGTGACCACGAAACTGCATGTCACTCGATATGTCGACACCGAGGATTTCGATACTGGCTGAGGCAACAAGAGAGAAAGGAGTGCTTTGAAACTGAGGAAATACGACGAAGGTATTCTTTTTAGCGGTAAACGCGCATTGTGTCTTCTGGGGATTGGCGGGAAGATGGTCACCTTGCTTTGGTTTTACGTCTTCGGGTTAAAATCACTATTCTGTTACCCACGTTTCATCTACAGTTACGAAACAAGCGCAAAAAGAAACTGGATCTTCTTCAATTATTTCTAAATTTAGCTTTGAAATGTCACCTTTTTTGGGCGTCTTTTAACATTTGTTTAACCAATTCGTATAAATTTTCGTATGAGTTATAATATACTGTATTGTCCCAAACAAAAGCTTTAGAATCACAACAAAATAATGGATGGACCTTAATAATTTCTTCGATTTTTTTAACGTTTTCTTGCGTAGCCGCCGTTGTTGGCCGAGTGAGTGTCGCATTGCAGGCGGTTCTGTCACGTTTAAATTCATCGCATCGGTATACTACTGGTAAAGAAGACAATGTTCCATACATTGTCTGCCAAAGTAGACTGCAGTTTTTCAAAAACCTTGGCTACTAATGAATTTAAGATTTGAAAAAATTAACAGAACGCATTTCTATAACTCATTGATAATAAGTGTTCTATTCCGAAAACTAATTGATCAAACTAGTATAGCTGCAGCAGGTCTCTACCACCTACTAAAATCCAAAAAAAAAATCATGATTTTACGGGTTTTATAGCATTTAACTTTAAAATTGATGAAATTAGTTTTCTTTAATTATTGATATTCCAGTAAATATACAAATTCATTATTACATCTAAGCTTCAATTTAATTTTAACTCCCAGCCTGAAGTTCTGATACATAGGCTGCACTAAAAGTAACGGGAATGGATTATTTCCACTGTTCCTGTCATATTAAAATCTTTTTAATTGAAAACTCCTTGGCTTTAAAAAACGAATACCATTTATTTATTTTAAAAAAGATTCTCGGTCTTGTCACAAGGTTTTGTCAAACTTGTTTAGTCGTTGAGAAAATGGAATTGACTCGAAAAAATTCAAGAGCGATGATTTATTACGACCTACGAAGTGGTTTAACAATAAAACAGTGTGTTGACCGGATGATTTCTGCATTTGGTGATGAAGCCCCATCCAAAACCACAATTTATCGCTGGTTTGCTGAATTTCAACGTGGACGTGTCAAGCTCAGTGATGATCCCCGTCAAGGTCGTCCAAAAACTGCAGTCACCCAAGAAAACGTTGATGCTGTGCGTAAGCTGATTGAGGAAGATCGACATGTGACATACCGCAAAATTCAGGCAACTTTAGACTTTGGCATGAGACAAATACAAACAATCTTGCATGAACAATTAGGTGCAAAAAAGTTGTTTTCCCGATGGATACCGCATTCGCTCTGTGAAGAGCAAAAAGCGGCTCGCGTTACTTGGTGCATCAGAACTCTCGAAAGATTCCACGCAGGATCCTCAAATGCTGTATACAACATTGTATCAGGTGACGAATCCATACAAATATTACAAATGCGAAAGTGTGTTTGTTTGTCCTTTCTTTCTCATCTCATTCCCGTGGGAAAATAGAATATGTTGCAAAAGTTTGTCCTTCTTTCACGTCGCAACAGAGCGTCGGCATGGCATGAATTTTGGTATGAGGATAGTTCGGTGGCTGTAGCGTGCAGGTGGTGGCGGCCCACGGGAATGAAATATTTTTCCGCGGAAAAAAGTAGCCTATGTCACTCTACAGCCACCGAACTATCCCCATACAAAAAATCATGCCATGCTACGATAATGCAAACTTATAGTGTGGGACGAAAGTACAATGTCGCAAAAAAAAGCTGTAGAAGCACTAATAGAACGCTCCAGGATTTGCGCAGCAATACCGATGTAATAGGAATGGTGGTTTTACTGGCTGGTGACTTTCGCGAAACTTTACCTGTCATTCAAAAGGGCACACCTGCAGATGAAATTAAAGCATGCCTCAAGTCGTCTATTTTATGGAACAAGGTGACAAAATTCAGTTTGACCACGAATATGAGAGTGCATTTGTATAATGATATCAATGCTGGAAACTATGCTGACACACTATTAAAAATTGGCGATGGGCGGTTGGAAACGGATGCTGAGGACTGTGTTAAATTGACGAGAGGTTTTTGTAATTTAGTACAGAGTCATTCCGAATTAATTGCGAGCGTTTATTCAGATTTAACGAACAACATGCATGTAGACAAATGGTTATGTGAAAGGGCGATTCTAGCACCAAAAAATGAGAGTGTTAACAAAATAAATTCAGATATATTAAGAGAAGTAGCAGGAGAAATAACAGAGTATTTGTCAGTAGACACAGTTATGGACACAGAACAGAGCACTTCATAACCCGTAGAGTTTCTAAATTCTCTAGAGTTGTCAGGTGTGCCCTCACATAAGCCTCAATTAAAATTAGGCGTCCCAGTTTACAGTTATGTACACAAGAATGGTAATAGTATGGAACACTCGTTTTGATTGCCGACAGACGAAGACGCCCTGCGACGAAATATTCGCTGTTGCTTATTCGCGTATTATGTATTGAGATTATTGTTATCTATCAAAAGTGGAATTTTCCTGGCATTTTAAATGGTTGTAACAGTATACTCGTAATTATTATGAATACTTATTTATATACTGTGTCGTCGATTCGATCGACGATCTACATTCATAGGAAGAGATGAGGTGATTTCCGTATTCTCCTCACTCAGTTCGACTCAGACACGAGTCTTCAATCATATTTAATTTTACTTGATTAAAACGTTATTATTATCATCGCGACACTATTAGAATTGCACCAATCTAATTATATGTATCGTAAATCTATTTCGGAGCATGAAGTCTGTCTTACGTATACATTCGTTTAATTAGTTATGTATATCATCTGCATTAGTTCTTGCCAAATTTCACATAGTTTCGAACAATGTTTCGTGCGTTTTAGTTTTAATCATTTTACACTGTTTAGCTATACAATTGCTAAATGTTTAAATAATGGCCGATTCACACATACCAGTTAAGTCACAGTTCCGGCAACGAGTCCGCACAGGTTCGTATCAGTGCTACAGTGATGCGGGAGTGTTTCAATTCTCACATGTCTGTACTCAGGCTACGGTTCTTTAGGCAAATATTTGCGATGTACTGAGGTAATGATTATTGCGATGGTTCTGTCCTTCTCAACAGCCTACATTGGTCCACTGTGCAATATAGGCCCTCCCCAAAAATTGTCTCATTGAGATAATTTTGCCATACGAGGACGGCACTGAAAATTTCGGGAATCAAGGAAGTGACACAACATTACTATTTAAAAATGTATTTATTGCTTTTCGAAGTGTTCTCCGCAAAATTTGACACATTTTTCCATACGATGGAACCAATCATTGAAGCAATCATTCCATTCGGAAGTTGGGGTCTCCAAAATGGCCGTTTTGTAGGCGGCCACAGCTTCTTCAGGTGATGAAAATCTCTGTCCACGTAATTTATTCTTTATTTTAGGGAAAGTATAGAAATCATTAGGGCTTAGGTTGGGGCTGTACGGTGGATAGTCTAATAATTCTATGTTTTCTTGCTCTAAAAACTCTTTTGTTCTGTGTGCGGTGTGAGAACTCGCATTGTCGTGATGGAGGATGATGCGGCGATTGCAGTTCTCTTTACGGAGTTCAGAAACGACCTTTGGCAAACAAATGCATACCATTCTGCATTAACTGTTCTTTGTCCCTCAAGAGGAATAGTCGTAACATGGCCGGTTTTGGAGACAAACGTGGCCACCATATTTTTTTTGCAACACTCCGTGAACGAACAATTTTTGTTGACTTTAACTCATTTTCGAACACCCAAACTCGTGACTGGTTTTTTGTTTCGGGTTGGTACGCGTATATCCAGGACTAGCTGTTACCCGCGGCTTCGCCCGCATGGCTACTGGGAAATGAACTATCCATTGCCTTTTGAATTGAAAGAAAACTGAGTTTTATAGATTTGTCAGAGATGCAGCCATTAAAAGGAAACTGAGCACAATTGATTCGTCAGCTTATTTAAATGTTTTGAAACGCAGCGTATAGGAAAGCATGAAAATAGCCTGTTTATTCCAAATGGAAATGGGATATTTTTTTAATTAAAGGAAACTGAGCATAATTATCCGTCAGGGATGCAGACTTTTGAAAAGAAACTGAGCTAAATTGATTCGTCAGAGATGCAGTTTTCTGAATTGAAAGGAAACTGAGCCAAATAAAAGATACGTCAAAGATGCAACCTTTTGAGTTGAAAGGAAACTGAGCTTAATAGGTCCGTCAAAGGTGCAGCATTTGGAATTGAAAAGAAACTGAGCTAAATAGGAAATTTTGAATTGAAAGGGAAGATCTGTGGGAATTCTGATTAATTGATTGTGGGAATTTTTGAAAAAAAAAAACTAACTGAACACTATTTTAAGACGCTACTGTACACAATGTTAGATGTTTTTCCATTCGGGGAAAGAATGTGGAGATTCTGGGCATTTGACACACGCGAACATGCTACATGTATGTAGCTGACCATGAGAGAAGCACGGTTTTTCTAAGTTGAACCCCGCTACCTGTAACGTTTGCCCTTGCGCTTTATTAATTGTCATTGCAAAACTGAGCTTAATAGGAAACTGCAACCTTTTGTATTGAAAAGGAAGATCTGTGGGAATTATAGGGATCCATGGTATAATAACATTTTCAACCTTTCCTACGCCTGTCAAAATTGTAGCACCGATTATGTTCCGTCCAAGATATGTCACACGCAGCCTTGTCCCGTTGTTTTTTTTTTATTTGTTAATTGTTAATTTTGTTTTCTTTTATTATTAGAGTAAGTTCTCCAAATATTTTAATGAAACATAAAATATTGAAGCTAAGTCAGTCTTCTTAAATTGAATCAATACATGAACTATAACATAATGGTAAACTATGATTAAAATATTTTTTTTATAGAATAAGGTTGACAAACGAGCACACAGTCTACCTGATGGTAAGTGGATGCTGTGGCCTATAGACATCTACATTTATACTCGATTAAGAATCAAAACGTAGATGCGTTGTCACCCCTGAGGACTACGATGGAATGCCTCGTTTCCAGTAAAAAGAGTATCGGGATCTCTACACCCACCCACTCACCATACTAAATCTTACGCTGGTAGTCTGTGAGAGCGTGGTCCGTCCCCGGTCGAGCCGACCCATTCGTGCTACAACCATAATATAGTTGCAGCGTAGCTCTACCACGTATTTAAGTCTTTAAAAAAACTTTTTTATAAATTGAATAAAACTATTATTTACGGATTTTATCGCGTTTAATTACTTTAATTTATTTTTATTATTATCCCGACGTTTCGGGTGCTTTACAGCACCCATGGTCACGGGGGGACTGAGATGTTTGACGTCCCAATGTCATTGTTAGCCCGGCTACCTTCAGTTTTTGAATATTAATTTTTGGTCCGATTTACGCAAAACGAACTTACAGTATCTTGAAGTCTTGCAGTGGTATGCTTGGGTTTGGGTTTAATTTTGTTAATTATAGGATCCCAAGCAGATGGCAGCACCCAACCATCTTCTCTATTGAAATTAGGATGTTTTTTAATTTCAATAGCCTCACGTATCATCCTTGGTAGGAATCGGTGTTCTTTTGCGAGGATTTGTGGTTTATCAAATCTGATGTAATGGTGGGGACGATCCTGAACATGTTCACACTCTGCTGCAGACTTCCCGGAGCGTCGGTGCTTCACGTCAGCTATATGTTCTTTCACGCGGGTTTTTATGGATCTTTTTGTTTGACCTATGTAAGAGAGACCACATTCACAATCTAACTTGTACACTCCTGCATCTTGTAGAGGGATATTACACTTGACGGATGGTAAAAATTGACTAATCTTCTTCGGCGGCTTGTAGTACGTTTTAATGGAAGCTCGCTTCAAGATATATAATAGATAGCCAGATGTGAGGCAATGTTTAAGTAATACTGCATATTCAGCAGGCATGTTGTTATCTTTTAGCTTCCTAGTTACAATTTAGATGCAGTCCTCAATAGATAGGCATATGAATAGTGACTGAACATCAAAACTGACCATAGTTTCATTGTCAGCGAGATCAGAGAGTCAGCGAGGGTCTTTTATCTCACTAACAAAATGGTATGAATCCTTTGTGTGTGCTCTGGTATGTCCTCTCAGTGGTGCCAGTATTTTTGCCAAGTGTTGTGCCAGCTTATAAGTTGGTGAATCGATCTGGCTCACTACAGGACGTAGTGGAGCGTTTGGTTTGTGTATCTTCGGCAACCCATACAACCTCGGTGGTTTGGTACAGGATGGTATTAGCTAAGTCACGTCGAGATTTAATTTTTCGGAGTATTTATTTATTAAATCGCTAGTTGCTTTAAGCGTGTTAGTTGTGGGGTCTGTTTTGACCTTTTTATATGTACTTTCATCCGACAAAAGCTGTAGTATTTTAAAACTATACTCTGACGTGTCCATTATTACCGTAGCATTTCCTTTATCCGCGCGGAGAATCGTTAGCTCTGGTCTGTTCCGTAAGTTAATCAACGCTGTAAGTTCGTCTTTAGGAAGGTTTGGTTTCGGCACTGTACTACGACGTAACAAGGACGAAATATCTTGACGTATAGCCTCAAAATCTTCCTTACCGATATTATTCTTAAACAGACAATCCTCAACACTGCAGATAATTTCTTCGTACGGGATTTTTCGCGGTGTTAATGCGAAGTTCATTCCCTTCGCTAACACCTTTATCAAAAACTGAAGGTAGCCGGGCTAACAATGACATTGGGACGTCAAACATCTCAGTCCCCCCGTGACCATGGGTGCTGTAAAGCACCCGAAACGTCGGGATAATAATAAAAATAAATTAAAGTAATTAAACGCGATAAAATCCGTAAATAATAGTTTTATTCAATGTGTAGTGTTCGCGTAAATTTAAGAAATCACTTTTTTATAAACTTAATTTTTTATAACATGCTATATACTTAAACATTTTAAATTGCTCGTAGGCAGGTCAATATGGATTACTAGGTTTTTAATATGGACCTAGGGTATCTAATATGAAGCACATTATTTTTTGATAGAGAATAACATCCTTGTTACGTAACAGTAGAGTAAAAAATCAAGAAAGATATATTTGTGATAGGTTTTGTAAAAAGTAATCGAGAAATATTGATTTCTATTCATAAAAATTCATTATAAATTTTATAATAAAAATTTAAGAATCTGGGGGCACGGCAGTGCCCCCGCCAAGTCGCGCTAAAAAGAGGCACGGCCGTACCATCTTTTCTCGAAGCAATTCAGGCCATTTTCGACCCCTTATAACTTCATGGTCAATTAAACTAGAAGCCTGAATTTTTAGTAACCGAGTAAGCATTGCATAAACATGGTATATTTAAAATTTCATTCAATTTGAACCAGTATTTTAAGAATTGTAACCAGTCAACATTTCTTAATTTTGTCACTCACTGACTGACCGATCATCAAAACTCTAAGGCACTTCTAGCAGACATAGAAGCTTCAAATTTAGAATATGATTAGTGTTTAGTGTAGAAATCAAGGAAAAATTAAAACGTTTGTTAATTTCTGTCCAGTTTTTTAGATAGACTAACTGCATAAATAACTTTGTAATCCCATATAAATATATAGAATTACAAAGTTACATTTGCAGTGAATGAATCTGTGTACTTGTATATGTATTACAGGTGTACATAGGTACGTTGTTGGTACTCAAGAAGTAGACGGTACCGGAAAGGTAAAAAATTAGGACTATCTTATATACAAAAAGAAATGAGATACCATTAAAAACATAACTTGTAAAAAAACCAAGTCTCGCAACTCAGTTCTTCTACCGTAAAAGTTGTGAGATCCATGTAATACCAAGTCGGTTAATTTATTCAGTTCCTACTTAAGGGTCCTTCTGTTTTAAGTTATTACGTAATTAGCTAACCTAACAACATTTTATAGTGACCATATCAATTTTAATAGTCTTTTATGTTTTAAATATATAGATTGACTTGGCAATCGCATTAAGCAATCTAATTTAATATAATACGTATTACTTGTGAGATACATTGTGGTTTCATGCGATGGCCAAGTCAATCTATATATTTAAAACATAAAAGACTTTTAAAATTGATATGGTCACTATAAAATGTTGTTAGGTTAGCTAATTACATAATAACTTAAAACAGAAGGACCCTTACGTAGGAACTGAATAAATTAACCTACTTGGTATTACATGGATCTCACAACTTTTACGGTAGAAGAACTGAGTTGCGAGACTTGGTTTTTTTACAAGTTATGTTTTTAATGGTATATTTTTTTCAGTGCCTCAAATCTCCAAAACGCTATGCACCATATTAGATTCCGTCGTGACGTCACTAGTCGAGTAAACTAGCTAATGTGCTGTTATTTCGAAAAATTTCAAGTTATCATTCGTAAAATTAGAAAGTACTAATCTACCAAGGATAAATACATTGATGGTAGCAAAATTTTTTGCATGCAATCCTGATTTTTGTTCTGCTGAGTTGAGAAATGTTAAAACATCAATTTATGTACCTAATACTTACCAACTTTTGTTTGAAGCAGTGATATAGATGATAACTCATTATCCAAATCAAAAATTCAAAATATCTTATTCGTTTGCAAAATTGGCAAAATCCTAGGACAGTGCGAAAATTTAAACGATAAATTAAAAGTCATTTTTAATGCACTATTCGGTTTAAAAAAAAATTATATAAAAATTATAGTGGTTCATAATCACTTTAGGATTCATTTAAAATACTATTTGGTAAAAGGGTGTAACACCCTATTGTAACCATATATACTACTCAAAACAAAGAAGAGCCATCCAAAATTTTCAGACATTTTTTGGTCAGCAATATATCCTCGGGTTGTTTTAAATTCAATAAAATAATATTTTTTAGTCAAATTTAATTGAAAAAAACTAAACTCACAGCCTATATACGTCCCACTGCTGGGCACAGGCCTCCCCTCATTTCTGAGAGGGTTTTAGGGCAAGGAAATGTCCACCGAGCTGCCCCTATGCGTGTTGGCGAACTTCACATGTCTTCGAAATATTTTTTTCTTATTCCGGAAGGCCCGGCCACACTAAGGAGAAATGCCGTTAATTATCGCGTTGATGGACGTTGAATCTAGGTGTGGCCACGAATTATCGCGATAATTTGACTACGGCATTAACAATGCCATTTCCCGTTTGCCGATAACTCGAGTGGCGGTACATCAAAGGATTAACGCGCGAATTATCGCGTTGAAGCGGCCACACTACGTTTGTCTCATTGTGCACAGTGAGTGCCACGGGGTTGCACGTATGACTGCGATGGAGTGGAGTAATGAAAAAGCTTTTCGAGATTGAATTAAAAAAATTACTTCAAAAGTATACTTTAATTTACGATATGAAACACAGAAAAATAAGCAGGAGAAAAAAAAACAATTTTTGCAGGTCAAAATTCATAGTCTACAGTGGTACGAAACCATAGATATAATACGAAACCCTGGGTACGTGTATCTAATTCGCACTTGACCAGTATTTATGATTGGCTTATTAGTTATTATTTCATTGAAATATATTTACGTTTGTCTTATTAATTAGCTTAAACCATTGGACATCTTTCTAGTGCAATTTGGGTGCGGGAAAAAAAAACATAAATAGATTTACAGTGTACGTTTCCTGTGCATTTTTAGCATTCACCATCTTCTTTTTCTTTGTATTCTTTTTTATTTTTTAAAGTATTAACTATATATTATATTTGTTTATTTTTTTATATTATAGAAACACAGCAGCATTAAGCTACTATTTTACGCTGGCTGCTGTGAGAGCGTGGTCCTTCCCCGGTCGAAACATTTAACAACGGCAAATTTAACGCCGTTCAACGGCAAATTTAATGCCCTTCAACGGGAAACGACGTTGACCGTTCAAGTGTAGCCACTCATTAAAATTGCATTTGAAATTGCAATTAACAATTTCATTGGTGCCGGCGCGAATCGACTAACGGGACGGGAAACCCGGGTTACTAACATTATGTTATATTTACAGCGAGCATTAACCATCTGAGCTACCACGGCTCTTTAATTTTTTTTTACCTGCGACAGATATGCATAAGGTAGACCTCTTTACAGCTGGTAGCGTGACTGCTTATAACGGTGCGTATAGGCGGCAATCGTTTAGCGCAGGAGGCGCTAAAGCATCTGCTATTCCGATGCACAACTCACTGAGTAAAAGCAGGATAAATGACGACAAAACAATTGTAATGAATAACTCTACTAGCAAAAATACCATAATAAAAGATACATCTTGTGACGTTAGTTTAGAGACTTCGTTAACTATGGCCGAAATATTAAGAAATGGTGAAGCTTTGAAAAATGAAGAACCACCAGAGGCCTGGATAAAGTTCAAAACCACATATTGCGTAACCGTTTTATAGGGAAGACTGGTAAAGCAGAAATAAAACCGGAGGAAAAATTTAAATCTACACAATTTAAATCTAACGTACATAGACGCTAGAAAAATATATTGTTGATTAGGAATAAAACTAACGAGTTAGTGACACTAGAAAAGTGACTATGAAAAAAGATAAAGGATGCCTTCAAACATAGGTAATCAGGCCATATTTCATCCCATTTTTACAACAAGCGGTGAAAGGTCTCATCATCATGCGGGATAGTGCACGATCGTACACAGACCGGTCGACCATCTCTGTACTGGAAGAAGACAATATTGTTACGAGCTTGAGGTTCGTGACAATAAAAATTGCCGATAGAATTACCTAAATTAACACTTTAATTTACTTTACACAAATTAAAGTTAAAAACACTAATAATTAAACACACTAATTCACTTAATTCCGCTCCGAAGCTTCGCTTGTGTCGCCGAGTTAAACTCTGTCTCGATCGCATCTTGCAGCGCCTATTTATTTAAATTAGCAAAGAAACATCCCGAATGTTCAGGTAAATGCGCGCAAAGCGACGAGTGCTCGAGTATAGATTTTCTAGAAACTTAGTTCTTCGGATGGTGCTGTCGGTTGAGAGATCTGTGATGTCATTTTCTACAACGCTCCACTCGCTCTCGTTCCTGACACTAGATGGCGCTAGTTGACTTATTCACACAACACTGCCCCCTCCTAAGACATGCTCGTCCCGAGCATTATCGGTCCCATAATAACGCGCCAAGCGATCCACATGGACGATCTTAGGAGTCCCTCTTGCGCCTTTCTGTATCCGGTAGGTCACATCGTTGATCCGGGTTACAATCCGGTACGGGCCGTCCCATTTAGCTTGAAGCTTAGGATATTTCCCTTTGCTGCGGACTGGATTGTGCAACCACACTAATGAACCTTCGTTGAACCCTTTATTGTTCATTTTGCGGTCGTACCGGGTTTTCATTTTCTCAGACATTTGCTGGCCCGATTGTCTGACGTGCTCATAAATGTCATTCATTTTGTTCCGCAAGTCATTTGCATAATCGGTTATACTGCGTGGGGCATCAGGTGGTATCCCGGTGATCAGGTCTGCAGGCAGCCGTAATTCTCTTCCAAAGTTTGCGAAAGCTGGTGTCACTGCTGTACTTTCGTGAACAAAACTTCGATATGACAACAAAAACGGTTGTATGTGCTTGTCCCAATCTCGTTGCCGATTGTCTACAACTTTTGCTAGGTACCTCTCCAATGTCTGATTAAATCGTTCCACCATTCCATCAGATTGCGGGTGATAAGAAGTCGTTCTTGTTTTATGAGTACCCATAACTCGGCAAGTTTCCTGGAATATTTCAGACTCAAAATTCCTTCCTTGATCGCTGTGAATCTTTAAAGGTACTCCAAAACGACAGAAGACTTCATGAACTAGTTTATCTGCAACTGTTGAAGCTTCTTGATTTGGAATGGCGAAGACTTCTGGCCACTTAGTGAAGTAATCCATCACAACCATGAAATACTTGTTACCGCTTTCACTCTCCGGAAACGGCCCCGCCACGTCAATGGCTATTCTCTCCCATGGTGCACCAACATTGTACAACTTCAATGCACCTCTACTACGAGTCTGAGGTCCCTTTACAGCCGCACAACTTGTACATTTGCGACACCAGTCCTCGACATCGTTTCGACAGTGGACCCAGTAAAACCGTTCTCGGATCTTCAGTAGAGTTCGTTTAACTCCCAGATGGCCTCCTGAATAATCATTATGGTACAGCTGTAGAACATCCGGTACTTTAGCTTTAGGGACAACCATTTGTAAATGACAGCTGTCTCCCCGAATATTTTCCCATTTACGGCACAGAACTCCATCCTGAAGCAGCAAGCTATCCCACTGGGCCCAATAGCTTTTAGTGGTCGAACTCATCGCTGAGACGTCGCTCCACTTGGGCTTGGGAGCACTGGCCTTCATCCATTCCAGGATCGGCTTGATGTCCGGATCTTCCTGCTGTGCACGTTTTAAGCTGTCCTTCCACTCGTTGCTGAGGTGGTCTGCCCTGAGCATCCTCACGGATACCACTCCCTTACTCTCTTGCCTAGTACAATGTTTGCAATCTTCAGGACAAGGTCTTCGTGATAATGCATCTGCGTTGCCATGAGATTTCCCGCTGCGATGTTCGATCTCAAAGTCGTATTCCTGCAGTTGTTCAATCCACCTCGCAACTTGTCCTTCTGGATTTTTAAACTGCAATAGCCATTTTAGTGCAGCATGGTCAGTTCGTAAGTGAAATTTTCGCCCCAGAAGATATTTGCTAAAATGCTGCAACGACTTTACCACAGCTAGCAATTCGCGTCTTGTGACACAATAGTTCCTTTCCGGTTTTGACAACGACTTGCTGAAGTACGCTATCACGACCTCTTGGTCACCATTCCGTTGAGACAACACACCGACAAGTCCTATATCACTTGCGTCTGTGTCAACTATAAATTGTTTGCTTGCATCAGGGTATCCCAAAATAGGTGTTTTGCACAGACGGTCCTTGAGCTCCTGGAATGCGATATTACAACTTTCATCCCAGCAGAAATGTCGCTTCTCCTCGGTTAGCTTATGCAGAGGTTTGGCTATATCTGCAAAGTTCTTCACAAATCGCCGGTAATAGGAGCACAAACCCAAAAATGCTCTAACCTGCGTCTTGTCTTTTGGAACCGGCCAATCCTTTACAGCTGCAATTTTCTCTGGATCCGTGCGGATACCTTCTTCCGACACTACATACCCCAAAAACTTGACTTGCCGTTTGAACAGTGAACATTTCTTCGGACTCAGCTTGAGATTGGCACTCTGAATCTTCATGAGCACGCGTCCCAGGTTTTCAAGGTGTTCCTCAAATGTACGGCCCACGACGATGATGTCATCCAAGTAGACCAGACAGGCATCGCCAATTAGCCCGGTAAGTACAAGTTCCATCAGCCTTTCAAACGTTGCTGGAGCATTGCACAACCCAAACGGCATTACTTTGAATTGCCACAGACCCTTTCCCGTCGAGAACGCAGTTTTCTCCTTGTCCTTAGGGTCAATTTCAACTTGCCAGTAGCCACTTTTTAGATCCAGCGTGCTAAACCATTTTACTCCTGTAAGCATGTCCAACGTGTCATCAATTCTTGGCAAGGGATAGCTGTCCTTCTTTGTAACGTCGTTCAGACGGCGGTAGTCAACACAAAACCGCATGCTGCCATCCTTCTTCTTTACCAGCACCACGGGTGAACACCATGGACTAGATGAAGGTTCAATAACACCATCCTTCACCATTCCCTCAATCATGGTTTCCACTTCCTTTTCACGTGCTACCGGCAATCTTCTTGGCCGCTGACGGATAGGCAATTCCTCTCCTGTGTTTATTTTGTGTTGAACTAAGCCAGTCTTTCCTATGTCAGCATCGTTTGATGAGAATACATCGGCGTACTTGAGTAACAACATCTTCGCCTTGACCAATTCGTTCGGGGAGAGAACACTGCGACAGTCTTCCAAAAGTGTGGTCACTCTCGTTTCTGAAACCTTGCTGGGGGTCCCACTCGATATATATTGGCACCGACGTAACCAATCCACTTCCTCACAAGTGCCAACCAGTGTGCCTTTTTCTATAATCTGTTCCCGGTCGCAAAGGTTCAACACACGTATTCTTGAGATGTCAGTGGTTCTGACCAAGGTTCGAGCTACTTTCCATGGAAGGTCATTGTTTACCCTTTCCACAAGTACACAACGGTGAGCTTGCCCAGCGTTTCGGGGAAGACGAACCGGAACAATCGTTTCCGATCTCGGCGGAAGAACAATCTTCTTAATGCTGTACACGTTCCCTGGTAACGCACCTTCCATAAAAAGTTCCTCCTGTCCACATTTCAAAACACCTTGCTTAACGTCGATCTCACAACAATTATTCCTCATAAAGTCTAGGCCTAGGGTGCAGTCGTCCATTATATCAGCCACGATGACATTATGCAGGTAGATCACGTTGCCAAGCTTCAACTCCATCTCCTTCTCTCCACGCACGGGTATACGCTGACCGGTGGCTGTTACCAAATTAATGCGTTCCCGGTTGTATGCGGAGTCCCCAAGGAACTGACTTATAAGTTGGGAACTAACAACCGTACGAGATGCTCCAGTGTCTACGGTCAGTTTACACGGCATTCCGTTGACCTCGCCCTTGATGATTAGACTGTTCCCATCATGGGTTTGTGAGATCGAGATCCTTGGGGCTCTTTTAACATCAGCCAGCACCCGCCCCGCAGTCTCTAGTTCTAGGGTTCGCTTGGGGCAGCTGGATCGAAGATGGCCCTTTTCCCCACAGCCATAGCACCTAGGGCTGTATCCTCTGTTGCGGTCGCGAACTGTAGCTGCTGCAACCACCCTGACGCGATGGGAACGATGATCCTGCCGCACGGCTTCTACCTCCAATGCATGGGCCAAGGCGTCCTTAAGCGTCTCGTGGTGCCCTAGCCTCACAGCAGCTCTGACTTCCAGGTCACGGATGCCGTCGATGAATGTCTGCACCAGGTTCCCTTCAATGAGCGCAGGTACAGACCGGTATCCTTTTCGCACCAGCTTCTCCACCTCTAGAGCCCACTGCTGCAGGTTTTCGTTGATGCGCTGCACGCGATCTTTAAGCTGCGCACGAAAGACGTGTTCCAGGTGAGCGTCGCCATATCTCGCCTCCAATGCCTCAAGGAGTTGCTCATAAGTCACTTCCTCACCGAGAGCTTCCAGAACTGTTAAGGCCTGGTCGCGCAGGCCTAGTGTGAGAGCAGTCATGGCCTGACTTTTATTCCAGCCGTTCGCTTTCATAACAGCCTCGAACTGGATTTTGTAGGCTGACCAGGAGCCACGTAGCGAAGGTGTTGTAGCTACTACGGGAGCTGTAGCTCCATCTCCAAGTTTGAGTTCGTCGAGTGATTTCTTCATGTCAGCCATTACGTTGTCAACCCGATGGTTTACTTGGTCGATTCGGGTTTCAGCTTTCGCGATTTGGGTTTCAGCTTCCGACAGGCGGTTGTCATGCAGAGCAACTCTATCCTTCACCTCCTTTATCTCCTTCCCGAAGGTAGCGTGAAGGTCCTTCATGAGGAGCATCTGCTCCTCCAACCTACGGGCCTGGTCTTCCTGTCGGCGGGCTTGTTCCTCCTGTCCGCCCCGCAGCTGCTCTTCTAATCGGCGTGCCTGTTCCGTCTGCTGGCGAGCCTGTTCCGCCTGCTGGCGAGCCTGTTCCTCCTGTCGGCGAGCCTGTTCCTCCTGCTGCTCTTTCAACCAACGGGCCTGTTCCTCCTGTCGGCGAGCCTGTTCCTCCTGTCAGCGAGCCTGTTCCTCCTGTCGGCGAGCCTGCTCCTGCAGCATCACCATCGGGGCACCTAAGTCAGGTGCTGCAGATGTAGGGGCTAGTGACGGGCCTGCAGCCGGTGGCTGGCCCTCCGACGTCTGCAGCGTTGCACCACCAAATCTCCTTTGGTCCGTCTCCTGCTGGCGTTGACTTCGGGTACGGACACCCTCCGTTTCCTCCTTAGGTAAAATCGGCATGATTTTATCCCACTTCTGACACCAATTGTTACGAGCTTGAGGTTCGTGACAATAAAAATTGCCGATAGAATTACCTAAATTAACACTTTAATTTACTTTACACAAATTAAAGTTAAAAACACTAATAATTAAACACACTAATTCACTTAATTCCGCTCCGAAGCTTCGCTTGTGTCGCCGAGTTAAACTCTGTCTCGATCGCATCTTGCAGCGCCTATTTATTTAAATTAGCAAAGAAACATCCCGAATGTTCAGGTAAATGCGCGCAAAGCGACGAGTGCTCGAGTATAGATTTTCTAGAAACTTAGTTCTTCGGATGGCGCTGTCGGTTGAGAGATCTGTGATGTCATTTTCTACAACGCTCCACTCGCTCTCGTTCCTGACACTAGATGGCGCTAGTTGACTTATTCACACAACAATATTAAGGTTTTCGCATGGCCTGCTAACAACTCTTTTTTTACACGGGTAAATGCCTACGCTTACCCGCCTCGCGGGAGCAAGAACGAGTTATGTCGGACTCGCACCGACTAAAAGCTCATGGTGTCGCATATTGGCAGGGCAACGGGAACGCTTTCGCACACATCCGCGGCACCATCAGCGCCGGCCGTCCCATAGCGGCCTCTCATCGAGAGAGGACTAATCCTCACCATCTCCTTCTCAGGTAAGGCGTACCAGAACACATGGCGCGCCTTTCTCAAAACATCTATAGATTATCTTTTGTTTAATTGCTTTAAACTTAACTAAAATAACATAGTTTTATTGAATTTAAAGCAACCCGGGCACATATTCCTGACCAAAAAAAATAAATCGGGATATTTGTGGTGGCTTATTTTGTTTTGAGTAGATTAGTTACAATCAGGAATGATTATTACATAATATTCATTCCGTACTAATTCACTTTATAAAGGACCATATCCAAAATGGCCCTGTTAAATAAAAGCATCGGACATACACGATATTTAATTATCTATTTTATTATATTAGTTGCAAATACTTCCCCTCGTGCTCTCTGTAACAGCAAACACCTGGCCGCCGAGCTTCAGCACGTCAAGCAGGTTCTGCACGACAACAAGCTTCGGGTCCCGCGCCTCCGTCACAGTGACCGAGTGAAGTCGGCCACAGTCGAGTGTGTGCCTGCTCTACTACCATATGTCAGAGGTGTCACAGACAAGATTGGCTACATCTTGAAGCGAGCTTCTATTAGAACATTCTACAAGCCGCCGAAGAAGAGTCAGTTCTAACCATCCGTCAAGTGTCATATTCCTCTACAAGATGCAGGAGTGTACAAGCTTGATTGTGATTGTGGTCTCTCATATATAGGGCAAACAAAGAGATCAATTAGAACCCGCGTAAAAGAACACATAGCTGACGTGAAGCATCAACGCTCCGGGAAGTCTGCAGTTTGCGATTATATCCTAGAGGGCCCCAACCATTACATCAGATTTAATAGACCACAAATCCTCGCGAAAGAACATCGATTCCTACCAAGGATGATACGTGAGGCTATTGAAATTAAAAAAAAAACATCCTAATTTCAATAGAGAAGGAGGCTGGGTACTACCACCTGCTTGAGATCCTATAATTAATAAAATTAAAACTAAACCCAAGCACACCACTGCAAGTCTTCAAAACACAGTTAGTTCATTCTGCGTAGATCGGACCAAAGACAATAATTAAAAAAGCCAGTCAGTCACCTCAGTCCCCCGTGACCATGGGTGCTGGAAAGCACCCGAAACGTCGGGTATTAAAAATAAAATAAATAAAACGCAATAAAATTCGTAAAAGTAGTTTTAATCAATGTATAGTGTTCGCGTAAATATAAGAAATCATTATGCGTTGCTTATTTTAAGTTTATTACATACATATTTTTGCACAAATACATACATACTGCAATTTGTAATTATATTGTGATATAATTACAAATTCGTGTATGTATGTGTGTGTAAAATTGTTTCGAATATTTGTTTTTTGGCAACATAAAATTCGTGATAATCATCGTTCGCAACTTTTAACATACGGAATTTTATACATTCGAATAGTTGGTAATTTCGTAACTTTGGACGGCAAAACATCGTTCATAAAACATATCTCATGAAGAACCATGTTTATGAACGATATATCGATGTTTGAAAGAATTGATGTATTGTTTTCATCCCTAGGCGCGCATCGAATTAGTGCCCTAACTCCTTAAGTGTTATTACACTGCACGGTGGAAGGGCACTGCAGACCGGGTCCACTTTGACGCCCTAATTAGGGACCCTCACTCCCTTTCTCTTATTACACCGTGTAATAGGAGTATAACTTTTATTCCGAGAGTAGATTCCGATTAGTTTACTCCCCTCCTTATTCTATGTTTATTAATACTGAAATTAGTTATTTTAAACTTTAAACTAGAAGTAAAGTTAATCTTGCTCAAGTCTATGTTTATTAATAGGGCTGTAAAACATTACACACATAATATACACCACACCATATTTGTTTTAAAAAATGGTTGAAATACTAAGTCCAAATTGTTCACAACAAAATATAATATGAATTACTTAACATATAGCACGTAAACTGAATTTTATTAAAAGGCGATATTTCGCTACAGCTGTCAAACTTTGTTTAGCAAAGTGGTGTGCTAACCTCATAGACGTTATAAAACATAAGGACTTGAAATGTTTGACTATAGAAAAAATAGTTATACAAATATGAGGCTTATCGACGCTGACATAATAATAATATTGTCATCTCTTTTTAACCTTCTTAAATTGTGTAAGTGAAAAAGGATGATAGTGTTTTAGACAGCTACTATAATCGCAATTCTTCATTCGAGCCACATTGAAAAATCTATTTGCGGACGGGTCGCCATTTTATCCTCTCGCTGCTTAGTACCAAAGTTGCATAGACGTATATAATGTATGTTTTATATACGTCTATGCAAAGTTGGTACGTCAACTGTCAAACGCTCTTAAGCCGTTGGTGTAATTTGTGAATTTTGTAGTAATTTACTGTGTTATTACGTTTGAACTCGGTTCATCAATAGCAAAATACCAAAATGCAATATAATCGGATATGGCATCAAAAGAAGTAGAAATCGCCCGAACATAACTTTACACCAGTACATACATAATTTCTATGAAATATCTTTAGATTTAGACTTAGATTTAAAAAAACAAAAGATTCTGCATCGTTGAAGCGTTTCAATAGTGAACACTAATTATTTCCTTTATGCTTTTAATTTTGAACAGTTGTAAATCATGAAATCATTTTTTTATTTTTGAAGGGATTGAGTAATGCATTTAGATACATTTATATTTATCGATAATACTATTTTATGGTTCTTTATTGGTTTTATGTTTTACTTTCAAGGCTGCCTGCTAATAAAGGAAAAAAGATAATTTGGCTGGAAACAATTGGTGTTGAAAATTTATAGATGTCCACAAAAACAAGCCATATTTGCTCTCTTCACTTTCATTAATCATGTTTCAACCGGACAGTGAATAAAATGATAATAATGTCCTACAGACCGAATTTCGGTCACGGCGGCCTGCCTCAACGGAGGCTAGCCATCGGCGCAGGACAGGATTATAGCGTCCAAGTGTAAGCGCAAGCACAGGTGCACTCTCTTTTCCCTTACTCTCATAATCCGATGAGACGGCATACCGACACGACAGGAGAGAGATCAGGCGCAGGACCAACGGTTTCCGAGGCACGGGGGTGAGACACCGCCAACTTCCTTACTCCGGGCAGCTACTGAGAATTTCTTGATAGAAAAACTCAATAATAGATTTCTATGGCCCGACCAGGGATTCGAACCCAGGACCTCATGATCAGCAGTCGCACTACTACAACCCCTAGACCAACGAGGCAGTCACTGAATAAAGTAGACATTAGGTAACGATGCTTTACCTTCACGAACCTTATTGGTAAGTAACGTTACATGTTAAAAAATTTGTCCAACATGATTGTGGTGGCTGATAAATTGAGTGGTGATGACATTAATTGTAACCACATAGTCCGTACATGACTGGACCCCACTGCATTGAAATATTTCATTTGTTATTAAAAAAAAAATATTCCATATATTTTGACTGAGATGGTATTGTACTTTTGTGCAAAACAACGGATTTTTTTTAAATAATTGACAGTAAATATTAACGCAGGAGGGTCCAGAATTATGAACTGAATAAGTGGTTTAAATGAATGTCAATTTTTCTGTTTCACCTTGTATAATGGACACAAATAGTGATGTAAAGAATGTGTTCGATTGTGGTCTTTATTCTCTCTTACCTTAATTAATAAAATCGAGAAACTTAAAAAATACTAATCATTTTATTGTTTGTTTACAACCTGCGATTAAATCAAACATGTCTGGGACTTTAATTGAAAATGATCAAAATCAAACAAACTCACAACCACTATCTTTATGTGGTGCTCCTATTATAGTATTTTTTTTTCCTAATAGGGAATAAAGACAACCCTACTATTTTTGAAGAGTCATAATTTGTTTTCATCATCATCATCATCATTACAGCCTTTCACAAGTCCACTGCTGAACATAGGCCTCCCCCAAGTAATGCCACAAAGCACGGTCCTGAGCCACCTGCATCCATCGACTTCCTGCATGTCTTACCAGGTCGTCACTCCATCTAGTGGGGGGTCGCCCTACACTACGCCTACCGGTACGAGGCTGCCACTCGAGAACCTTTCTTCCCCATCGGTTATCGGTTCTTCGAGCTATATGGCCGGCCCATTGCCACTTCAGCTTACTAATCCGTTGGGCTATGTCGGTCACTCTGGTTTTACTGCGGATATCCTCATTTCTGAGTCTATCACGCAGAGAAACTCCGAGCATAGCCCTCTCCATAGCTCGCTGAGCGACCTTAAGCGTCCTCATACGGCCAGCAGTGAAGGACCACGTCTCAGATCCATAAGTCATCACTGGCAACACGCACTGGTTGTACAATCTAGTTTTTAGAGATTGAGGTATACCTGACGAAAAGATATGTCGTAATTTCCCGAACGCTGCCCAGCCGAGTTGAATCCGTCGATTGACCTCTCGGTCGAAGTTGGACTTACCTAGTCGGACTATTTGTCCCAGGTAAACGTACTCGTCAACAACTTCGAGCATAGTGCTCCCAACAACTACCGGCATAGGTGTGACATGGACATTGAACATGATCTTTGTTTTGTCCATGTTCATCTTAAGACCTATCCGTTGGGAGGCACTATTGAGGTCATTGAGCATAGTGCTTAAGTCCTCCAGCGATTCTGCCATAAGGACTATATCGTCGGCAAATCGAAGGTGAGTGATGTACTCGCCATTGATGTCAATACCGTATCCTTTCCAGTCCAGTAGCTTGAAAACGTCTTCCAATGCAGCGGTGAAGAGTTTCGGGGATATAACGTCACCCTGTCTTACACCTCTCTGCAGTTGGATAGGTTTCGAGCTCTGGTTCTGTACTCGGATAGCCATCGTAGCCCTACTGTACAAACACTTCAGCACTTCGATATACCGACAGTCAACTTGGCACCGCTGAAGGGACTGTAGCACCGCCCAAATTTCGACGGAATCAAAGGCTTTCTCATAGTCCACATACGCCAGGCAAAGTGGCAGATTGTACTCTTCAGTCTTCTGTACAATCTGCCGCAGGGTATGTATGTGGTCTATGGTACTGAAGCCTTTTCGGAAACCGGCTTGTTCGGGAGGCTGGAAGTCGTCAAGTCTGCGTGCGAGACGATTCGTAATGACTCTCGAAAACAGCACGTAGACGCGGCTCAGAAGGGAAATCGGTCTGTAGTTCTTTAAGAGAGCGTTGTCGCCTTTCTTAAAGAACAAGACTACCGCACTTCTGCTCCACGCCTCTGGAGTAGTGCCACCATGGAGGACGGAATTGAAGAGCTTCTGAAGGACTACAAGTACCGGTGTTCCACCCGCTTTCAGAAGCTCCGCTGTAATTCCATCCTCGCCTGGGGCCCTGCCGTTTTTAAGGTGCTGGAGAGCCATTCTAATCTCGCTTAGACTGACGTCCAGGATATCATCGGAATAGTGTCGGATAAGACTTGCTCTTGGATCGTTACTCACACTTGCGTGTGGCTCCAACGATGATGTGTACAGCTGCCCATAGAACCTCTCAATCTCACTCAAAATCTCAGGTGTCCCGGAAACGATGTTGCCACACTCAGTCTTCAGCTTTGACAGTTGGCTCTTTCTGGCAGACAGATCTCTGGCAAAGACTTTGGAGCCCTGGTTCCGCTCGATCGCTTCTTTAATACGAGAAGTATTAAAGTTGCGTAAGTCTCGCCGCATGCATTTGGAGATCTGTCTGTTCAGTTGCCTGTATGCTGTCAAATCTGTTGACGATTGCGGCCTCATCTCCCGTCTAACAGCCATGAGATTAAGAGTGTGATCGGAGAGTTTTTGTGTTCTTCTGCGGCGGGTCTTGCAGAACTTAGCTCCGACCGCATGGACAGTTTCCACGAGCTTGTCGTTCATATCGTCCACTGAATTGCAATCTTCTAGGCACTGGAAGCGGTTACGTAACTCGAGCTGAAAGGTTTCGGGATTCTGGATTAGAGCACGAGGGGGACGGAGCGTTGACTTCATTAGACGAGACCTCTCCAACTTAACGTTTAGGTTCAGTGTGCCTCTAACCATTCGGTGATCGCTGCCAGTTTTCACCCTTGCGATCACTGAGACATCACTGAACAGTTGGCGTCTGGTCGTCATAATGAAGTCAATCTCATTTTTTGTCGAACCGTCGGGGCTCGACCAGGTCCACTTCCTGTGGGGCCGCTTCTGGAAGAAAGAGTTCATCATAAAGAGTCCCTCTTTCTCCATAAAGTCGGCCAGCTGCTGGCCCCTTCGGTTCCGTTGTCCTACTCCGAATTTCCCTAACTTCAGCTCACCGTTTTCTCTTGTGCCTAGTTTTGCGTTGAAGTCTCCCATCAACACCGTGTAGTGGGTTTTGGAGGAATGTATGGCTCTGGAAATATCCTCATACATTTCCTCCACCTCCTCATCGGGGTGTGCCGAGGTTGGTGCGTAAACCTGAATGACCTTCAGCGAATACCGTTTGGTGATTCTGAGTATCAGGTACGCGACCCTCGTCGACACACTCCCAATCTTTACAACGTTGTTGACGAGAGACTTGTGGACGATAAATCCGACACCTCCTTGGGACAGATGGTCGCCCTCCCGGTGATAGAACAAGTTGCCGGACTCGAGGATTGCCGTGTCCTCCCCCTCTCTTCGGACCTCGGATAATCCAATAATATGCCAGCGCAACTTGTCTACCTCTTCTTCCAGCTCCAGTATCTTCTCGTCACTCCTCAGGGTGCGTGCGTTATATGTTGCCAGGTCGAGTCGTCGTAGGTGGCAACCGAACCTCCACCGGAGATTCTTAGCACCCCCTGCCCCGCCGTTACCATGGTCGCCACCGTAGCCAGGAATAGCGGGGCCGCCGGGGACTGGGGGCCGTCTTTTTGTGTATTTGTTCATTGGGGGGTATTTGCCGTAGTTGCCACGCTTGGCGAGCGGGTTGGCAACCGCAGTTTTTTATTACGTCACAGTTGTCATCAGGAAGATGCTGCTGCCCATCTCCTGCCTGTCTTTTAAAATGAATTTGTTTTAGTATTTACTTTTCTATTTTTATTAATATGTATGTTAATAATAAAGAGTGGTTTTCGGGTCAAACCTTTTTGTGTGCCTAAGGAGTAGCGTAGATTTAGCCCCTAGCACATCTTCTATGCTAGATTTAGTCACTAGTTTATCACCAAATTTGGCTGCTAGCACCTCCACTGCGCTAGATTTAGTGAGTGCTAGCATCTCCGATGTGCCAGAGTTCTTCAGAGCTTCAGTTTCTATTATCATCATTATTTGCGAATTTGATCACAATTGTAAGATCTCATCGACTGAATTGAGACTGGGCGGGAGAAATCTCTCACTTAACTTCTACATTACTTTACACTTATATCTTATTTTATTTGCTTTCAGGTACACTCATTTGAAATGATAAATAAATTAAAGGACCAATGTCAAAAACAGTCCATGTAGATAAAGAGACTTAATAAGAAAGTTAGAAGACAGAAGAAAAAATTGCTCATTTTAATGATATTATCAAAGATTTAAAACAAAGAAATTTATTAAATTCGAAATCCCACAACACATCTTGATTTTCCTTTGAAATTTCTATTGTAAATATCTTAGATTACTTACTTAGCGTATATTTGTGATTGCTGTACAATTTGTTTTTTTTTTTTAGTTTTCACTATTTCATGAAAATATTTTGAGTGTAGTTAATTCAATTTCTTTTTCATTTGTTCTTATAATATTTAAGTAAGTTTCTTTGAATTTGATTTGTTAGTGTATATATAATAAAGGTGTTTAGTTTTAATTATAAAAATATCTGTGTTTGATTTTTGCGTGTATATGGTTTTCTTTTTATTTTAATATAGATATTTAAGTAGGTAGTAGTTTGTCTTAGAACTTTAATTTAGTTTGTATTGTTTTTCGCAATTTTCTTATACGACTAAAGAATCCAAATTGGTAGACTCGGTAACAAAAACCCCAAAATCCCGAATTTTTCAAAGTTTTTCCAGATATTTTGGTCTTCCGATCTGGTATGCCTATTCCGTGTCACCTTCACCATATCAAAGGTCGAACTTCGTCTTCATAAAATATAACAAAATTTTATTTTATTTGCATGTTTATTTAACCTTTAATTCCTAGCATTATAATTAGCGAAAAATTTATTGTTCCCCCGACTCATATCCTGCCGCATTGCATTACCAACCCGCGCTATCACTTCGTTTTCGCTTGACATTGTTTCTGACGTTTTTTCTTTTTACTTAGCTTCTAAGAGTCATAGGCATCCATAGGCATATTATAGGTATTATATAGGATAGGCTATAGCATTTCTAATGAACTAGGCTATCAAATCAAAAATATTTTTTTTCAAATCCGACTGGTAGTTTTATAGATTACCCCTTGCAAGCAACAAATTTTATCTCATTATAATATCAGATGGCAGTTCTGCCAATGTAGCCCGTGAAATTCAAATCATACGTCTTTTTGCAAATTGCAGCTCTGTATTAGGTCACATATTGATCATATTGTGATACACGACAAAAATAAACTAGTGTTAAAATAATTCTATTTTATTAAAAAAAATTCCATCTACGGGCCATTGATGGAACCACCATAAAATAAGTTATATGGCTTAGACATGAAAAATCACAAACCTGTAAACAACTTAGATTAATTTTTACCCACAGATAGTGTGCCGTGTGTCCGTGGCTCCATAGCCATATGAAAACATTCTCACAATCTTTTGTCGATGTTATTATTATAGAAAGATCGATATGGGCTGCCCTATTAACCGCCATTTTATCCTCTCAGTAAAGGGTAAGTATGCACGTTTTTCTTGTAGGTAGGCCACGTAGACAAAGAAACCTATAGACAAATTGACGCCTTCTTTCGCATTTGCACACGAAAAAGATAGATTAATGCATACGTCTTGCATAGAAATGAGACAGAGCGGTGTGATTATTTGTCCCTTTCTCCGTACCGGTTTTTTTTATTTAGCAAACTACACTTTGCTAAACAACTTTGACATTTAGTAGCGATCTAAGGACTTAACAAGTTGGTTTAAGTGAGAAAAAAGTGTTTTGTGAGCTTAAGATTGGTAAATCTTGTTCAGTTCAGTTCTTAGAACAATTAAATTTTTTATCTAAATATGTTTAAAAGTCATAAAGATTATTGTATAACCTAAAACTACGTTATCGTCCTTTCTCACTCGAGGCCACGTTAATCATTAGTCTATAGGTTTCTCTCTCTACGGTAGGCCAGGTCCATATTATGTTTTATATACGTCTATGGTTAACCTTGAAAAACATGGCACGTTCAGCGAAACAAAAAATGTCATCGTTCTATTTCATTTCTTTACACGACATTGGCATAAGCTGCTCTTTCTCTTGTGTGACTACGACAAACGATATCAACTTGTCTATAGCATTCTCTGTCTACAATATAATTAATCTAAGCTTTTTATCTGAGAGGTTAACACACAGAGTACCTACCTTTCTATAAACTGAAACAGGCACAAGAGCAGGCCTCTTAAAACAGACACCCCACTATTGTTTTTCATTTTTCTTTTAACTTTTTACGGGTATGTTCCAAAATACAACCCAGTACACTGGTCAACGCAAATGACGTCATAAATCGACGCCATATTGGTGACTCGTTGTATTGAATATGGTGGAATACGGCGTCAATTAATGACGTCGTTTACATTGGCCAGTGTACTGCGTTGTATTTCGGAACATACCCTACATATTTGGTAACCATCTGTTTAAGGTCCCATTGACATTAGTGATGGGACTCGAGCCGTGTTCCACCCGAGTCACTAGAGTAGCTTTTATTTTACTCGCACTCGAGTATATTTTTGGCACCTCGGATTACGAGTGACTCGAATCAACTCGAATTACTCGGACCACTCGAGTGGCCTGTACCGACTTGAGTGAGAAATTCGATTTAGGATGGGTTTAGCCAATGTATCTTCCATTTGAAATTAAATACAAATTTGTTTGAGTGAGTTATTTATATTTACTTATGTTTATAAGCAGAACTTCCACCTTCGCAAGTTAAAGAAAACGCATGAGATGAACTTGAATCACTCCTAATATCCTTTGGAATCTGATGTATATTCTTGATATTATGAGAAATCAAGTTCCCAGTCTTTTTAACTTTTCTTGCACAACTTACAAATAACCATTTTTTGTTCCATGTTTTTTTTGTAGTGAAACCAACACACTATACCTTTTTTGGAACTCTCACACATTTCTAACATGTACAAATAACAAAAAGTCTTAAATAAGCATATAACTAAATGTGAATACCTAACTCACTCAAACAAATTTGTATTTAATTTCAAATGGAAAATACATCGGCTAAACCCGTCTTAAATCAAATTTCTCACTCGTGTCGGTACAAGCCACTCGAGTGGTCCGAGTAATTCGAGTTGACTCGAATCACTCGTAATCCAAGTGGTCAAGAATATTACTCGAGTGCGAGTAAAATAAAAGCTACTCGAGTGGAACACGGCTCGAGTCCCATCACTAATGTCAATGGGATGTTAAACAGATGGTAACCAAATGTGTGAAAACTGGTGAAAACTTAAAAGAAAAATGGAAAACAATAGCAGGCGTCTGTTTTCTGTGGCCTGCTTTTGTGTAACATGGTGCTATTGTTATTAGATTTTAAAAGCTACTCTAGTGACTCAAGTGGAACACGGCTCGAGTCCATCACTAGTCGTTATTCGTTTTTAAAAGTAACGATCTAATAGAAATAGAATCGAAACTGCAACATAAACAGCGTACAATGTACATCAGTAGATAAAATTGTGTTTAACATTAGTAAATAATACTGCTAGTAAACATGACAAAATGGAAATTAAGCAGACAAACTTTTGGATGCGAAGAAATGAACTTTTCTGAGGGTGATGAAGTGACTATCGGCAGAGGTTTAAATAATACTGTAACCCTTTCTAGTATAGTCATATCTAGAAATCACTGTGTTATTCATTTTAAACACAACAAAGCTATGATAACTGACCTAAAGGTAAGTAAACAAATAATTAATTGTTAGAAAATTTTGTTTTATTTTTGCATTTTCATTAAAATTTATTTCGAATTTATAGTTAAAATTTTATAGGTGATCATGTAGTTACTATTGCAAGCTTCCAACTCTCCTACCAGAATGAATGTAATGTAATCAATGCAAAGTTGGCACACATCAATATAAAAAATGATAAAGTAAAAATATATTATCATTGTACCACAAATGGGTTGCCCACCGGGGTAAAGACCACACCGTCACAGAATACCAGAACCAGTACCAGTAATAGCACTTTAATGCTGTTATATTTCATGTGGTAAGAAGAGAACTAGAGATACTTTTCACTGGCAATGAGGCATTCAATCTTAGTCCTCATGGGTGATAATTCATCTGCACCAAGTAAATATAAAGTCATTATTTCTTGTTTACTTTTTACAAAGTGCAAAATACCCTATTGTTACGTAAAAAGGATGTTATTCTCTATCAAAAAATAATGTGCTTCATATAAGATACCCTAGGTCCATATTAAAAACCTAGTGATCCATATTGAGCTGCCTAATTTAAAATGCTTAAGTATGAAGCATTTTATAAAAAATTAAGTTTATAAAAAAGTTTTTTTAAGACATATGTGATAGAGGCACACTGCAACTATATTATGGTTGTAGCATGAATGGGTTGGCTTGACCGGAGGACCACACTCTCACAGAATACCAGCGTAAAATAGCAGCTTAATACTGGTGTGTTTCGTATGGTGAGTGTAGAGATCCCGAAACCCTTTTTACTGGAAACGAGGCATTCCATCATAATCCTCAGGGGTGACAATGCATCTACGTTTTGATTCTTAATCGAGGATAAATGTAGATGTCTATAGGCCACAGCATCCACTTACCATCAGGTGGACTGTGTGCTCATTTGTCACCCTTATTCTATAAAAGAATCATATGTGTATAAAGTTTCAGCGCTTGGAAGTTCGTAGTTTTCAAGAGAATGTAGAACAAAGTTATGATTTTTCTTCAATACAGTAGAATCCCGATTATCCGAACATCGATTATCCGAACATCCGATTATCCGGACTCATTCGTCTCGGCTCTAATTATTAATTTAAAAATGTTTTGACGGCGCAACGAGACATGTTACGACAAGTTTATTCCCGCCTCCGACGGTGTACTCCGGCTCTCATTTGATTGCGGGATAGTGTTTGTTATTGTTTCATTTTCTTTGATAGCGTTCAACTGAAAGGTTGTTTTTTATTTTTGTTAACGTTTTGTGTTGGAAATTTAAAATGTCCAAGCGAAAAAGAGTAGGTAGTGTTGTCTCTTAATGACAAAATGAAGACAATTGAGATTATAAAAAAATGGTGAATCTGGCAGTAAGTTGGCTCAAATATATGGTGTCGGAACTTCTACGATATCAGACATTAAAAAGAATTCTGATTCCATAATGAAATTCACCTGCGCGCTTGAGCAAGAAGATGGAAGCTCGCAACGTAAAGTCATGAAAAAATCTCAAAATGAAATTCTGGAGAATGCAGTTTTTACTTGGTTCTTACAAAAGAGAGCATGCCGTCAGCCCATATCTGGACCTCTGTTATGTGAAAAAGCATTGGATTTTAATCAAAAACTTGGTGGTGATACTTCTTTCAAGGCGAGCTGTGGATGGTTAGCGGATTCAAATCCGGACATGGAATTCGAGAACTGGAGATTCAAGGAGAAAAACTGTCTGCTAACGTTGGATCAGCATGAAAAAAAATACGATTTAGATTTTGTATACAATGCGGACGAAACAGGTCTTAATTGGAAAGCTCTACCAAGCAGATCATTAGCATCGCGACGTGAAAATGCAGCACCGGGGCACAAAGTGAGTAAGGACAGAGTTACAGTTATGGTTTGCGCAAACGCTAAAGGAACACATCGATTGCCACTGCTACTTATTGGTAAATCAAAAAATCCGCGCTGTTTCAAAAATGTTAAAATACCCTTAACTTACGCTAACCAACAAAAAGCGTGGATGAAGACAGATATTTTTCTTACTTGGTATGAAAATACGTTTATTCCTGAGGTGAAGAAATTTCAAAAGGACGTGGGAAAAGAGGGCGATGTATTGTTGTTATTAGATAATGCGCCAACGCACCCTTCCGCTGAAACACTAAATCGAGAAAATGAGAAGTTCATGGTTAAGTATTTGCCCCCTAAGGTAACATCGATATTGCAACCTATGGACCAAAGTGTCATTGAAACTTTAAAACGTTTATACAGAAAGCAGCTACTACGTCGTCTTTTATCAGCAGACGACAGTGAAATAGAAACGTTGTTAAAGTTTTTTAAAGAAATTAATTAAAAAGATTGTTGTTATATGCTGGTAGAAGCGTGGAGTTCTGTGGAATTGCAAACATTAAAAAGGGCATGGAATAAATTATTAAAATTAACTCTATCCGATTCTTCAATTAAACCGCACGACGATTTTAAAGAAATAACCGAAGCAAGGAAAATTCTAAGCATGGTGAAGGGTGCGATGAAGAGAATATTATTGAGTGGCTAAACTGCGATAGTGAAGACCCTGGATTCCAAATGTTAACTGATGAAGAAATCATTGAGGATTTAAACAGTAACGAGAGAGAAGATGAAGAAGATACTGGTGATGTATGTCAAGTACCATCTCACGCAGAAGCTTTTGAAGCTCTAGATGTTGCTTTTAAGTGGTTTGAAAGACAGAACGAATCGGATCCCATACAGTTATTACAACTGAAGCGCATCAGGGACTTGGCTGCGAGAAAAAGATGTGATTCATTACATCAAAAATCTGTAACAAGCTATTTCCAACCAAAATTTTAAATTATATAGGTATTATGTAATTCATTATCTATCGTTATAGCTCGTTTTTTATATATCGTATTATCTAAGTAAAACCCATTACATAATAAAAAAATATTAAAACTTAAATATTATTTGATTTGCTTTGAAATCGGTTATCCGGATTTTCGATTATACGGAATACCCCTGGTTTTAATTGATCCGGATAATCGGGATTCTACTGTATTTTTTCTTATTACACATTTGAAATGTTGCAATTTCTTGCTAGTTGTGTTGGAGTTGTATAAAATCTAACTGTAAAAAACCCCCACCTCTGACAAAATAAGACACTCAGTAAAAACTAATTTTAACAAAAACAGCCAAAAATATTTTTGACTAAAGAAGTTAGGACAATACTAGTTTTAACTTAAAAAATATTAGACAAAAAGATTTTGACCCATAAATATTGGTTAAAAGTAGTTTTGACTAAGAGTGGTACATAAAATCACTTTTGACCAGGAATAATTAATAAGTGTTAAATATTCTATAAAATATATGTTGACAGTTGATTTTAGGACAAACTAATTTTTTTGGCTATACTAGTATTTCATGATCGAGCTTGTTGAGAAAAGTAATAGTGGTCAGTAAGTTTCTAACATTTGGCTTATCCTGCGGTACTTAGAAAAAACTAATTTAGTCTAGTATAAAATAATTTGTTCTAAAATTGAATTTGGTCAATAACTAAAAAAATTCAAAACAATATGTAATATGTTCAGAATATAGAATAATACACAGAGGTTGAATATTGTTATGCACTTAGCTTTGTAGCATGACAAAAGACTAACTGTCATAAGTGAATATTAAACAAGATACATAACTCTTGTAATCAATCATTTCTAATATAAGATACTTATTAATACACATTACACATTATACACAAATATATACTTAAGATAAATTAAGATGATGTCTTTTAGCATTTGATCTTTCATGTGGTGTTTTGGAAAGACGTCTTATGTTTTATCTTTCCACTTGTTGAGTGTTGTCTCCGCTATGGAGAGTATTCCTATCATCTCCATTTATTAGAGTCTGGAATCTCAATTATTATATTAGTCTTGACTACTTTCTTGATTTTATTGGTTTTTGGCACTATCTGAACTCTCAAGATATATACTCTACTGATTCAGCGGCTCTAATCATTTTTCTCCCTCCAGTATTTCAGAATCCTCACAATAAATATTCGGGTTTTTTTATTAACTGATCAATATTTCAATTGATTATTATACCATTATTGGTCCTGATTTCATAATTTGATGGCCCTTTTTTGTTAATTGATGTGGTTTCCTTATCTAACTGATGTCCATGCAAGATTCTCGATGTCATTGCTATTGGTCGTTCTTGATCATCCTCCATTTTGTGTAACAATACTGCTCCTAGCCCATATTTTGAACTGTCACAGGTAAGAACTATTGGCTTATTTACATCATAGTGAACTAAAGTTAAATCAAATGGGGGTAAGCTTTTAGCCATGTCAAAAATGAACTTTGTTCACATTCAGAGCATTTCCATGTCTTTGAAGAATCTAGACACGGAAATGCTCTGAATCTAATCTAATTGATGTAATGGTTCATGTATTGTCCTTTCATTACCTTTCATAAACCTTTCATAAAATTGTACAATCTGAGAAATGCTTGCAGTTCTCATTTATTTTTTGGCTCTGGCGTATTAACTATCCATTCGACATTACTATGTGTAGGTTGTAATCCCTCAGAATTGATAACATAGCCTAAAAATTCGACTTTTTCCTTGGCAAATTGATATTTCATTTTATTTAAGCATAGTCCCGCCTGTTCAATTCAATCTAGTACTAAATCTAATCTTTTTTGCATTTCTAACAGTGTTCATTTTCAATTTCAAACTGTGACTGGAATGCCAGCCAGTAAAGAAGTAATTAACCCATTGAATGCTGAATATGTATATATACATATCTATTTTCTTTGCAGGATGCTGACTACGGATATGTCCGTAGGACTTCTATGAGAGTTTACATGTAATTTTTGTTAGCTGGCCTCCTTAAGCGATGTTTTTTTTCTGTAGGATGGCATCTTAAATAAAACAAGCATTTATAAAAAAGTTACTTTATTGACTGTAAGCAAGAAAAAAAATAAGTTATCAAAAGTCTTGAACAATATTTGGAAATTTTATAAACCAACGCCTTTTTCACTCCAAACCTTTTTTTTGTTTTAGAAAATTAATTAGAAGTACTAACGAAAGTACAATAAACCTGATAGGAACAAAAAATTGTATACAATTTTTATGCAAAGTAAATGAAATCAAATTTTAGTAACTCAGAAGTAATAATTTTTATCAGTCTCTAGCAATTTTGGCACTCATAAAACAAAACATCTGCCTATGACATAAATCTGGCATCCGTGTGATATATTTGGAAGCAATTGAGAATACACAATGCTGGTTGTTCTGGACACACAGGGCAAAAATAAGTGCTTTCTTTTTGGTTTTTTTTCTCATTAGTACAAACTCTGCATGGTTTTCAGGAATCTTTTTTCTTCCAAGTAATGGAAATTGTCAAGAGAAACCTGAGACAACTGACTTGCTAGGTGCAATTGTGATGACGTGAAGTTGAGGCCTGTGTGTCAATATCCGAAATTCCAAGTAGATGTGTAATAAATTGCTCATGAAATTTTATCAATCTCATCTTAGATGTGTGATCTTGTTTCTTACACATCAAATATGTGCAGAGCCAGCTTTTTATATCATCACAATGTCTTTCTTAAGCAAGAATAACAAGAAACCATTTGGTCACCTCAGTTGACTCCAGACATGCCCAAATTATAATCAGTGACTATTAGGCTTACGTGAAATTTTTCCATTTTTGTATATAAAGTTTACCATTTCCAGGTTGTGTTTATTTGAAATAACCAATATGTTGCGCTTGTCTTTCCATTTGAATACAGTTATGTTTTTCAGTTTTGCTGCAATCACTTCCGACGGATTCCCTTTACGGTTACTTCGAACAGTACCAATAATACATATATTTTTGGTTCTTTGCTTAGTATTTTGGTTAGATCTACAGAGTTGTAAAAATTATCTGCGTAAACCACATGATCTTTGCCTAAATACCAGTTGAGAAGATCAAGAACAACCTCTGTACTGTGCAAAATTCCATGTGGTTTTTACTCTTGCCTCTAGAGACATGGATTTTCTTTACTAAAACAGGAGACTCACATAATTCGTAAAGTTTGGCTCCGTATCTGTGTTTTTTATTTTTTATGTATTGCCTAAAGATCAATCACCCTCTCCTAAGTATCATGGATTCATCTATGCTAAGATCTTTCTCAAAATAATATGTTTCCGACATAAATGTGTTGAATCTTTCTAAGATAGGATTTATTTTATAAAGGCGATTTTTCTTATTTTGCTCATCAATAATAATAATTGAAATCTGTTCCTACTCATAAGAGATCTAAATAATGGCCAGTTGTATAATTTATCCATGCGCCAATAGTAAGAAATAACAGGTAATTGAAGAACGCCCATATAAAGTAAAATCTCAATAAACCTCATTTCGTGAGGATTAGTATCTTTCCAATATCGGAATCTTGAATGTTTTTGTAATGGCCGGGCCATTTGTAGCATTGACTAAAGTTTTGATGAACTTAAAAAATAAATCTGCTAATGATGCAGACGTAAAATTCGCATCAATTTTTATCCCTGACACACCTACAAACGAAAACTGACGAGGTCTTGCAGATCCTAGCGTCCACTGATATTCTGGGTTTCGATCTCATGACGGTCCTTCAGCTACAGGTTCATTTTCGTCGTCGGAATTCGAAGAAGATGAACTGAAGTGAGCCTCATTTTCTGGGCGGTATTCTTCACCGGAATCTGAAGAAAAATCACTGTCATAAAAGCGCGTGCGACGAAACAACGTTTTCTTACGCCTCCGCCATCCCGCGGTCGTATTTATACGTACTCGGCACCCAGGACGATTGACTATATTTGTGATGCCATATGTTCGTAAATAGGCTTCTCAGGTAACTAATATTTGACTGGTGCCAAAAACGTATATATACGTAAAATTACGAATGTATGGTGGCAACCAACTTTCGTCTGTGTAATAGTTTCGGCATTCAATGGGTTAAGCGTTGGAAAATTCCTGGACATGCTTTTACTCCAAAAGCTAATCCAGGCACTGTATGTAACCCTTGCATATGTTTGAAGTTAGTAGCTTTGATATTTTATCATCCACAACTACTTGTGTGTAGGCTCTATCTGGATTTAAAGTTGTAAAAAATTCTTCCTCCAACTATGGTAGCGAAGACTTCATTTGCCGTGGGCATGGGATAAGCATCTGACTTTGTTGCTTCATTAACTGTACTACGGTAATCTCCAACATAAGAAATAATAATATATGCAACATAAGAACTGTTTATGTAACCACATGAACGCAATAAAATGTTTGAGTTTGAATCTCAGCAGATTTGGCAGATTGGCACAACTGGTGTAGACCACTCCAAAGAAGTTGTTGAATGTAAAAAAAATTTTCTTTTTCTTTTTGGAATAACTACTGTTTTAATGTGTATTTTTACTAGATGCCCACAATTGGTTTGGTACCGGTGGTTTGAAGACCTCTTTATTTTTCAACAATATACATCCATTTTCAATAACTCAGCACTAGAAACATAATTGACATTCATTGTAATGTTTAGAGGTTTCAGCCAGTCTTGATCCAGAAGGTTGGGCCATTACCCCTTACTACAATACCACATAGGTCCTTTGAAATATTCTTGTAACATACAGGCAACATATTTGGCCAAAAAGTTTGACTGGTATTTCAGTCCACGTCTGCAACAGTATTGAAATAGGTTGCAATACAGCATCCAATAAGTGAGAGTGTAATATGAGCACTGTCCACTTGTTAATGAGAGAAAAGCTAGCTCCGGTATCAACTTGCATACGGATTGGTACACCTGCAATTGTTAAGTCCATTTTGTATAGGGGAGCACGGCTATTACTGTGAAAGCAGTAAACTCCATTTGAATTATCATCAGATTCTGCTATAAACTTTATTTTACATACATACATACATAAACACTCACGCCTGTCACCCAGAGGGGTAGGCAGAGACTACAGACTTCCATTTAGCACGATCCTGACATACCTTTCTCGCCTCTTCCACATTCATATACCTACGCATACATGCTCGTCGGTTAAGGGTACTCTTAATTTGGCCCATTTTTAGTATATCGCCAATTTGGTCGACAAACTTCCGCCTAGGACGTCCCTTTCCGACTCTTCCATTCACTTCTGCAACATATATTTGCTTTGTCAGTCTTTCCGCATTCATTCTTTCTACATGACCAAACCACCGAAGCATTCCTTTCTTAATCCTGGTCACCGCATCATCTTGCAAACCACACTCTTCTTTTATCACACAGTTTCTCACCCTGTCACTCAGATTCAGCCCTAACATACTCCTTAGCAACCGCATTTCTACCGCATTTATTCTACTCTCGTGCTTCTTCTGCCACACCCAACTTTCACTACCATACGTTAAAGTAGGGACTAATACAGCACTGTGAATTGCCATACGTGCCTTTTTTGACACATTCTGACTTTTCACAATAGAGTGTAGAGCCCCATTTACTTTATTTCCTGCATTCACTCGTCGTTCAATGTCCTTATCATATCTCGCATCCCTGCTGAATACACATCCCAAATATACGAACTCATCCACTTGCTCAATTAACTCTCCTTCTATTCTTATTTCACATACCGTTTTGCTTTCATCTCTTTCAAAAACCATCACTTTCGTCTTACTCGCGTTCACTTTCATTCCCCTTTCTTTTAATGACCTGTTCATTAATGTAACCATCATTTGCAACTCGGCCGCCGACGACGCAAGTATGACTTGATCATCGGCGTACAAAAGGCATTTGATGGTTAACTCACCCATTCTTACCCCGCATTCTTCAACTTTCAAATTTTCCAAACAGCTGTCCATAAATAGGTTGAACAGCCACGGGGAAGCTACACAGCCCTGTCTGACACCTTTATGGATGCCAAACCAGTCCGAGTAGACCCCGTTGATTCTAACACAAGCACTCGAGTCCCTATACAGAGACTTTAATGCCTGTATCAAACCAGCGCTCAACCTAAATGCGTTCAGCGTTTGCCATAACACATCCCTGTCCACTCTGTCATAAGCCTTTTCCAAGTCCATGAACGCACAAAAAACTCTTTGGTTTTTCGCCAAAAACTTCTCCGCGATCATGCGCATGGAAAAGACTTGATCTGTACACCCCATTCCCTTTCTAAATCCCGCTTGCACATCCCAAATTTTTTCATCAGTTTCTTTCATAACTCTTTCAATTAGTACCTTAGCATACAGTTTTCCCACAATGCTAAGAAGGCTGATACCATGGTAGTTTTTACAGTCCTGCTGTGACCCTTTTCCCTTATATATTGGGACTATCACGGCTTTAACTTTATTATCTGAGAAGAATTCTTCTTATTTATGCAAATTTTGTCCAAATGACCTTTTCTCTTTTGATACCGACACACTGTATATACAAAACGACACTCTCATGAATGGCGGTCATCGTAACGATAGCAAAAGCGGATAACGGATATTTGCTCTTGATAGCACAGCATTTATATCCATCGGTTCACTTGTACCACTCGCTGAACTGTATGGTAGTGTTACTCAGTGGCGAAGCCTCCATAGAAGCCCAGAAGCCAGGCTTGCTCTATAAAAATGCTCAATCAGTAATATCAACTAATAAAATAACTCGTAAACTGTTTCAAACTATTTCAAATTTCCTGCGTGCTCCTCATTTCTAGACAGGGCATGACCTCGTAGCATACAATATGTTTAACTGATGTATGTGTAGTGTGTTGGAAATGAAATAGGTCCTTGTAAGAGAGCCTTGCAGGGTTGGGTTCTTTCACCTCTCCTGTGGAATATGGTCATTAATGAACTGATCAGCAAATTAAACGCTAACCATTTCTACACAGTCGGTTATGCAGATGATCTGACAATACTGGTCTCTGGTAAGACAGCAAGCATTGTGTGCGACCTGACCCAAGCGGCTCTCCGTATTGTGGATAGATGGTGCAGGGAATATGACCTAACTGTTAATCCAAATAAAACGGTTATAGTAATGTTCACACAAAAACGAATGCTGAATAACTATCATCTTCCAAGTCTCTTCAGCACAAAACTCCAACTTTCTTCCGAGGTAAAATACCTAGGTCTTACCTTGGACAGTAAACTTAACTGGAACAAACACATAGAAAATAAAATCAGTAAAGCTAGTTTAACTTTCTGGCAGTGCAGAAATATGATTGGCAAACGAGGGGGTTTAACGCCAAAAAATATACTGTGGCTGTACAAAACTGTAATTCGGCCCATGATCACATACGGCTCTCTGGTATGGGGGACCAAAACCAATGAAGCCACCACTATACAAAAGCTTCAGCGTTACCAGAGATTAACTTGTATGGTTGCCACGGGCTGCATAAGGACAACACCAACAGCAGCTTTGGAGGCTATGCTGGAGCTAACACCGCTTCATCTACATATTCAACAAGAAGCAACTTTAGCTGCCATTAGACTCAAGACCCTAAATCTTTTAAGTAAGAGTAGAGTCCCCCATACAGATATAATCGATAGAATTTACTCAAAAATTCCTATCTTACAAGCCAAGTATGATAGGATCCCAAAACAATTTGTATTCGATAAGAAATACGGGATACAATTGAAGGAAACTGACCATCTGGAAGGATTGGGTCCAAGAGAGCTCAAAGTTTTCACGGATGGCTCTAAGACAAATGAAGGTGTGGGGTCTGGGGCTTTCTCTGAAGACCTTAATATCCACATATGCACACCGCTGGGTACCCACAACACAGTCTTCCAGGCTGAATGCATGGGTATCATCCAAGCGGCCATAGCAATAGATGCTAGGAAGGTGAGAGACTTCTGCATCAGAATACTGACCGACGGTATGGAGGTACTACAAGCTCTGTGTTGCAATATGACGAACTCGGGACTGATATACGAGTGCCATCAACAATTGAATGAGGTATGTAAGCACAACAATGTGACTCTGCAATGGATCAAGGGACACAGTGGATCTAGAGGCAACGATGCAGCAGATGAACTGGCCAGAAGGGGATCAGCCCTAGCAACTATAGGGCCGGAACCAATAATACCAATCCCCTTTGGCTACGTTCGTTCACTGGTACGTAGATACTTCAATAATTTACACGCTCAGCTTTGGAAAAATTTAGTAGACTGTAGACAAGCTAGGGAGGCCCTACCTGAAATAAACAGTCATCTAACCAAGGTTCTAATGAGACTGAACAAGCCACAGATCAGGATAGTAACAAGTGCTATCACAGGACATGGCTCTTTTAACAAACATTTGTTCACCATAGGTGTTACTAATAGCCCCCTGTGCATGGGAGAGGAAGAAACGGCGGCTCACGTGTTGTTGACATGTCCAGAAGTCGCTTCATACAGGGCTATACATCTCGGCACGCCGGGATCGCTCCCCGAAGTTGCTTGCAACATCAAGGGACTGCTGAGCTTCTTCGGGGAGATATCATGGCTCGAATAAGCATATTATTTCTGCCCACACGCAAAATACGCGCTTAGACGTGGAGTTGCGGAAAACAGCCGGTTGTAAACTAAACTAAACTAAGAGAGCGTTTAATTACATTTTTATTACGCGTGTAACAACAGTGCCGGCCTGATCGTCGCTGACTCACAATTCAGTTACATAGGTACTATAATAAGTGTAGTTACATCACCCCCCCCCCCCCACAAAAAAAGAAAATTACTTTTTAAGATACAATAAAATTTGAATATACGAACAATAAGATATAGGCAGAACCGTGTGACAACGTACTGCTTATCAACTCGTATTAATGCACAAACACTTTGTATCATATGTCTTAACATGCTACTTATTATATAACAGCATACTTGCTGTTGCAATATCGCTCCCACGCTTGTATCCGATGCGTCCGTCTATAAGTGCAAGCGGAGTGATACGAAAATCTTGCTGCATTTTGCAACTTTGTTTTACATTGAATAAATGCTTCATTTGACTTATCATCCCAATTAATTTTGGTTTTGTCTTTTTTCTTAGTGTTTTTCAAAAATTTATTTAACTCCATTTTATATTCCAAATCATTTGGCAAATGTAAACGATAAAAGTTGACCATACCCAAAAATCTCCTGACCTCTCAGGAGAACGAATACCTTCCGCAGATACCTCGAAACCCAAAAAATCTATTTTATATATTTGCTCTTGATTGCACAACATTTATATCCATCGGTTCACTTGTACTAGTCGCTGAACTGTATGGTAGTGTTACTTTTAACTAAGTCATACCTCCCGTTGTGTTGCCTTGAATCATACAAACTTCTCACCCTGCACTTTCGGCTGATAACATCACCTCAACGTCTTGATAAATACATACCGCATACTAGTATATCACGTAACATTCTTTCTAAGACAGTAAAGTTACTTAAGTTTTCGTAAATTAGCAATGTACCTACTCAGAAACATCTTCGTTACGCTTTTGATTGCAATTATTAAAATTGTAAGCCACAGATATTTCTTTAGGTTTTGGGCTATATATAATGATTTGTAAGAATGATTACTATTTCACTAAATGTCACATCAACCGCTTTTTTTGGCGCAATTAATGTAAGTAATGTCTCGTTAACTTGTGAAGGAAACACTGAGAAAATTTGCTCTTTTAGCAGAATCTATAATGTCGACGTTAGCCTTTAAAAAAATTTTTAAATAGTCTTTAGACTATTTAAAATAGTCGAAAGACTATATGTAGAGTCTAAATTTTAATGTAGACTCTACATAATTGTCCCAACTATCTGTTTATGGATTGTACTCATCAAATTTCACTGATTTTACGTCCATTTTTAACACTTTTCATCACACATATTACATACATTATATATGGTAGAGCCATGCTGCAGTTATATTAGTAGTATAGTTGTAGCACGAATGGGTCGGCTCGGCCGGGGAAGTACCACACTCTCACAGAATACCAGCGTAAAATAGTAGCTTAATGCTGCTGTGTTTCATATGGTGAGTGGTAGAGAACCCGAGACCCTTTTCACTGGAAACGAGGCATTGCATCTTAGTCCTCACGGGTGACAACGCATCTGTATTTTGATTTGTAATCGAGGATAGATGTAGATGTCTATGGGCCACAGCAACCACTCACCATCAGGTGGACTGTGTGCTCGTTTGTCACCCTATTCTATAAAAAAAAAACACGGCGCCACTAATATCTTCAGAATATAGAATAAAACACTGTGGTTGTATATATGTAGTAAGTTGTTATGTATTGGTAGCATGACAGAAGACAAACTGTCATTAGAGAATATTAAATTACATAAACATAACATACATAAACACTCATGCCTGTCACCCAGAGGGGTAGGCAGAGACTACAGACTTCCATTTGGCATGATCCTGACACACCTCTCTCGCCTTCTTCACATCCATACACCTACGCATACATGCTCATCGGTTAAGGGTACTCCTAATTTGGCCTGTTTCCAATAAATCGCCAATTTGGTCGATAAATTTTCGCCTAGGACGTCCTTTTCCGACTCTGCCATTCACTTCTGCAACATAAATTTTCTTTGTCACTCTTTCCTCATTCATTCTTTCCACATGACCAAACCACCGAAGCATTCCTTTCTTAATCCTGGTCACAACATCATCTTGCAAACCACACTCTTCTCTTATTATACAATTTCTTACCCTGTCATTCAGATTCAGCCCTAACATACTCCTTAACGACCGCATTTCTACTGCGTTTATTCTACTCTCGTGCTTCTTCTGCCACACCCAACTTTCACTACCATACTTATTTTTTATTTATAGAATAGGGTGACAAACGAGCACACAGTCCACCTGATGGTAAGTGGTTGCTGTGGCCCATAGACATCTACATCTATCCTCGATTACGAATCAAAATGCAGATGCGTTGTCACCCGTGAGGACTAAGATGGAATGCCTCGTTTCCAGTAAAAAGGGTCTCCGGCTCTCTACACTCACCATACGAAATACAGCAGCGTTAAGCTACTATTTCACGCTGGTATTCTGTGAGAGCGTGGTCCTTCCCCGGTCGAGCCGACCCATTTGTGCTACAACTATACTACTAATATAATTGCAGCATGGCTCTACCACGTTGAAAAACCACTACGTTAAAGTAGGGACCAACACAGCATTGTGAATTGCCATACGTGCAAGGCCCCATTTACTCTATTTCCCGCATTCACTCGTCGTTCTATATCCTTATCATATCTCCCATCCCTGCTAAATACGCAGCCCAAATATACAAACTCAACTACTTGCTCGATCAACTCCCCTTCTATTCTTATTTCACAAATCGTTAAAATTATTAAAATTACCTACATTCAATATTCATTTCAGAAGGTGGAGTGTTGCAGCCACCTATCACCCCCTCCCATTTTAATATTAAAGGATCATTAATATAAAGCCTTTCCTGTATGTTTTTATCCCAACTATTATAAAATATTTATTTTGCGTTTTTTAGAGTTCTAATGGAGTATACGTTGGCTTAAAACGGATACCACCAAACATTCCGTATACTTTACAAGATTCCGATACTATTGGATTTGGTTGGACTATTGGTGCTCCTCTTGTAAATATTTCTGATAGTGAAAAATATATATTTAAACTTACTAAAGAAAATTGCTTGCCACCTGTATCAAAACGATTATTATTTCAAAATGACCTTGAAAATATTGACAATACTGTAGCAACTTTAAACAGTATAAGTGATACAAATACAGAAATAAAAAGAAATCTGTCTCCTATATTTGATACAAAATTGAATTTAAAAAGAAAGCTTACTGATAATGTGAGCAAATTAAAGGTTGCCGATGAAGTTATAAGTATTTTGTCAGATAGTGATATTGAAACATGCACAAACAAAGAAACTATTGCAAAAAAAATTAAACTTGAAAATCAGCAAGTGAAAGAAGAACCTATAAAATCTGAGAATGATGATTTGCAATATGAAGCTTTTAGCATTAAACAAGAATACTTGGGCTATGATGATGAACCTATACAAATTGACAGTGACAGTGATAGTGAATCAGAACATTGGTTTTTACGTTTGTCGCAAAGCTCCCCTGGTAAGCCTTTTACCAAAATTGTGCAACCCAAACCCAGTGATGTAAAGCAAGTTGACAACTCATACAGCCAAGCAGAAGATTTTATGGTATTAGATTTGAAAAAAGAAAATGATGAAACGGATGAAGAATTTACTGATGATTTAATTACTATACCTCCTTATCCTTCAACACTAAATAAAAATGTAAAGAAATTATCTAATGATAAAAGTACAGAAAAATGTAGTACATTTGAAAAACCTAAGTCAATTATAATAACTGATGATGAGTCAAAAGAACTTCAATTAGAATGTACTGATGTAAATCATGATGAAGTTGATGGAGAGAATTTAAAAACAATTTTAACAAAAGATGTGCATGATTCAACAGCACAGATATCCCTTGCTAGTATCAAAGAAATACCAAAGAAAATTCAAGTGATTGAGCCATTAGTACAACCATCCAAAAAGAAAGAAACACCTTTAATGCAAGAAAGTGAGTATTTGTCTACTTATTTAATAGCAATATGAGACCAATACTAATCAATCTTTGTTACAGGTAAAACAACAAGTAATAAACATAAAAAGAAAAAATCAAAATCAAAGAAACGAATTACAAATTCTCAAAAAGAAGAACGGAAGAAAAAGCTCAAAGAAATTGCTTCAAAAGAAAAAGAGGACATTGAACCAGAAGGAGGGAGTACTTTATCTGTTAATAACTCCATTAAACCAGTTGTTAATGCAAAAGTAACAACATTAAACAGAGGCGCATTTTTAACAGATGTTGTACAAGCTACTGTCAAACCTACAAAAAGAAAAGAGAATTTAAACAAAACCAAAGATGCAGATATATCGCAAACAGATGAAAATATTTCTGAACTATGTAAAGACGGTAACAAAAGTAAAAGAAAGGAGTATTCAAAACATGCTTCTAAAAAACATGAAACATCTAAAACAAAAAATAAAAATGAGACCTCTAAATCTTCTAAATCTTTCAAAACTTTTGAATCTGATTCACGAATACCTCTTAAATCTGTTAAACCTTTAAAAGAGAGTGATAAATCAGGAAAACCATTTTCAAAAGTTGAACCTTTACCCACAAAGTCTGCTTGTAAAAAAACAATAAAAAAGGTGCGTTTCACTGATGAAGAACCAAAAGTTCACTTATTTGAGATTGAACCTGGTAATAAAATGAAAAAGACTAGTTCAATAAAAACTTCACTTCTGGATGTAAGGCATATGCCTGTGTTTTCATTAGAGAAAATTACATTAATGAAGATTCTTCGTTGGAATCCTCACTGGTTGGATGAACAATTGCACAATAACGATCCTCCACCTATCTTAGGACACGATAATCCTCCAATGGCTATTTTCCATTTCTTTAGTAATCATAAGCAATACATACAGTAAGCAATAAATTTAACTATGACATAAGTCTTTGGTCGTTTCATAAAGCCATGTATTTAAAATTTATAAATATCTTTTAGATTGGTAGGTGATCTACTACTAATGGAGATTTGGGAATGTTTAACTCAAGGTTATCTGAGATTATCCAGCCAAGGTTTTCAAATGAGAATCGATTCATTGCCACCTGTACCACCACAAGAGCGATGTTTTGACTTATTCAACCTTAGTGTTAATAGTAAGTCTATTTAAATTTATTTTTGTCTTATAATGTATGTTCATAAAATATTAATGAAAGTTGGTTCTTCATTTCAGTTTCGTTACCTAGGTCTGAAATAAAAAGTGTCCCAAGGGTGGGAGAAGTATTGTTAGTAACATTTGGACCAGAAAATGCTAAGAATAAAAGATTTTTTTTTGTTCATAATGTTGGGTGTCTTCCATCACCACCAAGTAAGTATAAATTTCATCCTTAGACTATTATCCCTCAACAGTTATTGTCTTTAATTTAAATAATGTTTTTCTTTTTTCTAGACAATATTCACTCTTTTTTTACTATTTCCCTATATGCAACATTCACTGAGAAAATGGGATTATTGCGACCTGGTGAAATCATGCTTGGTAAAAGCCTGGCTTATATTAATAAGGAATTAATGCTATTTGAAGCAATGGAGCATCTTGCAGGTTCGCCACTCAACGAAGCAATTTTAAAACCTCAGCCACATCATTTTGTAAAGCCAAATGTACCAAATATAGAGTATGATTTAAAATCACAAGTATGTATTTATAATTAGTTCTTAAAATAACTTTACTTAATATTCATAAAACGTGGTAGCAGTATTTTCCTAATAACAGCTTAAAATAAAAACTGCAGTTGCTGACTTGCCTGCCAAGTGTGGCAACTTTGGCAAGATATACAATCCACGGGAGATCTTGCAGTTTGGATTTGTTTTAATTATGTTGATGGTTGTGCATACCAAGGCACGCTTTTTGAAGTAAAAACTTCTTTAGCGGCGTTGTACACTTTTTTGTAATGGGTAAAAAATGTTAAACTCGCGTCGGAAGTATCCCCCTCTCTTTCTACGCTGCGGCGAAAATATGTGCCTGCGCCTGCTCTATCGTTTAGGCGGCGCAGGGCGCTTGCGCGAAATTTCGTGTGTGATAAAGCAATTCGTGCAAAATTATTCCCTAATCATTCCAAAATATCAAAAATGCACAACGTTAATATTCAAGTTTTCACTTCTGCCGGCACACCGAGTGCAACCCGTCGTTTTTTTTTTAGCCTATAAAAACTCCACTCCTGTACATCACCTCTACCACAAAGTAAAGAGTGTAATATGCTATAATAACCACTCTTGGCAGGTGGGTTGCCTGATATTTTTTGTCTTTTTCGTTGCTTCCTGTTTTAGGATAGACCTATGCCATCTATTAAAAGTCATGAGGTTTTGTCATTTCCATGAGTCTTTTATCATATCTTGTCTGATGTCGATCCCACAAAAAACTTATTCTCTTTTACACAGTCACTAGTGTTATGATGATATGTACACGAGCTCTTATTCAAACAATTCTGACATGGTAGGGCCATACTGCACCTATATTAGTAGTGTTACGCGCCTAAGTTGACGTCATGTAGTGTCAGGGACGAGAGCGGGGGAAGCTTTCCAGTAAATGACATCACTAATCTTTCAACCGACAGCGCCATCTAGTGTCGAAACGAAGAACTAAGCTTCTAGAAGCCGACACTCGAACTTTCGACGTCTTGTCGATTGGTGCGCGTATTTACTTGAATGTTCTGGATATTTCGGTGCTAATGTGTATTTATAGGCGCTGCAATGTGCGATCGGGGAAGTATTGAATTTGGCGAGACAAGCGAAGCTTCGGAGCGAAATAAAGTGAATCAGTGTGATTAATTATTAGTGTTTTAAGTTTAATTAGTGTAAAGTGAATTAAAGTGTTAATTTTGGTAATTCTATCGGCAATTTTTACTGTCACGAACCCTAAGCTCGTAACAGTAGTATAGTTGTGACACGTATGGGTGGGCTCGTTCGAGGAAGGACCACGCTCTCACAATACCCGCGTAAAATAGCAGCTTAACGCTGCTGTCTTTCGTATGGTGAGTGTAGAGAACCGGAGACCCTTATTACTGGAAACGAGGCATTCCATCCAGCCTTTAAAGGAATATTTATTGGTAAAGACTTCTAACATTTTAGAAGTAAATAAAAGATAACTGCAAAATAGATGAAGTATGCAAACCATCAGCAACATTTCCTCTTAACAATGTAACACAAGGTGGTCTCTCTCCGCTATATAATCTTCATTGCTTGTACTTAAAGAATTAATGGACAGAATCATGACACCTTTAAAAGTGGTAAAGCCACGCAGCAGCCTTTGCTGTTGCACGTATAGGCCAGCTCAAACCGGGGTGGAGGGTACCAGCACCCCTGCAGAATCCCTCGCTGAGCATCCACGACCAAGCTACTCCACCCCTGAGCGTGGGTGCTCAGGCTGCCCGGTGTATTCTGGGGGCGGGAGAGGGCGGGGGCAAAATTCCGCTCGAGACTAAACCTGCTGGAAACAAAAACCTGCTCGGGACAAACAGAGCAATAAGTAAAAGGCGCTCTCTGCCATGCTATCCGTGGATTTTAGTTACTCGGGGTACAGATTAGAACACTCTTTTGTGCCCTGGGCGGGACTTGCGTGTACGTTAGAGAGGACATCTGTATTCGACGTCTCGGTAGCCTTGAAGGTGCGGACCTATCCATCTTATGGCTACGCGTAGACAGCGACGACCATCCCCCCGCGTCTGCGGGTGCCTATATAGGTCCCATAGCACATAGCCGTAATGCCGACACAGAGCTACTGATCGACCACGTCCAGATGGCTGCAGACTCCGTGCTACAACAGGTCCCATCCGCAAAGATCGTGATACTTGGTGATTTTAACAACCACCGTGCTGAATGACTTGGTTCTCGCTTAACCGATCATGCGAGTAGATCTGTTTATGACTGCTTTGGCATATGGTCTGACACAACTGATTACCTCGCCTACGCGGATCCCAGATGTGGAAGATCATGTACCTTCCCTGTTGGACCTTTTGCTGACCTCTCATCCGGGCGGATATCAGGTCTCCGTTGGTGCCCCTCTTGGCTCCTCGGACCATTGTATAATCCGGAGTACGGTGCTCACGCTCCCATCGCGGTTGCGTACTGCAGATTGCCGCCGTGTTTGGCCTTATAGGTAAGCCGATTGGGACGGGATGCGATCTTTTTTTGCATTCTACCCTTGGAGGCGAGTTTGTTTCCCGCCGGATGATCCCAGCGTTGTTGCTGACTGTCGCTGATGTGGTGCTACAGGGAATAGAACTATTTATTCCATCATCTGTGGTACCTATTGGAGGCGGAACCCAGCCTTGGTTTGGTCGCTCCTGTAAAATTGCATTACATTTTAAGCAGGAGTGTTACCAGATGTCTCGGGATGTAAATACCAGCGTTCTTAAAAAGAAGTATAATTCTGCTTCCAGGTCCTTCAAAAGTGTCATTGTCAACGACGAAACTTGTTGGTCTCCCTTCGGGAACACGTGTATTCTGGTCTCTTGCCAAGGCTGTCCAAGGGAACTTCTGCTAGCCATCTCTTCCATCTCTGCACAGGGAGGATGACTCACTGGCCCATGCCGCAAAGGACAAAGCCGATACTGGGCTCTCTCTTTGCGTCCAACTCGACTCCTGATGACGGGGGGAACACACCGCCAACTATCCCGCAGTGTGAGTGCTCCATGCAGGATGTGCTGTTAACCCAACGCTCGGTGCGCAGAGCACTTCTCTCCCTGGACATCAACAAATCGAGTGGGCCTGGTAGCGTCCTTTCTATTGCGCTGAAGACGTGTGCTCCGGAGTTGGCACCGGTCTTAACGCGTCTTTTCCGTAATATAATAGTAATATAATATAATTAGTCGTCGATTTTTTAAACTACACTTGATTTATATAGAACTAGCAATCCGCTGCGGCTTCGCACGGGTGATTTCTGGATCTTAAAAACAGTGCCACTTACCGGGTCGAAATATGAATCCAAACCAGCTAGGGAACCATTCAAACACACATATCAAAAAATTCATTAAAACCGGTCTAACAGTTTTTGAGTTTTAGCGAGATTAACTTAGAGTATGTATAGAGATAAAGATGATAAAGTAGCACATAGTTGAACTGATGGTAAATGGATACTGTGACCCTACCCTAGACACCTACATCTATTCTCGTTTAAGAATGAAAATGTAGATTTATGTATGTAGCTATAGAGCCACCTACTTCCATTGATCTCCTACATGCCTTACTAGGTTATCAATCCATCTAGCGTAAGCCGCCTTACACTTACTTATCGGTTACAAGACTTCTACTGGAGAACCTTCCCCGTCGCTTGTCGGTCCGAGTGATCGATCAATTACTGATTAGTTACACTGGTATCTCATAACGAACCTATCACGCAGAGAATTTCCGAGCATAGATCTCTCCATAGCTCGCTGAGTGACGCTTCCTCATACAGCTAGCAGTGGAAGACCATGTCTCAGATCCATATGTCATTACTGGCAACATGCATCGAAGGACTTATGCGGCACTGGATTGGTAGCTATTCCAATTATTCGGTAATAGTCGACCAGGTCGAAAATTTGCCATGAGGATATAATAATCTTTTTTTTCGTTCTTTTCTAGTGGACAGTAACCCTTAATGCAAGTCAAAAATTAGCAGTGTGCTCATCAGTATCTGCTGCACTCGGAGATAAACCTTGTATACAAATGGTGCAGGGGCCACCTGGAACTGGTACAGTTCACTTAGCTCTTATTAGTTTTGTATTTTTCTTCTTATCTCTTCATTAATAGTGTTCCTAATTAACTGTTTGATATAAGCATTTTCAAGAATATGGCATTCATAATATTAAAATTTGTATTTATTTTAATGAAATGTGAAAGCTAAAATTTCATCTGATGATCAGTAGCTATTGCAGCTGCTGGACACCTGCAGCCACCCATAAATAAAGAAAACCACGGATGCAGCTATTCCTTAGTATTAAGATGCATCAAAGCCTCTATATGTCTTAACCCACACACCGAAACAGTATTGTGTGCACTACTGCTTAATGGCAGACATAGTAAAGTAATAAAAATATTATTAAGCTTAAAGTAAAATAAAGTTATAGCCTACATACGTCCCACTGCTGAGCACAGGCCTCCCCCCATTTCTAAGAGGATTTTAGGCCAAGGAAGTGTCCGCCGCGCTGCCCCAATGCGTGTTGGCGAACTTCACATGTCTTCGAAATATTTTTTTATCTTATTCCTCAGACATGCAGGTTTCCTCACGATGTTGTCCCTCACCGCCGAGCACGTGGTAAATCAGCACTTAAAAATGCAATTAACAATTTCATTGGTGCCGGCGGGGATCGAACCCGGGTTACTCGTGTTCTGTTAAATTTACAGCTAGACAGCTAGTGTTAACCATCTGAGCTACCACGGCTCTTTCTCTATTATTAAACTTCCTGAAGGTAAATTACAGGACACACAGGTCTCCTCTTAAATCTCAGAGCTAAAACTGAACTGAACTGAACTGCGAATGAATTTTTTTCAATGTCTGAGACATGTAATTGTCCTCAACATATTTTCCTTTATCGCCGAGCACATGGTAAATCAGTACATAAAATTGTAATTTGCAATTTCGTTGGTGCGGGCGGAGATCGAACCTGGGTTGCTTTAATTTAAGGCACGCTTAGCTCTCAGCCTAATAAAAGTTTATGAATGAAATCAAGTTGTTGCATAATTGAAAATGAAATGGTGAAGTTATGCATGTTTAGCAGTCTGTACCGGAATTAATTATACTGTTACGCGCTCAAGTCTACGATACACTAGCGCCATCTAGTGTCTGGAACGAGAGCGAGGGGAGCTTTGCAGAAAATGACATCACAAATCTCTCAACCGACAGCGCCATCCGAAGAACTAAGTTTCTAGAAAATCTACACTCGCACACTCGTCCCTTTGCGCGCATTTGCTTGAATGTTCGGGATGCTTCTTTGCTAATTTAAATAAATAGGCGCTGCAAGATGCGATCGAGGCAGAGTTGAACTCGGCGACACAAGCGAAGCTTCGGAGCGGAATTAAGTGAATTAGTGTGTTTAATTATTAGTGTTTTAAGTTTTAATTTGTGTAAAGTAAATTAAAGTGCTAATTTAGGTAATTTTATCGGCAATTTTTATTGTCACGAACCTCAAGCTCGTAACAATTGGTGTCAGAAGTGGGATAAAATCATGGCGATTTTACCGAAGGAGGAATCGGAGGGTGTCCGTACCCGAAGTCAATGCCAGCAAGAGACGGTCCAAAGAAGATTTGGTGGTGCAACGCCGCAGACATCGGAGGGCCAGCCGCCGGCTGCAGGCCCGTCAGTAGCTCCTACATCTGCAGCACCTGACTTAGGTGCCCTGATGGTGATGCTGCAGGAACAGGCTCGCCGACAGGAGGAACAGGCTCGCTGACAGGAGGAACAGGCTCGCCGACAGGAGGAACAGGCCCGTCGGTTGGAAGAGCAGCTCAAGCGCGATAAGGAAGAGCAGATGCTCTTCATGAAGGACATTCACGCTACCTTCGGGAAAGAGATAAGGGAGGTGAAGGATAAGGTTGCTCAACATGACAACCGCCTGTCAGAAGCTGAAACCCGAATCAACCATGTGAACAATCGGGTTGACAACGTGATGGCTGACGTGAAGAAAACGCTGAATGATCTCAAACTTGGGGATGGAACTACAGCTCCCGTAGTAGCTGCAGCACCTTCGCTACGTGGATTCAAAGTGCCGCCGTTCGACGGGACCTCTTCCTGGTCGGCCTACAAAATCCAGTTCGAGGCTGTTATGAAGGCGAACGGCTGGAATAAAAGTCAGGCCATGACTGCTCTCACACTAGGCCTGCACGGCCAGGCCTTAGTAGTTCTGGAAGCTCTCGGTAAGAAAGTGACCTATGAGCAGCTTCTTGAGGCCTTGGAAGCGAGATATAGCGACGCTCATCTGGAACACGTCTTTCGCGCGCAGCTTAAAGATCGCGTGCAGCGAAGCAACGAAAACCTGCAGCAGTGGGTTCTTGAGGTGGAGAAGATAGTTCGAAAAGCATACCGGTCTGTACCTGCGCTCATTGAAGGGAACCTGGTGCAGACATTCATCGACGGCATCCGCGACCTGGAAGTCAGAGCTGCTGTGAGGCTCGGGCACCACGTGACGCTCAAGGACGCCTTGGCCCATGCACTGGAAGTGGAAGCCGTGCGGCAGGATCATCGTTCCCATCGCGTCAGGGAGGTTGCAGCAGCTACAGTTCGCGACCGCAACAAAGGATACAGCCCAAGGTGCTATGGCTGTGGGGAAAAGGGCCATCTTCGATCCAGCTGCCCTAAGCGAACCGTGGAAAAGAGAGTTGATCGACCTCGAGAGGGTAGTGCAGCTAACGGCACCGCCTGGCGGCGACAGGATCATCGTTCACCTCACGCTAGGGAGGTTACAGCAGTTAGGGTTCGCGACCACAATAAAAGATACAGCCCTAGGTGCTATGGCTGTGGGGAATGGGGCCATCTTCGGTCCAGCTGCCCTAAGCACACCCTAGGAAGGGAAGCTGAACGGTCTCAGAAAGGAAGTGCGGCTAACAGCACCGCCCAGCAGCAACAGGAATACGACTTTACTATCAGACACTGCAGCGGGAAATCTCACGGCAACGCAGATGCATTGTCAAGAAGACCTTGTCCTGAAGATTGCAACCATTGTAGTAGGCAAGAGAGTAAGGAAGTGGTATCCGTGAGGATGCTCAGGACACACCACCTCAGCAACGGGTGGAAGGACAGCCTACGTCATGCACAGCAGGAAGATCCAGACATCAAGCCGATTCTGGGATGGATGAAGGCCCGTGCTACCAAGCCTAAGTGGAGGGACGTCTCAGCGATGAGTTCAACCACGAAAAGCTATTGGGCCCAATGGGACAGCTTGCTGCTTCAGGATGGAGTCCTGTGCCGTAAATGGGACAGTGGTCGAAGAGACAGCTGTCGTTTGCAAATGGTTGTCCCTAAAGCTAAAGTGCCGAATGTTCTACAGCTGTGCCATAATGGTCGTTCAAGAGTCCATCTGGGAGTTAAACGAAATCTACTGAAGGTCCGAGAACAGTTTTACTGGGTCCATTATCGTGACGATGTCGAGGATTGGTGTCGTACATGTACAAGTTGTGCGGCCGTGCGGGGACCTCAGACACGTAGTAGAGGAGCACCGAAATTGTACAATGTTGGTGCACCACGGGATAGGATAGCCCTTGACATTGCGGAGCCGTTACAGAAAGGCGCAAGAGGGACTCCTAAGATCGTCCATGTGGATCGCTTGGCGCGTTATTATGGGGCCGATAATGCTCGGGACGAGCATGTCTTAGGAGGGGGCAGTGTTACGCGCTCAAGTCGACGATACACTAGCGCCATCTAGTGTCAGGAATGCGATCGAGGCAGAGTTGAACTCGGCGACACAAGCGAAGCTTCGGAGCGGAATTAAGTGAATTAGTGTGTTTAATTATTAGTGTTTTAAGTTTTAATTTGTGTAAAGTAAATTAAAGTGCTAATTTAGGTAATTTTATCGGCAATTTTTATTGTCACGAACCTCAAGCTCGTAACAATACCTACTTGGAAGTGAAAGATATAGTATAATATTACCTACATTATGCTATATCTCTGCTACTGCTTTAAAATTAAAGTAGGGTCTATGCAATGCATATTATTATACCCTGTTTATTGTTTGTAATAAATGTTATAGAACTTAGTGTAACATTATTGTTTGTAACACAAATGTTTATAAAAGTTTATGTATAAATTGAAACTAATTATGTAAGTGATTAAAACTACTTTTACGGATTTTATCGCGTTTATTTTTACTTTTAATTACTTTTATTTTTAATTTCCGACGTTTCGGGCGCTTTCCAGCACCCATAGTCACGGGGGACTGAGATGACTGACGTCCCGATGTCATTGTTATACCCGGAGTACCTTCAGCTTTTTTAATTATTGTTTATGGTCCGATCTATGCAAAACCATAAACAATAATTAAAAAAGCTGAAGGTACTCCGGGTTTAACAATGACATCGGGACGTCAGTCATCTCAGTCCCCCGTGACCATGGGTGCTGGAAAGCGCCCGAAACGTCGGGAATTAAAAATAAAAAGTAAAAATAAACGCAATAAAATCCGTAAAAGTAGTTGTAATCATGTGTAGTGTTCGCGTAAATATAAGAAATCATTATGCTAATTATGTAAATTTGCAGGAAAGTCAAGTGTAATATGTGCCATAGTTATGACATACTTCTATAATTCCGCTGGAAAGAAACAACAAAATAGAGGAAAGATTTTAATTTGTGCTACGAGCAATGCCGCTGTCGACGAACTTGTTATCAGATTGCTTAATATAAGACAGAGTTTGCCTAAAGGTAAGATAGCTTTTTAATATATATTTAAATAATAGTTCCTCTTTTTACCATTGATTAAACACATTTATCTTTGAGATGTTTAACCAAACAGGACTTCTAGTAACTTTTATAAATTTCATACGTAAGTATCCAAACTTCCCGAAACTTTGGCGGCCTTCTCCGTCACTGGTCTGGCTTTTTTACATCTGACATATTCATTCATTCCTTGAAGGGTTTTAGGACAAGAAAGTGTCTGCCGCGGTGCCCCAATGCGTGTTGGCGAACTTCACGTCTTTCAAATATTTTTTACTTATTTTTGAGACATGCAGGTTTCAATAAAAACTCTAAACCCTATTAGAAATGAGAGGAAGCCTGTGTTCAGCAGTGGGGTTTATATAGGCTGTAACTTTACTTTTTCATTCATTACAGCCCTTAACAGGTAAACTGCTCCACTCCCCAAGGAATGACACAAAGCACGGTCCCGAGCTACCTGCATCGATCGATTTTCTGCATGTCTTATCAGGTAGTCACTACATCTAGTGGGAGGCCGTCTACACTTCGCCTACCGTTACGAGGCTACCACTTTTACTACCACCTTTCTACCCCATCAGTTTTCGGTTCTTCGAGTTTTATGGTCGGCCAATTACCACTTGGGCTAAATAATTCGTTGGACTATGTCGCTTAATCAGGTTCTACAGTGGATATCCTCATATTTAAGTCATATGCAAGATGTTTATACCACCATCTATCGGGAATTGTGAGATTTTTCTGGTACACCTCTTAGTCGCTTGTTACTTGATACAACAGTTTACCTGATGGTAAGTGGATTATGCAGTTGATTTCTATTTTCTTAAAGCTGTCAACTGTCATAATTAGCTACAGAGTTGAGAGGGCAAGAAATATTGTCATCTCATGAAAAGACCACCAACCACAGACTGGAAAGTAAACTCAATGTGTGTGTGTGTGTGTGTGTGTGTGTGTGTGTGTGTGTGTGTGTGTGTGTGTGTGTGTGTGTGTGTGTGTGTGTGTGTGTGTGTGTGTGTGTGTGTGTGTGTGTGTGTGTGTGTGTGTGTGTGTGTGTGTGTGTGTGTGTGTGTGTGTGTGTGTGTGTGTGTGTGTGTGTGTGTGTGTGTGTGTGTGTGTGTGTGTGTGTGTGTGTGTGTGTGTGTGTGTGTGTGTGTGTGTGTGTGTGTGTGTGTGTGTGTGTGTGTGTGTGTGTGTGTGTGTGTGTGTGTGTGTGTGTGTGTGTGTGTGTGTGTGTGTGTGTGTGTGTGTGTGTGTGTGTGTGTGTGTGTGTGTGTGTGTGTGTGTGTGTGTGTGTGTGTGTGTGTGTGTGTGTGTGTGTGTGTGTGTGTGTGTGTGTGTGTGTGTGTGTGTGTGTGTGTGTGTGTGTGTGTGTGTGTGTGTGTGTGTGTGTGTGTGTGTGTGTGTGTGTGTGTGTGTGTGTGTGTGTGTGTGTGTGTGTGTGTGTGTGTGTGTGTGTGTGTGTGTGTGTGTGTGTGTGTGTGTGTGTGTGTGTGTGTGTGTGTGTGTGTGTGTGTGTGTGTGTGTGTGTGTGTGTGTGTGTGTGTGTGTGTGTGTGTGTGTGTGTGTGTGTGTGTGTGTGTGTGTGTGTGTGTGTGTGTGTGTGTGTGTGTGTGTGTGTGTGTGTGTGTGTGTGTGTGTGTGTGTGTGTGTGTGTGTGTGTGTGTGTGTGTGTGTGTGTGTGTGTGTGTGTGTGTGTGTGTGTGTGTGTGTGTGTGTGTGTGTGTGTGTGTGTGTGTGTGTGTGTGTGTGTGTGTGTGTGTGTGTGTGTGTGTGTGTGTGTGTGTGTGTGTGTGTGTGTGTGTGTGTGTGTGTGTGTGTGTGTGTGTGTGTGTGTGTGTGTGTGTGTGTGTGTGTGTGTGTGTGTGTGTGTGTGTGTGTGTGTGTGTGTGTGTGTGTGTGTGTGTGTGTGTGTGTGTGTGTGTGTGTGTGTGTGTGTGTGTGTGTGTGTGTGTGTGTGTGTGTGTGTGTGTGTGTGTGTGTGTGTGTGTGTGTGTGTGTGTGTGTGTGTGTGTGTGTGTGTGTGTGTGTGTGTGTGTGTGTGTGTGTGTGTGTGTGTGTGTGTGTGTGTGTGTGTGTGTGTGTGTGTGTGTGTGTGTGTGTGTGTGTGTGTGTGTGTGTGTGTGTGTGTGTGTGTGTGTGTGTGTGTGTGTGTGTGTGTGTGTGTGTGTGTGTGTGTGTGTGTGTGTGTGTGTGTGTGTGTGTGTGTGTGTGTGTGTGTGTGTGTGTGTGTGTGTGTGTGTGTGTGTGTGTGTGTGTGTGTGTGTGTGTGTGTGTGTGTGTGTGTGTGTGTGTGTGTGTGTGTGTGTGTGTGTGTGTGTGTGTGTGTGTGTGTGTGTGTGTGTGTGTGTGTGTGTGTGTGTGTGTGTGTGTGTGTGTGTGTGTGTGTGTGTGTGTGTGTGTGTGTGTGTGTGTGTGTGTGTGTGTGTGTGTGTGTGTGTGTGTGTGTGTGTGTGTGTGTGTGTGTGTGTGTGTGTGTGTGTGTGTGTGTGTGTGTGTGTGTGTGTGTGTGTGTGTGTGTGTGTGTGTGTGTGTGTGTGTGTGTGTGTGTGTGTGTGTGTGTGTGTGTGTGTGTGTGTGTGTGTGTGTGTGTGTGTGTGTGTGTGTGTGTGTGTGTGTGTG